>CM038637.1:5332510-5932510 GCA_021554675.1 Leuciscus idus
AAACATTCAAATACTGCACATTCAATCATGACATGATTAAAGCGATACTTCACCGATTAGCATTAAGCTTTGTATCAGTAGAAACCCGATAGTATTCTCGATTGACCGTGCTTCCCTCCCTCATGTCCCCCTGAGACGAGAGATTTCTGTATTGTGTGTCTGGAAAAAAACCTCAGATGACGCAAAAATCATAATTTAGCTCATCGGAGGCTTTTCTGTCCAGAGGCGAGAGACTCCAGCCAATAGGAGGAGCTCGTCCCGCATGTCTTCAACCCGCCCATAGGGGGATCTCACGATAAAACGCCGTCTTTTCAGTTTCGAGTCACTAGTAGCCTAGCTGTATCATTTCTCCCGATACTGCCCTCTGTAACCGGTAGGCGTGGCGTGGGAGTGGCCTCGTAGGGCAGCGAAGCAAGTGCATTCTGGGAGTTGTAGTCTTTCATCCACATGAGCCAAAGATACATTTTCTGGCTTTTCTCAGTCTAGAAGGCACCAACTTCTAAAATAATTTCACATTTCTACTACATAAATGACCCAATTTAAATACACATTCATCTTTCCAGCGGTGAAATATCCCTTTATTGTCAAACCTTTTTTAATGCTTTTAGGTGCTAAATGGTGCTTATGTGTCAAATTTGAGACAGTGTTTATTGTTGAGCTGTGGTTGTTTGTTGTATGGTTAGTTATTGAATGCCATGTGTCTCAGTACAGTGTTTTATATTCTTTGTCCCCAGCCATCTATAACTATGACGCTCGCAGTGATGAAGAGCTTTCCTTACAGATCGGGGACACTGTACACATTCTGGAGACTTATGAAGGTGAGACACACACGCACAAACACACACCTTATGTTGTGACTAGATGTGACACCCTAAAGCATCAATGTGAAAAGTGGCACATTATTTTGAACTGTTATATATTATGATGACCTGCATTCATCAAGCTCGACCATTCAACCCTTTACCAAAGCAAAAAAAAAAAAAAAAAAGATTGATAAATTTACAAATATAATTTATTCAAATTATTTGGTCTCAGACAATCCGCTATGAAATGATTGGTTAACTTAGGCAAAATCTGAAACTCAGTTAACTTTATGTTTCAGAGTTGCAAAAATGAATAGAACAAATCAATATATAATTTGCCCGTGACATTTTCTGAGCTCATTTACCTCTCAGTGATCATTTGTTGAAGAACAATCTACTTCTACTATTTATGAAGAGTTTCACACACTTGTTTGTACCCCTATTCATGTAAAGTATCTATTTCAGTCACCTCTCATCATTTTAAGACCTTTACACACACACATATGTCCTGATTTGACCTTTCCTCTTCCCTGCAGAACGACCTCTCTCGGATCTCAATAACACACACTTTAGTCCTGAATGATTTGTTCATAGCTTGCAGACATGCCTGCTGCCTCACTTCATATCTCCAGGAGATTTATGGAACATGTCTTTTTATAATCTCGCAATATTGTTTTCTAGAGGGACACAGTGGCGTCGCACTGTAATCTAATTGTTGGTATTTTCATCTGACTGCTGTGATATGTCTTGCTCTTCTCAGGATGGTATCGAGGGTATCGGCTGAGGAGAAAATCGAAGAAGGTGAGTTACTGTATGAAAAGGTTCAGCTTCCATGTTGGGTAAAATCATTCAGCGGACCTCAACTTGATTTTTCCCTTTGTTTGGTCATTTCTGTTGTACTCTTCTGTGCACAGGGTGTGTTTCCAGCTTGTTACATACATCTGAAAGAGGCCACGGTTGAAGGCAGTGGGTCAGTATTTTCATTTAGATTTCCTGGAAGTTTGTATTTAGCTAAATATGGAATAAAAGCATTATCAACATCTTGGCAGGCATTAGCTCTTTTCCCAGACCAACTCATTTCAGCCATGCATGTATCCTTCATGGAGAAGGCAATCTCAGGATTTGTTTCTCAATGGGAGAAATGTTTGCTAAATCTGCTTCATTCACTACTCAATAGTATCAAAACTAGGTGTAGTTCAGTTTCTTAGGATGTGTTCACACTTGGCATGTTTGGTTGGATTAAAAGGAACTCTGGTGCGATTGCTCTGTTAGTGCAGTTCATATGAATAAGTGTGAACGCTGCCATCCGAACCCTGATGACACCAAACACGCGGACCGAGACGCTGAAAAGATGAGTCTCGATCCACTTCCAAACGAACTCTGGTGCGGTTCGACTGAAATATAAACACAACCCGGATCAAAGACATGTAAATGAACCAAAAACAGGACATGATGTCACCAGAACTCTCATCATGTTGGCCGATCACAGTTCGGTACACCAGAACCAGCAGATCTGTGTGTGTGTGTGACGGAGGGATTCCTGCCACTGTCCTTTACACATTTTATAAGCTCTTCACGAGTTTTCAGCTGGTCAAAATATCATCAGATGTAGGCTATGCACATACAACAACACATTTAGCCCAGGACACAGCATTGTTTTGGATGTTTGACAAGTTTAGTCTCAAAATACTATATATAAAATGCATATATGTGTGATGTGTGTGTGAATGCTGAGAGAAACCAGGTCTAATTGTATTATTTTCTTTTTTTGGTCTGGAACAAAAGAACCAAGAAAACCCAACTACAAGTGTGAACACACCCTTAGTCTAATCGCATCACAATCACAACATATTTTCTTTTCTGTGTAGGCCGTAGGCAGCTTACTATGTTTTGTAACATATTCACATTAAACTTTACATTGCTTTGCTGCATCTGAAGATCATGTTACTTCTGTTATTGGTCTGATTATATCAGTGATGGTCCCTGAATCCAGCCTCAGCGCAGTTAACAACATCCTTCCCATAGTCGTCTTACTAAAACCAGTTGGCGCTCCAACAGCCCAGTGCCAGCCTAATAGGAGATTTTAGAGTCCAAAATGGATTTTCGAGTGTGTTTCAGGAATATAATACACATGAGTGAGTGTTGGTGTGTATGTGTGTGTGTGTGAGTAATTGGAATCGAGAGCAGAGCCCAGCTCAGATTTCATAACAGCTGTTTTGATGACTGATGCTGGTAATTAGTTTTCATTGGTATGAAGGGATCTGAATGACTCCGGGACCCCAGAAGCCCGTATTAAGCTGGAATTACTGACGTGAATAGAGTGAGATGCAGTTAAACAGCCTATTGTTTCCCACACAAGTGATATACTTTGAAAAACTCCTTCACTTTATTGTGCTGCCTATGTTTATTAATTTTTTTTTATTCTCTGTTTTGCACTCTTTTCCCCTTTCTTTCTGTCGCTAGACAAAAGGAGACGGTCATTCCTACTGAGCTCCCGCTGGTTCACGAGGTCACGACTACGCTGCGAGAATGGGCGACGATATGGAGGGACCTTTATGTGGTAACCCTGCATTTTGCCATTTATCTCAAGACGTGGTTGTATATTTTCAAAAGTTGCAAACTATTCCTCTACACACTTAAAAGTATGCAGTTTTCCATTACACAAAGAGTGCATAGTTTTAAATTATGGTGATCGTAGATGAATTTGGACGCGGCACCAAGCATGCATTTGAAAATCTCACTGCACGCAATTGGATAACACTACGACCAATCACAACAATAAACCCCAGCTACCAGCGGAGCTAACTGGTAGATTATATCGGCAAAACAGCAAAAACGTCCTTCTTGCAAAGGAACGATTCGAGCGGCGTCTTCTGTTCCTGTTTTAGATAAAAAGCCAAGTCTAACTCGCTCATTGTAGCGGCCAAAGCCGTTTCAAACAACTGGTGTTCATCCATAGCCATCTTGCAATGTTTACTAATGACTTCGACGTCACAGCGCTGTCGTCTTCTGTTTAGCTCGCCTCTGGCCCGCCTATATCAGATAACCCGATGTGATTGGTGCAGCTCAGATCGAGTGGCATATTTAATGAGCATCATTACTCTACACCAGAGTAACTCGCTGAGCAAATTCAACTTGTGCTCTCGCGAGAACTCTGGATTACCAGGGTACTGACTAGGCACTGTTTAACAAATAACTTTGTTAAAGTATATATTTACCCTATCAATAGTTTTTAAACTGTTTTTTTTTGCTATGAAATTAGCCTTGGATGCTGGCATGGTGTTAAAACAAACAAACAAACAAACAAAAAAGCATGGATGTGTAGTATAAATGCAATCTGGCTATGATGGCATTGTCATGTGATCTATGATGTCAGTTGCATCACTTCTCCACTAATTACGAATCTTCCCCTTTGACCTCATGGGATGCACACTTTAAAATCTTGGCATAATTAGTAGGTCATTGGGTATTTTTGCCAACTTTTTATGAATACTGTTGGACATCCTACTCATTTTTAAAACTGCTGTTTGCATACTACAGTGTATAATAGGGAAGTATGCATTTTCAGGAGATCAACAGGTAACACTTTATTTTGATGGTCCCTTTTGAAGAATTCTGTTGACTATAAGCAACTTTGCAACTACATGTCAACTAACTCTCAGTAGATTATTAGTAGAATGTCTGCTTAATATCTGATAACTCTTTATTGTTATGGTCCCCCAACAGACATTCTGCTTACTATAAGTAACTTTGCAAGTATATGTCAACTTATTCTAACCCTAACCCTACCAATCTACTAATACTCTACTAACACGCTAATGAGAGTTAGTAGACATGTAGGTGCAACGTTACTTATAGTCAACAAAATGTGTTAAAGGGACCATCAAAATAAAGTGAAACCGATCAACATAACTGCACATACATAGTCATCACTGCCATCATCATCTTAGCGACATAGTCAGCATTTTGATGACAACACGTCACTGTTCATAGAACAAACATTCATCTGCTATGACACACTGCAACATTGCAATTTTTCTCTAATAAATCTGATCCCCTTTGCCTCGGGCGTGATGTTAAAAAGCTCTGACATGATATACAAATTGAAAATTAAAGTTTTTTTTGTTTCGAATTTTCCAAAAAGAGTCTCATTGACAGTTTGTAAACTCTTTTAATTGAATGAGTAAGCAGTGTGACACTCCAGGGCTCTTTGTCTGCAGTGATTAGGAGCCTCACGCCTTTACGCCGCAGCATGTGCTTTGACAAATTAATTAACACGCATTGCAGGGTTTTAAACAGACTTTGTGTTTCCAACAGGGCGACAAGCGCGAGATGTTCAACACGGTCCGAGACATGATCTATGACTTGATCGAGTGGCGCTCCCAGATCCTGTCCGGCACGCTCCCACAAGACGAGATGTCGGAGCTCAAACAGAAAGTCACCTCCAAGATGGACTATGGGAACAAGTATGAACACGCACACACGAACGAACACAAGCTGCTGACTCATTCTGATTGGGTTATGGTTGAACAGGGAGAGCTTGAGCTGGAAGTCACGACTGCAGTCCGTTACATAAAATCTGACTTTTAATGAGAGTGTTCATTTTTTTATTCAGGGTGTTTTTGCTTTGAAGGGTCATTGTGAAAAATGTTCAGCCCTTTGCATGTTTTATCCGAAGGATAAATAAAAGATTCTTAATCAGTGGTCTGTGCCGTTGCTCATTCTTGGGTTTAAGATTCCTTAACTTTAAGTATTAAATGTTGATGCTGTCTGATGATTTTTTGCCTGGCAAAACAACGAAACTTGCAAAATGGACTTACACTGAAGGGCCATTAAGTGTCCACCTTTTTTTTGCAGAATGGAAGAAAGCACATTTTTTAATGTGCGCTATAGGTAAATCACTAAAACAATTGCAGAAGTGCAGTGAATGTTAAAAAAAGTGCTGCAAACCAGAGTATTTATGATTATGATAATAAATTAAAATATTTTGACTGCAAATGCCAGTTTGCAATATCAAGCAGCATAACAGACTGCGGATGACACATGAAGACTCGCACATTCATATCCCGCTCTTATGTTAAAAATAAAGTGGATACACCCAGAACATCCTAGCAACTGCATAGCAACACCCTTGCAACCACCTTCCACACCTGGTTTTGAGTTTTGCTCGGGCAAGTGTTATCAGAAAAAAAACTTTTAAAGGTATAGTGGAGGATTTTCTTTTTCCGGGTGGATCATCAAGACTGTCAATCATTCTGGTGATATGTTTACGTAAGGCCGTCATACGCACTCGTCCCTAGGTAGTTTTTGCTTTCTGCGCATGCGTACTTTCAGGTGTATGTGTGTGGTGAGCTATGGTTTCAGCCATTCATTGAAGCTCGCCGTTCTCACCGGGTTTTTTCAAAATGTCTGAGGGTCACAAGAGAAAAAGTGTCTACGAATTGTATGACAAGAAGAGAAAGGCCTCTGAAGAAAGAAACAAGACCAGAGTGTTTTTGGGAGAATATTTCACACGCTGGCATGCGCTAAAAGCACAGGTTGGGCTTCCCACTGATGCCTCAGTCGCGAAGTTTCTACTCGACAGGTAAAGTTTGGCATGCTATTTGGAGAAATCCATTTAACATCACTGCTAGTAAAAGTTAATGTAAGCTATGATTAGCGATGCTAGCCATGGCACAAGTCACGCACCGCGCAGACACGGTAAACATCTCAATTTGTCTAAAGTAGCCTTATGACCAAATGGTAAAAGGTATCACGCTGAAATGTTCTAAAACCTTGTGTGTTCATTTTTGATAATTCCAATATGTTCACCATAGTATTTATTACACAAATGCAACAAGCTACTTCTCCATTGCAGGGAAAATTCGGGAAAATCCTCCACTATACCTTTAAGCATTCTAACCACCACTGCACAGTGACATTGGATCAACCAATGGTGTGAGTTTGGGGCGGGGCTATCTCTTCAGCTGACCAATGAAAGACAGGGAAACCTGTTTGAATGTTTTTGCAATTCCATTTGGTTATTGTAGTGGTGCCGACTATTTTCTGCTCATTAAACACATTCTGTTAACTTGAGTGTTACGCTGTAGGAGGAAGCGAGTATACAGATGAGATGATTGAACTGCTCTGGTCGAAAAGTCAGAAGTGACAAACACGCACATGTATGACTCTCAGTTCTCAGTTAAAGTCTCTGTCTTTCTCAACTTTGTTGGTTGAAATGTCTTTATTTTTACATAAGGATGGCAATCCTAAGTGTCACTCACATTCTTTGAAAAACAACTCAATTCATTAACTCAATGCACATTTTTCCAGTTCCATGTAGCAGATGATTTCGTCCAAATCGATGTATAATCTCTTTCAACCAAGTCTGTTTTAAAATGTTTCTTACAGTGTTTTTTTGTGTGCTTGCCAGGTATTTAGACCTGGATCTGGTGGTTCGAGATAAAGATGGGAATATTCTGGATCCTGACCTGACCAGCACTGTCAATCTGTTCCGAGCGCATGAAGCCGCGTCCAAGCAGATTGAAGCCCGCATCCAAGAGGAAAAGGTAAGCGATATTAGACTGTTTTCATCCTTTATGGCACAATATAAACATGCTGCTTTTTTAAAAGTATATGGTTCATTTAGATTGATATATTAAATGTGTTCGTTTGGTGTTCTTGGATTGTGAATCTGGAAGGCCTTAGAGCAAACGCACTCACTTGGGCTCTTCGTTTTGCAGTGTTATTTTGGTCATCACCACCCGCTGTGATGTTTAATGAACACCTTTAACTGTTACTTCATATTTATATGTTGGTGTGACTTTGTCAAGCACAACCACTAAACCACATAAAAAAGTCCCTGACCGCAGCTCTCAAACACCGTCACTGACGTGTGAGCATTTACATGGGAACAGAGAGTGTGAGAGCACACCATCTCTCTTCCTATCTTGCTGTGGGGCTCAGTGTGACACATGGCTGGGTGATATAGCTTGGTAAAAAAAAAAAAAAAAAAAGTCTCAATATTTTTCAGCCTTTTGACAAGATGCAATTTATATTCTTTTTTTCCGAATCAGAGGAACCATTACTTTCAAACAGCCATTGCAGATTTACATTGCTTAATGCAAGAAATGCAGCAAAAAAATAAACATAAAAAACATAATTATTATAATCATACAATAATAAATGAAGTAATTTATTTAAAATAATTATAAATGTTTTATCTTTACTCTTTTTGTAAGGGGTTGAGATTTAGATTGTTTTAAGTTCACTTAAATTAAAAGTTGTTTTATAAAGTCTATTTAATGTTAAAAATAATGGATTTCAAATATACTGTAATGTTGAATGGCTATAATTAATGGCTAAAATGAAAAAAAAAAATAAAAAAAAAATAAAAAAAATAGAGAAATCAGTAGCGGTATTGGTGATACTGGCCTTCATTCGTAGTACTTGGTAAAAAATTGCCATTAAGCAAATATTTTAAATAAACTGTCTTTATGTTGTTTCTACATTAATTTGGAGCTTCATTGTATAATAATAATAATAATAATAATAATAATATACTATGCATACATATAATATAATATATTCTGTAATATATTGCAGAAAAATTAGAAATTAATTAGTTTTTTATGACAATAATCCAAGCATGTTTTCCACACTGTTTTCAATAAATGAATATTTTATTTTATTTTATTTTATTTTATTTTATTTTATTTTATTTTATTTTATTTTATTTTATTTTATTTTATTTTATTTTATTTTATTTTATTTTATTTTATTTTATTTTATTTTATTTTAAATGCACCTATATACTATAGTGATTTTTATATTAGTATTTTTTATTAATTTAATATTTTTATTATTGTACTTTTTAGGTAACCTAATAGTCAAATGCTCAATAAAATCAATTTAATTTACAGATTTTCTATTTATTTATTTTTCATTTACATTGTCAGAAATATGTGGTGAATATTTGACATCACTCAGCCCTAGTGTTATGAGAGTCAGGGCTTCTTTAGACAGAAGTGTGTTCTCATGAATCCTCACACATACTCATGTACAGTCTATGAGGTTAACATCTCTGTTTGACCTGTGTGTTCTCACAATGCCTCTCTAATGACTGTTAGATGAGTCACAGTGAGTGTCATTCACCATGTTTAAAACTGAGCAGGCGCTTCCCTTGAGCCAGGAGTTTTCGTTTAAGATCTGTTACGTTGAAGGAGCCGTTCACCCAAAGCTGAAAATTCTGTCATCATTTACTCACCCTCATGTTGTTCCAAACCTGGATAACAAGGTGACATTTTGAGAACACATCAGCTCTGCTGACCTACCTTTCCCATGTGACCCTACCCAGATGTTCACTGTCCTTGAGTCTCTTTCAGCAGATACAGTGATATAGGGCCTGTCTACACCTGATCAATTAATGTCTTTTTACTGATTGGATAGCTATCTGATTTGATAAACAATTCCATTTACACTTGACCACATAAATGTCTGTGCAAAACTAAAATATATATATATATATATATCCGATCATCAATCCCTGCGCTATATGCTAATTTAACGGAGTTCACGTCAATGAAATCAACAGATATGAGCTGCATTTTATTTATCATCAGCTAATTTCAAGATCAAAGACCGCATTAGGAGAGAGAGCGGATTCAACACTGGTAAGATAATTTAGTCTCACTACTTTTAATGAAGATGATTGTGTTTTAAGGTTCTGCAACTTAGTTTCAGTTTCATTTGATGCAGTAGCGCTTTCATATCTGGCTATAACGTGTCATATAGCCATATAGGGGTGGACTGGGAATGAAAAGTGAGCCTAAACTTTCTGGCACAGAGCGGCCCACGGTACCCAGTCCGCAACACACCAAACATAACACAACAGCTCATTTTGCACAGAGAAATTTAACACCACCTACTAACTTAAAAATATAACAATAAAGAAATATAAATATTGAAGATTTTTTATTGAAATTATTTTTATGCTTATTAAAATTTTATAAATGAATAAATGCAATTAGAATAAGACATTATAGGTATGTTACCAATCAAATCAGACTAAATCCATCTTTTCACTGCAGAAGTGGCATTTAGATGTATTTACACGGACTGTTTACAAATGCATAAAGAACGTGATAAAATTATTGTTTTAAATACAAAATATATTGAATATAGAAATATGACATTTTGAGGATTTAAATTTTTTTTTTTATTAAACTGTAATATGAAACTAAAACCGCCAGTAGGTGGCAACAAGTCACTATCTTAATAAGTAAGTCAACCAATTGATTCAAAACAGCCGATTCATTCAGGAACGAAGCAAGTGACTATCTTTATAAATGGGTCATTGAATTATTGACTCAAGCGATTCGTTAAAACATGCTGAAAGCTCAAAGCTGTGCCGGTAGACGGATGTGTTATTTTAAAACCGGACAGATGGCCACCCTATTTAGTATTTTTATTTTGATCAATTCCTCACAGCTAACCTCGCATTCACGCTAAAAACTGCCGTGCTGAATTACTGCTTGGCCCCGCCTTCTTTGACTTGATTGGCCACCTTTGACTTGATTGGCCACCTTTGACTTTGACATTGACGAGTGCTGTTAGACCGCTGCAGTGAGCCAGAGCCAGTAAATAGATGAATCATGTGGGCCTCGTGGGCATTCACCTGGGCCGACGAAATATGTAAATGTTCTTTATATATTTACGTATAGCAACGGGCCGGCCCACACTGTCCAGCGGCCCACTGGGAAAACGCCCGGTGCTCCAGATGGCCAGTCCGCCCCTGCATCTAGCCAATAACATGCTCTCACATGTTTAGTTTTTTTTACCATTTTGGGAGTAGTAAAATTTACATATGTGGATCCAACAACCAGATGCATTTACACTTGTCCAGTTTGGGATGCGTCTCAGACCTCTTCTTGAAGTGGTTTGGGTGATCGGATTTAAATCCGTCTCGAATGCGTTACGGCATTTACACCTGGTCTTTTCACGATCGAATAGCTATCCAATCAGAGAACACGCATGAAGTGACCAGGTGTAAAAAGTCCCATGAATTCTTTGAGACTGACAGCGCCTGTGTAATTAGTCTGGCTGACTTTGACTCGAAGCACATTTGAAAGATTAATTACCATAGTTTTTATGGATTTATTTATTTTTCAGTCTCAGAAGCAGAACTTGGACTTGAGCAGGCAGGCGAAGTTTGCCTCCACACCCTCGTTTGCCTTGTTCGTCACACTCAAGAATGTCGTGTGCAAAATCGGAGAAGATGCAGAAGTGCTGATGTCACTCTATGATCCGATTGAGTCTAAGTTCATCAGGTCAGTGCACACACACATGGACTCAAACGCTTACACTTGCATGCATGAGAAGCCATGCAGTCCTAAACATAGCTGTCAAATAATTGCTTTGTTCAGAGATTTAAAGTAATTTTAACATTATTTTTTTCATAATTATAGCTTGTTATTAATAATTATATTAGCCATGACGTTTCACACATTCTCAGTAGTAAATCAACCACAGTGTTTGTACCATGCACACAATTCTCAATGGTTTGTTTCAGCAGTGAATGATGAATTTGATCATACTTGAGTGTGTCCACAGAGAAAGACGTTTGCATGTAGCAAATGCTTTTTTATCCAAAGCGTCTTACATGCATTAAAGCTGTACATTTATCAATATATGTATTGACTGGGAATCAGTCCTATGATTGTGACCTACCTGATCTACCATCTGAGCTTTATGGGGAAAACGTTTGTAGTATTAATATCTGTTATTTATTTCTTAATTTCCTTGCAGTGAAAACTATCTTGTACGCTGGTCCAGCTCAGGTTTGGCGAAAGACATCGATCAGCTGCATAACCTGCGTGCCGTATTCACGGTACGGCTAATTTTTCAGCTTTACTTCTGACCGATTTCAGTCAAGATTATCATGTTTTTGTTTTGTTTTGTTTTAGTTGACACTAACGCTGTCCTCTACTAAAAATGCATGTGATTTCTGTATTACAATTTGGGCGAAAATGTGGTTATATGATAATGCCATGTTTTAAAATGGCATCACCTAACTAGGTTTTAGAACAACGCTAATTTGGGGCATGTGTGCAAACCGCCAGGCCACACGTGAAACCCTTCGCATGCATGACCTAATTGTTTTATTTGAACACTCAAATGTGTCGTCCTGTGCCGATGCGCTGCTTCATTATCGGCTCGTTCCTGGAAACATCGTCATGTAAACGAATCCGTTACGGCTTGATTCCATTCATCTGTTCTCGTCTCTTGCATTGTTCCGTAATGAGTAATCACGGTATTATTGGGTGACTCTTTAATTCGTGTTCATCAGTCGTGTTGTCGAATTGGTAATTAAAGTGTTGAAGAAAGCAGCATCATCATTAACGCTGTAAAGGGTAATGAGCTAACGGTCATTAGAGGAGCGGATAAAGAAGCTCACTGGAGATGCTGCCTGACTTGTGTTGTTGCACATATTGTGTGTGTCCATGTACATGTGTTGGCGTCTGCCTGTACTTTAACACAGGAAAAAACTATTTTCTATGCTGGAAACTGATTAATTATGAACATGAAGTTCTTGTGTTTCTTGCACATTATTATGAAGGATTTTTTATTTTATTTTGATCGCATGCATTTGTGTTTTGTGCATTTGCATGTTCATAATTAATAATTAAATATTCATTGGTGTGTGTGCAACTGTGCATGTTACGTAAACATATTTGCACCCACAAATGGGGAGCTGTTCTTTTATTTGTATTCGTATTTGTATTATTTTTTTATGCTTGGAAAGGAACTTATGAACATGAAATCATATTCAAATTCTTGTGTTTCTCACCCTATTATGAAGGATATTTGTTTTTTTATTGCATGCAATTGGTGTGTGTTTGTGCATGTAAGTACATACTTGCACCCACACACAAGAGCTGTTCTCATTTGCTAGAGGTTATTTCTTTAATGGATGCTGGGCTGTCGAGGGTCAGTTTGTTTTCCCAGAATCCTCTGCTCTCTGCACAAACCCCCAGTGGGGAATGAGTTGCTGCCCCCAATCAAACACTGCTCGAAACAATTTACCCTTCACCCGGACGCCATACTAGCAGTCTGTGTGTACCGGCCCAATCCATGGATCAATCATTGCCTTCCTGGATAGTTGCTAAACTAACACGTTTGAGTTTTAACTAGATGGTTTTAGGCAGAAACACCTGGTGCATGGCCGCTTGGGGGCTCGAAATGACACGGGGGCGTTTTAGTACATGATTGTGCAAGTGCCTGTGCATGTTTTTTGTGTGTGTGTTTTTTTTACACTTATGCTTGTGTGTTGGTGTGTTTCTCTCCAGGATCTGGGGAGTGAAGACCTGACGAGGGAGAAAATCAGTTTTGTTTGTCAGATTGTTCGAGTGGGCCGAATGGAGCTCAGAGATAACAACACTAAGAAATTAACATCCGGCCTCCGCAGACCCTTCGGTGTGGCAGGTAGTGCCCCACTTTCTGTTTTACACACATATACAACTCAATGCACACTTAGCATGGTAACCATAGTGTCCATCAAAATAGCACCAAAAATATACTTTAATTCATTTTCAGATGCTTTTATCCAAAGTCATTTAAGGACCTTTTTGTTGCTATTGACAAACTCATCTATCTATCTAATCTATCTATCTATCTATCTATCTATCTATCTATCTATCTATCTATCTATCTATCTATCTATCTATCTATCTATCTATCTATCTATCTATCTATCTATCTATCTATCTATCTATCTATCTATCTATCTATCTATCTATCTATCTATCTATCTATCTTCTCAATAATTGCTAATACTGAGTTGCCACAGTTTAACTATAAATGCAAATATATTTTGCAGCCATTTTGTAATCTTTTTTTTTATTTTTATTTGTCATGTTAATTTTTGTTGATTGCATACAGATACAATTGTTCAAGCCTTGTATGTAATCATATGGACAAATATATTGCACATAAGCTTTGCTGTATGTGATACAGAACGTGAAGCGCAACAAGCCGTAGAAAATGAAATGCACCAATCTTACTGAATTCATGCAATTTTAATGCATTGAAAACAAATGGCCTTTCCACTGATATGGCCATGACAAAGTGCTTGTCTGCCTGTAGATAAATAATGGTTTTATTACATGTACAATTGCAGTATACAGTAGAAGTCTTGAGCTGGTTGGAGTTAAGTGACCCCTAATATTTTACCTTAATATTTGTGTGCACTTATCACCATTACTGTTTCTAAACCCTGACACTTAGGGTTCAACTTCAGTGTCCCAGTGCATTACACAATTTATGAAAGACTCCTGAAATTGTGTCTTAAGGATAGATGTGATATGAACTTTATTAAGCTACTTAGATTTGGTGGGCGGTTGGTGTACTGGTACAAGTCAGTTATTGTGCACAAAAGGTTCCTCCTGTTGTGAACTTGGTGCCTCAGTCTCAGTGGAAAAAAGGAAATCTGTTTTTCTGTTGGAAATAAATAAGTCCGAACAGGAGAATGAGAGGAGACATGCAGCCTTTGGTTTCAACATCAAACGTTTTTTGAAGTGGGAAAGCATCTCTCTCTCTCTCTCTCTCTCTCTCTCTCTCTCTCTCTCCTCTCTCTCTCTCTCTCTCTCTCTCTCTCTCTCTCTCTCTCTCTCTCTCTCTCTCTCTCTCTCCCCCTCCCTCCCTCCGTTCAGTCGTTAGTCTTTCCTCTCTCTCTCTCTCTCTCTCTCTCTCTCTCCTCCTCTCTCTCTCTCTCCTCTCTCTCTCCTCTCTCCTCTCTCTCTCCTCTCTCTCTCTCTCTCTCCTCTCTCTCTCTCTCTCTCTCTCTCTCCCCCTCCCTCCCTTCCTCCGTTCAGTCGTTAGTCTTTCTCTCTCTCTCTCTCTCTCTCTCTCCCTCCCTCCCTCCCTCCGTTCAGTCGTTAGTCTTTATGTGGGCCAGGAAGGAAGAGCAGAACCTGCATGTGCAATGTCACCTTTAATGCGTCACATTGAGAGACAAGCCAACGCTTCCATTATGGCTCATCAGTTTCCTGTTGCCTGCTGTAAACTCAATCTCAGCTCGGCCACTTCTGCACACGAGGCCAAATGGCCATTTAGAGGCGATGTTCATGTGTTCGGTCAGTAATAGCTGCTGGTTGACAGCTTATCTAGAAAGTGTTGGGTGCTCTCACCTTATAAACCACACATTTAAACTTCCATGGTTCTTTCTGTTGTGCTTTACTATGTTTTGAAATATTAAGGTCCTATTACACCCTAAAATTAAAAGGGGGGAAAAAAGGCATTTTGCATAAAGAAAACAAAGCCTTTTTTTAGAACAAGTACAATTTGGGATATCATTTTCATGACAATTTAATTTGGATTCTCACACAAAATTCTCATTTCTGCTATGTGAGGAAAAGTCATACAGTAAAAAAAATTATTTGATTTATTAAATTAATTGAATTCAATGCAGTAGTTACTCGAAATTTGGTTAATAGAAACACATAATGGATAATAATTTTTTGGAGACAAAATTCTTAATAGAATTTTGATTTGGGAATTTGCTGGGACAGTCTGTTTAAAGGGTTAGTTCACGCAAAAATGAAAATTCTGTCAGTAATTACTCTCCCTCATGTTGTTCCAACCCTGTAAGACTTTCGTTCATCTTCGAACACAAATTTTGATGAAATCTGAGAGCTGGCTCACTCATCCATAGGCTGCTAGGTAATCTCATTCTGCCGGCCCAGAAAGTTAGTAAAGACATTGTTAAAATAGTCCAAGTGACTACAGTGGCTCAACCTTAAGTTTATCAAGCGACGAGAATACTTTTTCGTAAAAAACAAACAAAAATTACGACTTTATTCAACTATTCATTTTCTTCCGTGTGGACCTCTGAATGAGTTCATGAGAGCAACACGACACATGCGCGAGAACTGAGAAGATGACTTGCTAACTTTTCTGGGCCGGCAGAATGAAATTACATAGAAGCCTATGGAGGAGTGAGCCAGCTCTCAGATTTCATAAAAATATCTTAATTTGTGTTCCCGAAGATGAACGAAAGTCTTACGGGGTTGGAACAACATGAGGGAGCTTAATTACTGACATAATTTACATTTTTGGGTGAACTAACCCTTTAAAGTAAATGTCAAATAATGTCGCAATGGTCAATCTTAAAATAAATAAATAAAAAATCATTTTTTTGGATGAAATATGAGCTGGTTATTTCTTCCTTTCATGAGATTCACCCAGAGTTGTTTTCCCAGGCAGTTTCTCTGCAGATATTATTCTCTTCTCATTCCTCTCTCTGCAGTAATGGACGTCACTGACATCATCACGGGCAAGATGGACGACGAGGACAAGCAACACTTCATTCCGTTCCAGCCGTGAGTAATAGTTCATCACAGCAGTCTTTGTGGAGGCGAACGCAACATCACGACAGTGACTGCCTCAAAACCAGGAAAACCCTTCTGACCATTATAAGTGTGTGAAATGCTTTCTAGATAGGCATTAGGTTTTTAGAAAGGACCAGTAAAACCACAGGCACCTACGGTAAATAGAGGCTTCTCGTTTAATGCAAAACAAGTGCTAGATTTGGTTGCATGGTGACAAAAAAAATAAATAATCGCACTGACCAATAATATTTGAGTCTTTTGGGTCATCAAGCAAACAAAGAAATAGGGCTAACTATTTTTCTAGTCGACTATGAGTCGTTCATTTAAACTAGCAGTCGACTAATCACACGTTTATGATATCAATTTAATTATTTAAATCGGAGAATAGATGAGTTTCAGGGCTGAGAAAAAATAGCTTATGATATGTAACATTGCTAACATTGTTCTACATTACAGAGAAATACTAAACCATAATACCATAATACTGACTGGAAAAAATTATTATGAATGTGTTGGGGGAAAAAACTGCAAGCAGACTGTCTGAACATTTGAATAATTTATTAATAAACTTGTGATTTCGGAGTTCGCGTCGGCTGAAAAGCTGAAGTTGAGGATGTTGATTCATAATTCACGCAGGATAGTGGACGCGCATATAAAGAGAAATGGACGTTTCATATAGATTAATATTTGTTTCCAATTTGAATTGGTTCATTTAAAAGTAGACATTTTTCATGTCTGTGAGGCAAGAATACACTGAGTACACTCTTATCTGTGTGAACAAAAATGGAGTATTTTAAGTTCTTTCTGCTATTATCAGGAAAAAATGCAAGTGATTTGGACGGGGCCTCCGGGTTAGTGAGTAAGGTAGTTTATGAGGTATTGTGTAGCCATATGTTGTATTTTATGGCATAGGAAGGTTAATTTAAGTGTTAGTTTGTCTGTGTCTGTTTTCCTGATTTCTGCTGTATCATCTCAATGCTCTGTGTATTTATTCTTTGAAAACAACACTTTACACACACTCTTGTTCTGTAGGAGAGGAGCCATACGTGCCTCACATTCTGTCACTAAATAAGACTACACTTCAGTCTTTCTCTGCTTTGCCACTCTCACAGTCTAGCTGGGTCACTCACTCACTCACTCGCTCGGAGAGGAATGGAAGAGTTGGTTGTGAATTGTGGGGTGTTTGAAATGGTTGCTCTCACTTTAAGCAGGTTTTTGATTTGCAGCTTATTTGTATGACTTCAGATTATATCCGTTCCAAAATCCAGTGAACTATCTTGCTGTCTTCTGCTGCCTACATAGACGGCATCCTAACTGAGACGAAGCCTCATAAGTGACTGAAGTAAATTAGCCAGATAATTATTATAAATATGTAATTCATATATAATATAAAAAAATCATAATAAAATGTATTTTACAATGTTATATAATATTAATAATAATAATAATAATAACAACACTAATAATAACAACAACAATAATAATAATAATATTCTGCCAGATACTCATAAATACATTTTTATTAACTTGAATTAAATAATTTTACAGTATAATACTACTAATAATAAATTTGCCAGGTGATAATACATTAATTTAATTAAAATTAATGATATAATTAATTTAACATGAATTTATTATTAATAATAATAATAATAATAATAATGATGATGATGAATAATAATAATAATAATAATAATAATAATAATAATAATAATAATAATATAATATGGCTGATAATTATAATAACTTGTTTTATTAAATTGCATTTATTTTTCTCTTTTTCTTTCCTTTTGTTATATTACAAAGACATATTCATATAATACACTATTTAATATTGTCATTATTGTGTTGTATTATATCAAATATAAATACAAATGTATTTTTTTATATATATATTTAATTTATAATCAATATTCATTTAGCTTGTCCACTCTCTTGGATGCATTTTTTACTATAACTGAGGCATATTAAATGGTATCATAACTTTGCTGCCTTTTAATTGAGATCCGTCATGCCTTTTAAAATGCAGTCTGGATAGGCAGCCTACTAGGTTTTGGAGCAGAGCTAGTGTGTGTATTTTTAGACTCAGCTTCATCTGTGTTTGGGTGAGATGGAGGGTCATCTCTTAAATTACAGCATCTCTTTGTGTCTCTCCTGTCACCCATCCCGCATTACTGTTTGCTAACAAAATGGCTTTTGTCCCTGTCATGGTATCGGTATCACTGTTTGGTGTCTTCCCTCCCTCTCTCCCTCTCGCTTTCTTCATCCATCTCTTCTCTTTCTTTTTCTTCTGCTCATGTCCACCCTTATCTGGCTCTCTGTGGCTACTACTCTTCTCCTCTCTTTCTCTTCCTTCTCTCTCTCCTCTCCGTTGGCGTGTTGCCTGTCGTGTGTGAACTCCAGGCTAGCGTTGGATGACGCCATTCGCCACAGGCAGCTGAACATCTCCCGTTTTTCACCCAGGGTGGCGGGCGAGAACGACTTCCTTCAGACAGTCATCAACAAGGTCATCGCTGCCAAAGAGGTCAATCACAAAGGTCAAGGTAAAGGTCACTGGGCCCAAAGCCTGCACTGGGGGTGAACAGTATACTAAGGCCCTATGATTACCATGACGCTGCACATTTAATTTAATAATTGTTACACTTTCATTTGCTTACATTTTAAAAGATTCATTAAAATAATATTTTATGCCTTCCTATGGTTACCACCCTTTTTAATAATAAATTTGTATTCAATAAAAAATGTGAAAATAAAAATAAAACGAGCAACACAGTATATCTCAAAAAAAAAAAAACCCATATCATAGGTTTCTATTATTGTAAAATAAATAAATAAATAAATAATAATTTAGATTGTTAGTTGCAACAATTAAATTGATTAGACATACTTTTTGATTATTATGTTTTAATTATACCACTAAAACGAAGAATTTTAGGGTCCTAAATTTTTTTTTTTTGGTGAAAATGTTTTAATAAATTGCATTTTTAATACATTTTAATTTAACCATTAAAACAGAATCAAGAATAATTAAAACAGAAACAAAATTGAATTTGTTTAAAAAATGAAACGTTTTATAGGTCCCTACATTACCCAGGGTTTACTCGTATGCCGACTGCCGAGTAACTGGTACAAAATTATATCTGTATGGTAAGGAATATTCCTGCTATGAAACGAAGCTGGGATGGTTATTTGACTGGTGTTATTGAACTGCAGTTTAATTATGTGGCCTAGTTTAAGTTTGAGAAGTTAAAAATACGGGATTTTAAAAACTGATCTGTGGAGATTGAGACCGGGCTTGTCCCAGATACCATCAAACTGTGTGTCAGAGTTCCTGCCAGGAGAGTTTCACAATCTAAAGGCGCCTGAATCGTACAAATGACAAAGTTATTGAGCAACATTAATTGAAGTTGAATGGGGTTCATCAAGCATGAGAATTTGTTCATGCCAATGGGAACCGAATATGTTACGACACAAGGCCTGTCTGGATGCACTGGTGTCAGATAACATCACAATCCATCACCACAAATACAATCCATATGGAATCCATACAATCCTTAATGGTCATAAGATATATGGTCGTCATACAATATCTTTTTTTTTTTTTTTTTTTTGTGAAGTATGACCTGATTTCTTTTCTTTTTTTTCTTCTTTATTGAGTTTTATAAGTACATCCGCAGAGTCGTCTTTCATCAATATTCTTAACAGTTCATGTTATTTGCTCAGATTGCTCCATTTAGTCTTTAATTTTGTGGTATAAAACATTAAAATATTCAAATTAAATAACAGTCACTGCCTCCTGCAGGGTGTTTTCTCAGCCATTAAACTAATCCGGTGTTCTTAATTATTTTTTGTAGATCATTAATAATGAGATTTTATATTACGTTCCTGTGAGCTGTTAAGCACAAATAGGAAGTGTTTTTGTGTGTCAGTCCTGGAGACTGTGTGTGTGTGAGAGAGAGAGATTGTGTATGTGTGCATTTAATTCCACTCTTTTCCTTTGGTCCTCAGGTTTGTGGGTTACACTGAAGTTGCTTCCAGGTGATATTCATCAGATCCGTAAAGATTTCCCTCACCTGGTGGACCGTTCCACCGCTGTTGCTCGCAAAATGGGCTTCCCAGAAATCATCATGCCAGGTATCCATCATCGAACTCTAGCTTCAATAAGATTGACAAATGAGAAGTCCACCCAGACCATTAATGAAAACTAAGCTGCCGAAGTGACTTGTTAAGAACTTGTCATGATGCAAATTAGCATATGACAAACCATATGTTATCCCTCTCAGAGTTTTCCAAAAGGTTTCTCTTATTTTGGCTGTTGCTGATACTCATGGGCCGGAATAGTCAAGAAAAACTCATTTAGTTTGGACTTTTTACTTGAGAATAAAATAAGAGTAACCCACCACCCAAATGATGACCTTTAAATGTTCATGCACCTCTTGTTTTAGCTACTTTTGTGCATTTTCCTACAAAAGTCTTAAGATCTGTACCCCAAACGGGGTGTTTTTAGCTGTAGATCATATATCGAGTCTGTTAATAATTGAAAATGAGACGGTGTGCATGTTTTTGCAGGTGATGTTCGTAATGACATTTACGTGACGCTGGTTCAGGGGGATTTTGATAAAGGCAGTAAGACGACACCCAAGAACGTGGAGGTCACCATGTCTGTACACGATGAAGATGGAAAGAAACTCGAGGTAATGTGTGTGTGAGACAAGCATCTTAATGAATAATCCAAATTCTAAATTACTGAAGCTCAGTCGATAGCATTTTTAGGGATAATGTTGATTACTGTAGAAAATCATTTAGACTTAATTTGAATGAAAAAAAAAAAAATGAATACATAATATAATAAAAGGCAGATAAACATGATACAATTGCTTGTCTATGTAAAGCATAGTTGCGTATCAAGTAGTTGCACGTTGAAAGGGAAAATGTAGACATTTTTAAGCAATATGCATATGAACTTTTAAAACTGAGCTTTCCCCCCCTCTTTCGACGTACAACGACGTATACATGTAGATATATTTTAAGCTCTTAAAAGCAATCCAAGAGGAAATATATAAATGCAAAAAAGTAAGGGGCCTAAAATTGAACCCTGGGGGACACCATTAGGGACAGAGCCAATCTCAGACCTGAAACCACTCATAAAAACAAACTGGTGGTGATCAGAGAGAAAAGATCTAATCCAGGTTAAAATGGTCTCTGTGGCCCTGTTTACACCTGGTGTTTTGGTCGATCGGTGTGAAACGTCTTGAGCTTGTCCACTTTCGACCATTTCCAGAGGTAGTCGAAAACGCATTAGACCGGATTGCTTTCATAGTGTAAACGCTCATGTGGCCGAATGCGTTCGAACAGCGCAAAATACTGTCTTCTCTCCGCATGCTGACCTCATGTGTAAACATTACGGGAAGCCAGACCCAGGTTTGGTTTGAAGACGAAAAACGTACCTTGTTTGTGCTTTTTTACTGCCCACATAATCTTTCCTTCTCACATACAGCCAGTCCCTGCGCTTGTAGAGCGGCTGGTCACTTATTGCCCATAATTGGTGCCTGTCAGCTGTAGCATGTGTGTGTTTGTCAGGCTTTGACAGGCCAGGTGTGTGTGTGTGTGTGAATGTGAGTGCATGTGTGTTGAATGCCTGACCCTGACTGTACAATGGTGAGAAATAAAAACAAAATAAATAAAGCATGCAGTTTTTGCTCCTTATGTTTTCCAGTAGGTAGAATAAAACCTTGTTCTTTAATATTTCATATCTCGGATCCGTCACTTCTGATCTCAATTAGCTTCTGAATTTGGCAGGGAGTCAGATTAAATTAAATTCTGTGCAACAATTATTTTTTTACTGGCTGGTGTAAATGCACAATGACGAAGTGATCAACGTAATGGCCTTTGGTGGTTATAAAATAATCCTAAAAAAACAAGAAATGTAATCCCAAATACACTCTACATTTGGTTTTCTTCTTTGCCATCTAGAACGTGATCTTCCCTGGTGCTGGAGATGAAGGCATTCTGGAGTATAAATCAGTCATCTACTACCAGGTCAAACAGCCACGCTGGTTTGAAACCTTCAAGGTGAGCGTCACTTATACTGTCACATCTAATGATGTACTAAAATAAGATAAGATTCATTCATTTGACTCGCCCAAGTGTCAAAATACTCCCCAAATGTATTCTGGGAATTTTCACATGTGCAATTTAGAGTCCATGTTGGGATTTTCACTATCTTTAGTGGAGGTTAATAAATGCACAAAATAGCATATATTAACATTTATAATTGGACCTCAAAAAAAAAAAAAAAAAAAAAATCATGATTTGACCCTTTTAAATGTTTAAAATCTCATAAATATACATTGAACAATAAAAAATTAAAGTTCAACGTAAAGGTCACAGTAACTGCACCCTGCTTAAGTGTCTGTTTTAATCCACATTTATGTCTCTTATTAATATTCAAGACCTTTTAAGGTTTCCCCCCCCTGCCCTAGTCTCTTTCTAAGCACATCTTATGTATGTGTGAGATCCATCTTGTTTGTGCATTTCTTTGTTGCAGGTTGCGATCCCGATTGAAGATGTCAACAGGAGTCACCTGCGGTTCACGTTCAAACACAGATCGTCACAGGACTGTAAGTTCAGCACACGTTAACAGCTCAAAGTTTACATGCGGGCGCTTTCAGAGCTGTTTAAGCAGCGTGTGGCTTACCTGCTGCCTGGAAATTCACTCATAAAGTTGAAGTGTGGTTGAGGTCACAGCATGTGCTTGATGGTGCTGGTAGTGTCGTGCTTCAGACCTCTTTAAATGTTCTCGAGCATACTTTTTCTTTCTCAGTGGGTTATTAAAATAACTTTTGACTATGACAGAGCCATTTGCATCTGAATGAGTTTGCTATTATTGAGTAGGCTGTTAGGTGTGCATTTGTGGTGCTCAGCTTTACTGTTGCTCATATGTAGGTTTAGTTATTTGAACACCAGACTACAGAGTTTTAGGCTGATGCACAGCTCATCTCTTAGCATTCGTTCAACAGACATGGAATTATACCTCGAATCATCCTAGCAACCACTCAGAATTCAACTCACTAAAAACATTCTGAACACAGTAGATACTGCATAGCAACACTCCGAGAAACTACTCAGAATGCTCAAGCAACTCCATAGCTGCACTTTAAATCTTTAAATCTATCTTTTATTTTTTTGTTGTATTTTTTTTTTTCCGTATTTTATTTTATTTTATTTTATTTTATTTCATTTCATTTTTTTAAAATGACTGTTACTAATTATTTTACGTATCTGAAAACTGGAAACTTTGTTTTTAATTTGTGAACAACTAGAGATTAGAAATAAAATATTGTTATTATTATTTTTTTTGTGTGTTTTAATTTAATTTTAATTGAAATTGTATTTATAATTTGGATTTTATTTATTTATTTATTTATTTATTTATTTATTTATTTATTTTTAATGACCGTTACTCATTATTTTAAGTATCTGAAAACTGGCGTTTGTATCATTTTTTTAATTGCTAAACAACTAGAGACTAAAAATAAAAAATAAAAAATAATAAAATAATAAAATAATAAAATAAAATAAGAAATAAAATAATGGATTTAAAGTGCAGCTATGCAGTCTATCAATTAATCTATTAATAATTTATGTGCCCATACTGTCAATATATACACACAAGGCGTATTTGATTTGTGTGTTCATCTTTGTTTTGGGTTATGCTTAACTTTTTAGTGGTAAATATTGGTTTAAAAAAAAAAAAAAAACCTTAGTAACAGCATACCAGAACCCAAGCAACCACCCAGAATTCCCTAGCAACCACATAGCAGCACACTATATTTTGAATACTCTATTAACAACATGAAACGTAATGGTAACCACCCAGAACACCCAAGTGTTGTCGAGTTTAGCATGGGAAAATGCCTCTCATAATTGCTTCAGATGATGTAAAAAAACTGGTTTATTGTGCAGCTCTGAAGCTATTTTCTAGCTGTTTGTTTGTGTGTTTTGCTGAGAGGGAGTTTGTGAATCATATTGGCAGTGAGTACGAGCATGTTTGAGAATCCTGGAAGGTTGTTTATGGGCCAAGAGGCGTCTGGCGTACGGCTGCGGTCATCACACTTAGCTGTGTGTGTTCAACCTTATCCTGGCAGCCGCGTCTCTCCATCTGCCCACCACATGTTGCCACGGCAGCGCCAGGATGAGAGGGGTGGGGTTTTGTTGCCAGGCGCTGGGCGGAGGATGTAAAACTAGTCATTTAGCGCAAACAGACAAACCGGAGCAAATAAACGTCTCGTCAGCTGATCTGATAATAAACACTATGACAGTGAGAGGGTCTCAAAGTTTCACACACTGACTGCTGATCTCAGCACAGTTGTTGTGTAGAAGTGCTGAAATGTCACATTTTTAAACAAGTTGTCATTCTGAAGATTATTTTTATGGCAGGTCTGGACTGAGTTAGTGCAACTAATAAGGATTTACTGTTCAAAAGTTTAAGTGTGAAGTTTTTTTTTTTTTTTTTTACAGTAAAGCCATAATGTTACAATTTCAAATAAATGCTGTTCTTTTAAACTTTTCCTAAATCCTGAAACAAAATCCACAAAAATGTGAAGCAGCAGAACTGTTTTCAACCCTGATAATTATCAGAAATGCAAATCAGCAAAACAAAAACATTAAAATGTATATCCACTTAAAGGGATACTCCACTTTAAAATGAAAATTCTGTCATCATATACTCACCCTCATGTTGTTTCAAACCTGTATGAATTTCTTTCTTCTGCTGAACAGAAAGGAAGATATTTAGAAGAATGTCAGTAACCAGACAGTTTCTGGTCCCATTGACTTCCATAGTATATATTTTTTCCTACTATGGTAGTCAATGGGACCCAGAAACTCTCTGGTTACTGACATTCTTCTAAATATCTTCCTTTCTGTTCAGCAGAAGAAAGAAATTCATACAGGTTTGAAACAACATGAGGGTGAGTATATGATGACAGAATTTTCATTTTAAAGTGGAGTATCCCTTTAAGATGAATTATTTCAGATCATTTCAAATTGAGTTAATTCGATTTCCATGATTTAACAAGCATTGAAATGCTGACATTCGTTTCAGATTCAATTCAGATCAGATTCTGATTCACTTCACTTCGTTCATATTAAGATCGGTCCAGTTAAAGGAGTGTCCATGGTCAGTTGCGTTTCGAAACACTGACATTTGAGTTTCAATTTATTGGGATTTCTGTGATCATCTGAGCTTTTAAACACTGGCATTAAAATCCGTTTCCTCAAACAGATTGATGCTGACAGGCAGTCAAATGTCAGGGAGAATCAGTTGTCGGGATCTTCATCCCTGTCGTACCCCACATGTCTGCCTGTCTGTTTCTTTCTTTCTGATTAAATTTTGAATGTAAAAACATGAAAAATCTCATCTCCTCCTGGTTGATTCTGTCTGTTACTGCCAGAGGCTTTCTGCGGTGTAGGGACCTGGTTCCCTTAATCCCTCTGTCCTGGTACTGCAGTGATGATGATGGTCATCTCATGACCTTTCAACCTTTCTGACTCCCTCTCCTCTGTCAGCAAGTGCTGTGCTGGCTCTGATGCAGACGATTTTGAGTTAGGAGATTCAAGTGTTTGTGTGGTTTTTCTTAGGTTGATGTTGACATTTCCATTTTGGGATGAAGTACGGGATGTTTCTTTTCCGTCAGAGAACAGACACACTGCTGGATCTCTTGATGAAGCACACCGGCTCTCAGAGGTGTTGTCTGACTGAAATATGCTAGAGATGGTTAGAGTCACGCTGATCTAGAGTCGATGTTATGAAAAGAGTAAAATGAATAAGGAATAAGTTTAGGTTCAGTTTAGATTAAGTTGCAGGTGGGGTTGGGTATCGTTTGAATTTTATCGATTCAGATTCTTATGATTCCTAATTTTTATTCGAATAAGGCAAAATAAACTTGGATATCATTCACATTTATTCTAAGTCTTATTGCAAAACATTTAATTGTAGCTGAATACCATGAACAAATACCAAAGCAAAAACAACTAGCCCAACTAATATACATTTCAAGCATTATTAAAGACAAGTAAACACTCAGTAATAATAAAAAAACAAAAACAAATTAGCAGTCTGTTAATAAATAAACTGTTTTAGGTTTATTTTCAGGTATTCAGGTACAGAAACTGTAATCAACTGTAAAATAACACTGCACTTTATAAATAAAATATACATTACTAATGTAGTTACAAAAGGTATGCTGTTAAGAACCGCGAGTTGATTTTCTCGTTGTCTTTTGTTGTTTGACAACAGCAGGAATATTAGGCTGCTGTCACTTTAAGAGCTGCACGGATCCAATATACTGTTACACGTGTGTTTTCTTTTGTCATGTGTTTACATCCACCTAAGACATAACCGACTGTGTGCAATGTTCTTTCTCTGCAGGCAAGGATAAATCTGAGAAGAACTTTGCTCTGTCGTTTGTTAAGCTGATGAGGTATGACGGCACGACGCTGAGGGACGGAGAACACGATCTCATCGTCTATAAGGTGAAACCAACACAATCGCCACTGTCTACAGTGCTGTGATCTCAAAGCACACACACACACACACACACACGCGCATACAGAGATGTGAGTTGTGTACTGATGCTGCCTGTCCTCGATTGTCTCATTTAACCTTTGACCCCACATCACAATGTAATCATTATGCAATTAAACTTTGTTCATGTGTTCAATCTATTCACATCTGCATATTAAATAGCTTCATTAATGCAGAATGTCGCCTGGCCGAATCCTTTTTGAGCTATGAAAATTAACCCTCATACAAATCATCACTTTACCACTGATGTGAAATCGGTTTTGAATGCTTGAGCAAATCTGTCTCTCTAAAAGTAGAATTAAAAGTATTAAAAAAACAGTTACACTTTAGTTTAGTGTCCAATTCTTACTATAAACTAGTATCTTATTAGCATGAATATTACTAGGATATTGGCTAAATATTAGTACTTCTAAAGCACATATTAATGCCTTATTCTGCATTACCATATTCTACATCCCTTAATCCACCCAATACCTAACCTTAACAACTACCTTACTAACTATTAATAAGCTGTAGTTTGGAGTTTATTAAGGCAAAAGTCGTAGTTAATAGTGAGAATTAGACCCTAATCTATAGTGGGTAACACTTTATTTTACAGTGTCCTTGTTACATGTACTTACCATAGTATTAACAGTAAATTATGCATAATTACATGCAACTAACCCTCAACCAAATCCTAATCCTATCCTAACCCTATAGTAAGTACATGTAGTTGCTTAATATTACGCAGTACTTAAATATGTAATTACACTGTAACAATGACACCTTAAAATAAAGTGTAACCCTATAGTGTGACCAAAAAAACAAAAACAGCACAAACATGTGTTTCAACAAGCCTAAATAATGTTTTTTCCTGACAGACAGCTGTCATTCATTGAAGGCATTCTTTAGTCTTGTGCAAAAGAGGTGTTGTACTCATGACTGTGCTTCTCTATTTGTAGGCAGAAGCCAAGAAACTGGAGGACTCCACCATGTACCTGAGCTTGGCCTCCACCAAACCAGAGATGGAGGAAAGAAATCCCTCGTCCGGGAAGAACACGCAGAATCTCGGCAGCTTCACCATCAGCAAAGACTCGTATCAGATCTCAACGCTGGTGTGCTCCACCAAACTCACACAGAATGGTGAGACACATTCTCCCCATCATTTCTCTACTCTTCTATCAGTGAAAGTGGCCATAATGCCACAAATAGAATAACTAGTGCTGACAAGTCAGTGTTTGCAACCATTTTACTGCAGTAATGTGACATATTTCTGACTAAAACGGCATTTTGAAAGTTTCTGACTTAGACTTACTTAATCAAATAATTGATGCAGTTGTGAAAACGGGTTCCTGTATATCACAGGTAGTTGAAAATACAGGGATGCAAACAGCGCGCTTTTCGGCGCCTCCCGCTTTTTTTCACGTCAGTTTGGGTGACCTGGGTCTGAGAGCGTCTGATTATTTCACAACGTCATCTGAAGCCGTTCCATAGCTTAATGTGAGGGACAGAAGTCTATTTACATCATTAAATTAAAGTTTACGGAAACTCGTTTTCCCTCCTCTGCGGCTGTCAATCATTCTCCATTCAGTATTCAAACAGCGCGCGCGTCTCGTCCGGTTACAGGATGCACGGTAAAACTCTCTCCAATGTGCGCAAGTGCGCATTTAAAAGTTCACATTATGTCGGCCGGTAGTAAAAGTGCTTTAGAAATAAACGGAACTTGAACTTGATAATGTGAATATATCATATTCATATTATAATGTGAACTTTTAAATGCGCACTTGTGCAGCGCTGCACACTGTGACTCCATGTTGCTTTGAGCACATCATTCTGCACCTGCGATGCGCATACGCGCTCTGTTTTGAAGCGTTTCATACTGTATTATCATGGTTTTGCGCACTGAAAGATTATTAAAAGCCTATATTTTTTATACCTAGCCTGCACAATACATTTAAAATAAGCATAATTTAATTGTATAGTATTTCTGTGTAGTGTAGGCTATATAAATATATACACTTCTGAATTCTTGACATTCATATATAAATATAACATTTTGAAATGTATGATTGCCTGATTGAATTTTATAAGAGTACTAATAGTAATTTGTTTTTATTAACATGTTTAGATTTTATAAAATTACTGTGCAGATTTTCTCAAGAATTACTTTTTGCTGCCGATTTATACACTCACTAAGTTTAATAAAAATACATAATACATTTATGTAATATTTAAAGATGTTAACTGTAATCTTACACTGCAAAATGATAACTTACAAAGGATTAAATTCATCACAATTATGTAAGTATCTGGATATTTGCCGTGGGGCGAGGCTTCGATAACCTCTCTCTTTTTTGACCATACATGTGTTTGCATCCCTGAAAATAAGTGCTTGCTAATGTCAACCAGTGTTATTTTAGTATCACTGAGATACTATTACAGTCTTTTTTAATAGACTATAATAGGGGGGAACTATAATAACTATATTTTAATTTAGAATCACACACAATGATCAGAAATGTCTAACAAGTAAAGAGGGTGAGTATTGATTTCAAGTTGACATCTGTATGTTTTGTGATTTGAAGACGAGCTGTGAGGAATTGCAGATGCGGGAAGATTATTACAGTCGGATCACATACGGGATGCAGTGAAGTCCACTGCAGTCCTGACGCAGTCGCTCCTTCACTCCCTCCTCTCCTCTTTAAGCATGTGTTTGTTGCTCTATGAATCTTACAGAAACTGCGTACCCATCAGCCTTTGGTCATGGTGTAGCGGCAGGCATGAATATGTACAGTGGACAGGTTCATGACTGGAGAGCACTGCGGTAGTAAATCTGAAGAGCGAGTTTAAAATACTGCGGGAGAACTTAAAATCAGAGATGGATGTCACAGGGGGAGCATAAAGGCGTCCAAGTGTAGGCCAATGAAAATAAATGATACAGGATAAAAGAAAGAAATGAGTCCAGTGTTTCTTTCATCGATTAATCTACAGTGCCATAGCAAACAAAGTTATATTGCATCCGAGTTGTTAGCTTGCAGTCTAAATTGATAGTGATAAACCAGGTTAACACAACAAAATGCGAAGACAATAAATATAATTTTGAATGTAGTCTTCTAGTGGCAAATGATTCATTTGAGCAGTTTGTCAGTGAATCTTCCAGAAAGACTCACAGGTATTGAATCAGTCTGATGAATATCTGATGTGTATTTTTGAGCGTCCCTGATTCAACGTTTGCATGAGTTTGGGGGCGGGGCTACATGTTTATCCAACCAATGGTAGACAGAGGAAGTGTTTGGGAAACCTGAAAACACTTTGTTCTGCAGATTCAGATGCAACTTTAAAATGTCACAATAATAGTATAATTTTTTATAGAAATCTTTTGTAACATTATAAATGTCTTCACTGTTGATCAATTGAATGCATCCTTGCTAAATAAAAGTATACTTTTATTTAAAATCGTACTGACCCCATTTTGGAACAATTTATGGTTTCATAGAAAGTTTTAGTTGCATGATTAATTTTTTGAGCATGTTTGAATGAATGATAGTGCCTCAGTCTGCTCCGATAGACATGGTGTAAAGTACTCGTGATTCAGATACATGCGTCTGCTGAGTGATTCAGGGTCAAACGCGGCCTGAATGCAGAGCAGCCAAGCGTCAGTGATGCCATCATTAAGATTGAGATGCGTGAAGTCACATCAGAGAGCATGCTGGCCCTGTGACGGCAAAGATGAAGACAGAATACACGTGCGAGAGTGAGATGGAGTGAAGTCGGCATCAGAAATAGCCTCGGTTAGTGCATGTGCAGGTATGAGGAGGAGACGGACCACTGGCTGAAAAATCAGTGAGAGAACGTGCAGCGTTTATTACGAATGGTAGTCGTGACTTTTAGAATAAATGCTTGAGTAAATGCTAAATTCAAGATGTGAACTCTTTGTGGCGTGTTTCTAGGGTGGACAGACATCCTTGTTTTTGGCGTCCTGTCCCCAACTGGAGCTGTCCCCATTTTACAGCACATTCACTATGGCAAGCCGTTTTAGCTTAAATTGTACCCAGCGTTACTCGTCGTAATTGCATTTTTACTAGTAAGAATTCAATTAGAGAGCTCTACAATTCAATTCTTACTAGTAGCAATTACAATTAGAGAGCTCTCCAATTCAATTACTACTAGTGAGAATTACAATTACAGAGCTCTCTAATTCAATTATTACTAGTAAGAATTACAATTACAGAGCTCTCTAATTCAGTTCTTACTAGTAACAATTCCAATTAGAGAGCTCTACAAATGAATTTTTACTAGTCATATGTCTCCATTGACTTCCATTCATTTTTAATTACGGAGCTCTACAATTGAATTGTTACTAGTAAGAATTACAATTAGAGAGCTCTACAATTGAATTGTTACTAGTAAGAATTACAATTAGAGAGCTCTACAATTGAATTGTTACTAGTAAGAATTACAATTAGAGAGCTCTACAATTGAATTGTTACTAGTAAGAATTACAATTAGAGAGCTCTACAATTGAATTGTTACTAGTAAGAATTACAATTAGAGAGCTCTCTAATTAAATTCTTACTAGTAAGAATGCAATTACAGAGCTCTCTAATTGAATTTTTACTAGTAAAAATATGAATTAAAGATATGTATAATTGCAGAGCTCTGTAATTGAATTAAAGAGCTCTGCAATTACATTCTTACTAGTAACAACTGAATTAGAGAGCTCTCTAATTGGAATTGTTACTAGTAATAATTGGATTAGAGAGCTCTCTTATTTAAATTGTTACTAGTAAGAATTGAATTAAAGAGCTCTGCAATTGCATTCTTACTAGTAACAATTCAATTGTAGAGCTCTCTAATTGTAATTCTTACTAGTAACAATTCCATTGTACAGCTCTGTAATTAAAAATGAATGGAAGTCAATGGAGACATATGACTTGTAAAAATTCATTTGTAGAGCTCTCTAATTGGAATTGTTACTAGTAAGAACTGAATTAGAGAGCTCTGTAATTGTAATTCTTACTAGTAATAATTGAATTAGAGAGCTCTGTAATTGTAATTCTCACTAGTAGTAATTGAATTGGAGAGCTCTCTAATTGTAATTGCTACTAGTAAGAATTGAATTGTAGAGCTCTCTAATTGAATTCTTACTAGTAAAAATGCAATTACGACGAGTAACGCTGGGTACAATTTAAGCTAAAACGGCTTGCCATACATTCACAATAGAAGCTAGTAGAAATTAGATCCTATTTATAGTTATTCACTATACTCACTATATTTTTTTAAATATACTGTATTTTAATTTCAGTTTTAGTTATTCCATTGTGTGTCTGTCTTTTTTTTTTATATGACTGTTTATTCTTGTATTAATTTTATGGCAGTGTTTTAGAGATTTTGAAAATATGTTTTTTTTATTTAACGTTTATTTTATTTCTAAGACACACACACACACACACACACACACACACACACACACACACACACACACACACACACACACACACACACACACACACACACACACACACACACACACACACACACACACACACACACACACACACACACACACACACACACACCTAAAATGCAAAATATGCCTAATTATGGAGATTAAAGATCCTTTTCTAAAAACACAAACATAAAATTACATTCAAATTTTTTTAAATGAAAATATTAAATTAGAAATATTGTTTTATTATTCATATGTTCTCATATTTATCTTGTAACATGTTTTTGTGAAATCATAATTTTATATAATATAATACATAATGTGGCTTTTTGCAATTGTTACTATTTACTATTTTTAATAGTGTGATTTTTGGTGAATTGTATTAAAACCAGTTAAAGGTAGTTTGACACACTGGCATAATAGAATGAATAATAATAATATGGAACCAACAACAATAAAAAAGAAAAAGAAAAATGGAAAGCATACTGAAATATAGTGTCCTTTTTTAAATTTTATATATAATTACAAGCAAGATTTCACTGATATTTTGACCACTGATCCAGGAAATGTTTCCCATTCATTCTCTCTTCTTTTCCGTCACTGGCAAGTAGTGAGAAATAAGTGCACTAACATTAAACTTCGCAACAGTTGCTGATCTTTGATGTAAATCAGCTTGTGCTTCTGAGACACTTTGAGACACTTAAAAGCGGAGCTAGCAAACACTTGACTGCTGTCAGAATGCCAAGATGTTTTCTGCTCTAATTTCAAAGCTCCCCTGCTACACCAAGACACAAGCAGCAAGAACCATTGATACGCCTCACGCTATGCAGTGTGCGATATGAGAGCTTTATAGGCCATCTTTATCCCCGCCGGACAACACAATAATTCCTCTCACATAGCGTTATGAGGCAGTCCGTGCTTGCGAATTGATTACAGAGGTGCTAATGACTATTAGCGTGTGGTTTTACGCGACCCCTGAGCCACGGGGCCAGTTTAGACGGAGCTTTAATGAAGACCTTTGTCAAAAATCTCAGTTCTGCAGGTAGCAGATGAGGTAATGAGGTCGCTAAGGAATCATCAGATGGAAGACATTAGCATATAAACACAGGTTTTGATTATTGTAGGCCACAGAAGCTCTTTTCCCCCTGAGAGGCCTTGTCCATCAATGCCGACTTTGTTTTCTTTTTATATCACGTTAAATGTCGGAAAAGTAAAATAGCTAGGCTCTTAATATCATATCGAGCCATAGAATCCCGCTGTTCTGCTACACCAACTATTTGTGGTTTCTGCATAATCATCTCAGGTAGAAATCAATAAGAAATGCTGGAGCGCTGGTGAACGTGTGTTTTATGGTGGCTGTTTGACTTCATTTTTTTTGTGCATCCTGGTTTGTGAAGTAAACTTCCTTGACGATTGAAGAGCATTCTGAACACAGAAACCTTTCTCGACCAATAAGAGCGAGGGATGAGTCTTTTTTTAAATAAAGAATGGCAGCACCGCTCACTTTTCCAATGGCCTGACAGCTCTTTCTGTCTCTGATTCTTATTAAACCCACAGGCTGGGGTTGTAAATGTTGGGATCTTTAACTCTCTGAAACGTCTCTCCCACACAGACACACTTCCTGCTGATGTGATATGATGATATGAAATCTCAGTCTCTGCTGTTCTTCTGCTCACATCCTCTTCTTAGTTTTATTATGCAGCACACTGGACTTTATTCTGATTGGGCAATTGTGGCACGCTGTGGCAGAATATATTTGTTTAATTAATGCTTAATTGATCATTATCCTATGAAACGGCTTGTGTCAGGGTCCTGATTACCTGTTAGGCTTTATGATGTTATAACGACCGGTTGACTGTACATTGAAAAGACTTGATATTAAATATGAATTGGCCAAGACAATGTCAAATGTAGGCTTCCTGTTTGATTGTTTTTTAAATGACATTTTATAGATTTAAAAAATGGTTGAGTAATTGTATTTAGTTTTCGTTATGAATTATAAATTTAGAAAATATATTACTCTCATTAACATTTAACATTTAATAATATTTAATAAAGCAGTTCTATATTAATTATTAAATTATTTGTAATTGCATTTATAAATGATATAATAATAATAGTAATAAGAAACATAATTTAGATGGTTTGTGTCAATCTCTCTCTATGACAGCCCTTCAAAGCACAATCCCTTGTCTCGTCACATTACGTAGTTTCAGGTCACGGCACTTGTTTTTAAATGCTTGCTGGAATGCCTCATTTCAGGTTAAAAAGTCAGTCATTCCTGTTGCCATGACGATCACCATGGGAGCTGCTCAAACGGTGTTGAGAGTTCCCAAGGGAACCATATGAACTCTGCAACTCTCCATATCTCATACAGGTGCCAAGCGGCACAATCCACATGAGGATCCACACTTTCCCAGTGCGTCATCGCTTTAACAGCTTATTCCTGTGTGATTCAACCAATAAAGGAAGGCAAATTAAGAATCATTTAAAGAGCATTTGCGACCTCATGAATCATTGCGGGTCATTCCCTCTGGCTGGTCTATGAACTCTGATTGATAAACTGCTTTATTGGTTCATATTTGCCCAGATTTCCATTTTCTTCTATTGTTTTGCAACTACAAACTTTAACCGCGGTGGAATCAATTTTACCCAAAGACTGTCGTGGCTTATGGCTTTATCAGCCAGGCTGACAGCTCATTTTATTCATATGTCTGTTTGGGCTCTATGTACTAATGAATGTTTAATGTTCAGGTTAGAGAGGTGAGTGTGCTAATGCTGTTTTTCTTCGGTCTCCTGTAGTTGATCTCCTGGGGCTTCTGAAGTGGAGGTCCAACACCAGTTTACTACAGCAAAACCTGCGTCACCTGATGAAAGTGGAAGGAGGAGAGGTGGTAAAGGTGTGTATAAAGCCTCTGACGGAAAGAAAAACAAACTCACAGCTTTCATTCAGACTGCTGTCTGGATTCATGCAGAAATGTATGACGTAAAATGCTACTAATGTAAACGTTTGAAGTTGGTGTGGAGACTTGCGCTTTGATTTATGATATGAAATTATGAATGAACTCTCTACTGTACTTCAAAAGCTTTTTGCTTATTAGTTTTTTTTTTTTTTTTTTTTTGTAAGGCAACCAGCAAAAAATGCTGAGATATTTATAGAAATTGCATTTCCGAAAGTGTTTTCAGTGTGGTGTGTGCTCTGGTCTGTGCAGTTATAGAAATGCTGTATATGGATAGCACGTTTATATTGCAATGTCCTCGCTGTTTGCACTCAACAACAAACATATTGTGCGACCAGTTGTAGTCTGATTTGAACAAATTACTCTTATTTCTATTTCTATCGCTATTTCTTTATTGGGCCAGAAAGCACCATGAATCAGTCTCAGTTGTCACTTTGACTCACTCGCATCACTCAAAAGTCTCTCACCTGATTCAGTGCATATTGCTTTATTGGCGTGACATACTTACTGTATGTAAGAATTGCACGAAGCACAAACAAAATCAAACAAACAAAAACATACATAAAATGCATTCATATATATTTATTTATACATAATAAATATATATAAATATGTAGTACATATGAAAGCGCTATATAAATGCCTCCATTCATTCATTTATTCATACGCATATCAAAAGTTCTACTACTGTCTCACTCACTCAAGTCACTCACTCACTCACTCGATGAAGTCACTCACTCACTCACTCACTCACTCAATCACTCAATGAAGTCACTCACTCACTCACTCACTCAATGAAGTCACTCACTCACTCACTCAATGAAGTCACTCACTCACTCACACACACACTCACACACTCACACACTCACTCACTCAATGAAGTCACTCACTCACTCACTCACTCACTCACTCACTCACTCACTCAATGAAGTCACTCACACACTCACACGCTCACTCACTCACTCACTCACTCAATGAAGTCACTCACTCAATGAAGTCACTCACTCACTCACTCACTCAATGAAGTCACACTCACTCACTCACTCAATGAAGTCACTCACTCACGCACTCACTCACTCACTCACTTAATGAAGTCACTCACTCACTCACTCAATGAAGTCACTCACTCACTCACTCACTCACTCACTCACTCAATGAAGTCACTCACTCACTCACTCACTCACTCACTCACTCACTCACTCACTCACTCACTCACTCACTCACTCACTCACTCACTCACTCACTCACTCACTCACTCACTCACTCACTCACTCACTCAATGAAGTCACTCACTCGAAGTCACTCTCTTCGCTGGCTCACTCAAGTCACTCACTCACTCACTCACTCACTCACTCACTCGATGAAGTCACTCCTGACTGGTTGTTCATATTGTTAGAACTACACATTCTAAATAGTGATTTTGTTGTATTAAATGGAACTTAAATGCTATGAACTGTTTATTTAAAACCCCCTCTAAGATAAGGCCGAGCTCTGTTGATTTTCCTGAGATTTTCCCTCATGGATCATGCGTTTGAATGTCAGTTTGCTCTTGAAGGCGTTGTCTCGTGATTTCTCTTGCCGCTGTGAAGGCAAACACACTCGAGCTGTCAGCGGTTTAGAGAGAGAAAGATGGAGGCAGAGACACTCTGTGCTGTAAATGTCCCCTCAACCTCCCTGTAACATATTTTGCAGTCTTTCTGCCATGTCATAAAAATAAAAAATATAAAACGTCCAGCCAGAACGAAAGTGGCAGGTCTTTTACTCCGTATATCACTGGTTTTCTTTCTTAGGGTGTTCACAGTTGAAGTTCCCAGTGAACTTCGTCCCGACCAAAAAAGTCCTTGGCGTTCACATTGGCATTTTAACACCAAACCTAAATATACTGAACCTAAAGGCATAGGGATATGTTCACAACCTGATTGGACGGCTTTTATTATGTATATTTCACGACAGAACTTACCGAAACATCCAAAACAATTCTGTCTTTGGTCCGGGTTGTGTTCATATTTCAGTCGAAATGCACCAGAGTTCGTTTATCGAGACTCATCTTTTCAGCGTCTCGGTCCGCTTGTTTGGTGTTATCAGGGTTCGGATGTCAGCGTTCACACTTATTCATATGAACCGCACTAACAGAGAAATCGCACCAGAGTTCCTTTTAATGGAACTAAAGATGCCAAGTGTGAACACAACCTGTTGAAATGATGTTGCGAATGCGGTTTCATTATAACTTGGTAACACTTTCAAATAAAGTTCAATTTATTTGTTTTTTTAATAACGTTTTGTCAAAGTCTCCCAAAGTTCCTTATCCAAGTATGTTCTGGCAGGTTTCATCCTTCAAATGGCAGATAATAAATAAACCAGGTGTAAAAGCTTTTCTTAAATGTTGCAGTGGCCTTGAATCATTCCTGCAGATGTTTTCTCCAGTGCATTTATAGTGAAGTAAGTGATCCGTGCCATGGGGTAGATTTTGAAGAAAGCGCAGTCAGGAGCACAAAGACGATCGCACAGCATTATTACGTCCTCTACGCAGCTTTCATGTGGCATGTCCGCACTGTCTGCAGAAATTCAGTTTCAAACTTGGCAGTTATAGGAAGGTGTTTTAGCACACAGCGTGAGGAAAGTACATAATCATGTTGAGTTGGACGTTTGCTGGAAGTCTTTCTTTCATTCTCTGTGGTGAGTGGTGAATTATTCACTTTGTTTCTGGCCAATAAATTGACTGCTTTGTGATCTGTGTGTGTGTGCGGTTGAGAAACACTCACAGGAGCACCTTCAATTACAGTGTGTGATCTCCATATTAACAGTTGTTTGAATTAACAGCATTAACAACTCTCATATATTTAACCACCAGTGTGGATTTCTTTAGGACTGCAAGGGAAGCTCGGCTTCCCCTATAATGTAAAAAAATTAATGGTCAAATATGTACTATTGTGTTAACATTTTATTGACAAAAAATGTGTTAGAACACGTTCATCTCGAAGATGAGTTGGTTCAGAAGCAGCTACATATAGCAGGTCGGCTGACTCGATTTCCTTCTCATACATTCCCGTAGCGTCACAGTGCATTTCCCTGTTGAAGCCCATCATTGTCTTCAGTGGGGCTGCTTTGAACAGTTTTTTTTCAGTGCTTCTAAACTAGACGGTCATTGGATAAATGCTGTGATTATGTCCCGCCCACGGACTCCCGCTCAGCGTCTCTGAGGAGTGAATGAGGAGTGGGCTGGCCTGGACTCCAGGCTTCTGCGTGATGATTGGAGGGTCTGTCGAAAGACTGCGTCTCCTTTTGATTGACAGCGATTTCGTACTATAAAAAGTCGCTGACGCTGAAGCTATTCGAGCTCAGTCCCATCGCGGACTTTGTAAGTGTAGTCGAAAGACAAAACTGCTGCAACCTATTTCTTGGTATTTGCTTGGCGAAATTGCTAGCCAATTTTCATCATACGTTTAACCTAATTCCCACATTTCCTCCGAGTTTTATATCTTTTTTTTTTTTTAGATTGTTTGTTTGTTTTTGTTTGTTTGTTCATTCATTCATTCATACAGTAGGCTAGGCTAGTGTCGTAGGGGTGAACTAGCCAGCTAGCAAACTGCACACGATGGCAGACAGTGCTAATATTGTCGACCTGATTTTGGCGAAAGTCTTCCTTACGAGGAGAAACAACAAAAATTGAGCTTTCTCTCTTTGAAAGACCAGCAGATTTTTACTGCTGGTCTTTCAAACCACTGTTAACCACACCTGAGGCTTGAATAGCTTATTTAAAAAATAATAATAATCCCAAAAAAATTGTTGTAAAAGAATAGAATAGGAAATATTGCAATTTATCTGTTGTTGTTATATGATTGCTAAATTCTTTTTGATTCTCATTACTAGTGTTAATTATCGACTCACATCCGTAATTTGTTCACATTTCCATAACCAAAGCATCCTTATTCTTCACAGAAGGAACATGAGAGCGTGTTCATGTTATAAAATCATCTTTTTTTCCTGTCCTTTTCATTAGAATAATTCTCTCACTCTTCCTCCATCACCTGCACTTTTTTTGATTGCTTTCTGAGTTATGTGTACACCTTATGTGAGCGGTGGCATCTTTAACATGCCGAATCTCATCTCAGACTGAAGACAGATTTATGGCCGTTATAGACTTTCGACGTCCTGTATCTGCTGGGACTTGTTCTGTTCTGAATATATGCAGCACCTTCAGTGTGTGAGCTAGTGTGTGAGCGTTTATTTATTCCCTCAAGGGCACATTCTTCCTCTCCTTGCAGTGATCGTAACCAAAGGCCAGATGTGCCAAACACTGCGCTAAAAACACTCGTGCTCAGAGAATATCGGCATTGAAATGTTTTCACACTGAACTAGTTACTGCAGTGTCTTTGCGAAGTTTTTACATTGTGCTTTTAAAAAGATCCATGAGAACACTTTCTTGAAACCTTGATTTATTACAACCTTGATTTATTATAACTGTTATAATTATGAGAACATGCCATTTTCTGAATGCTCTGACTTTGTAAAATAATATTGATATTACGTAGTGAAATGAAAGCGAGCAGAGTGAATGAACATGTTGTTTCAGGTTCTGTGCTGTATAGCTGGATGTGAGCTGCCCTGATGTCCTTGGTCGATTGTCATTGAGCATCAGCTGAATGACAGCAGACATTAAAGTGGACAGCATGTGTCCAAGAACCTGACAGCATATCGGTTTTCACATTTCCTGTAAAAACACAGACACACACCACACTGTGATGGTCAATTTCGTCTTGTAATCTGTGTGTGTTTGTGTGTTCAGTTTCTGCAGGACACTTTGGACGCCCTCTTCAACATTATGATGGAGAACTCAGACAGTGAAACGTTTGACACTCTTGTGTTTGATGCTCTGGTAAGATTGTCACAGTCTGTGCTTCAATCAAATATGCACAAATTAAAAAATAAAGTATGGACATTATTTCAGTCCTTAAATCTTACAACCTGGGTGACTTTCATTTTAAATAAACCTATTTTTTATAATCTGATATCTGAATATCTTATGATGATAACAAAATGCTGTTGTTAGAAGAGATATTATTAGTGTTATTAATAAGCGTGTTTCTTTCCTGTTGCCCTAACATGTGATATTTTATTTGTTTTAAATGGTAAGATTAATATAGGTAGGTATGTCTACATATTTTAACAGCTCATTTTAAATTATATTAATATTTTAATATGTTTTATAAATGACAAAACAGTGTTATTAGCACATATATGAAAAATTAATTAGATCTGATTCATTTTTATTTAATTATATTTAATGATTTTTGAAAATAAGAATTGTTAGAATAAGATTTATATTTTAGTTACATTTTTATATTTATATTTTAATTCAAATGCTTGTTAATGCCCCCCCCCCCCCCCCCCCAAATTATTAATTTGAAATAAGAGGATTAATTTAGGAACATATATATTTGCATAATGTTAACAACTCAGCCCGATTCTATAGTGTCATGCTAAATGATATTAATATTTGTATAAATTGCAATAACATATTATCAGTACTTCTACTAAACATTAATTTGTTTAATATTTAATAATAATTGATTTAAAGCTAATAGATTTTTTTATATTTAATATTAATGTTTTAATATGCATGTTTATTTATTTTTAAACTTTTTTTTTTATATATAAAACAAACCTCTCTTTTTTTCTGGTTCTGAAAGGTCTTCATTATTGGACTGATCGCAGACAGGAAGTTCCATCATTTCAATCCGGTTCTGGAGACCTACATCCGCAAGCACTTCAGCGCCACCCTTGCTTACACGTGAGCGAGAAATAAAGGAATGCTTCTGTCACTGAGTTAGTATGTGCTCTGTTTTTATTTCTAACACTGTTTGTGTGTGTGGATATTTTTCAGAAAGTTGACAAAAGTCCTGAAGAACTATGTGGATAATGCGGAGAAGCTCGCGGAGCAGCTGCTGAAAGCTCTGAAGGCTTTGGATTACATCTTCAAATTCATCGTGAGGTCCCGGGTTCTCTTCAACCAGTACGTACTTCCGTCACGTTCGTATCTCATGTTTTGTTTTGTTCATCCTACATCTGAGTTTTAAGCGTATCACGCCCAAATCCGTGAAGTTTTATTTGTAGTCTGAATTAGGGAATCAAGGGGAGGTTGGTTAGCTTCAGCAGTAAATACTAAAGCATAATTTTCATTGGTGGCCATTTCATTGGTGGCCAATCAAATTTAGTGTTTTTTTATTTTGTATATAAGTACTACTACTACTACTACTACTACTACTACTACTACTATGACTTCTACTACTGCGACTACAAGTACGACTACTACTACTACTACTACTACTACTACTACTACTATGACGACTACTACAAGTACTGTATGACTAATATTAAGATTATGACCACTACGACGACGACTACCACCACAACTACTACTATTGACACTATAACCACAATTAAGAATACTACTACTACTAGTAGTATTAAGACTACTACATCTACTACTACTACTACTACTACTACTACTACTATTACTACAATTATTACTACGACTATTATTATGACTACTATTATAACAACAACTACTACTATTACTACTACTTCTAATAATAATAATGAAAATAATAATAGTAATAATAATTTGGTGGTGGTGGAGATTACCTCCTTCCATATGTTAAGCTCTATATAAATGTAACAACAATAATATTAATATATTTTTCTAACTACACATTGACTTTGCAATTATTTTTATATATATTTTTTTAATTATTAGTATTAGTAATATTGATATTTTTTAACCATATTTAAATATCTCACAAGCAAGCACCGCAAACCTGTATTATTTTCTTTAAATCTTTTTTATTTTATTTTTTTTTAAAGTTGCAATTAGATTATTTTCCTCAAATCGTGTAGCCCAACTACATATATTGTGCGTTAGTAGACAAGTGGCAAAAAGCAAAAATAATAAATGATGGCGTATCCAACAGATACTCAAACCGTGTTTTATTTCCTCCTCCTTAAAATCAGTTTCCCAGCCAATAAGCCGCAGTTAAGGCTAAGATATGTGACTGTTTGATTTAATGGGCAGATCTGAAATGCCACACCTTTATCAAACTGAAGTGCCCTTGTTTCCTGACGGATGTGAGGATGTGTGTGTGAGGCAGGAAGTGGAAGAGCCAGCGGTGCTGATTTAGGGAGACGGAGGACATGTTGAGTAATGACTCGGCCTAAATTAAGTTCAGCGCTGGTGATTAGCTTGTTGTCTACGGGTGAAGTATATGATGGTGTCTCTCAGGCCCGTCTGAGGAGAGGATCTCGCTCTCTCTTAACTACCTGGATGTTCAGAGCGCCTGACACCACAGAGCGCTGTGAAACACACTAATGAGGAGAGTCTGATCTGATTTACACCTGCTCGCGGTGTTCACCAATTCATGAACCCGACCGCACACGTCTTATAGTCGGAGATCCGCTAGACAGGGCTTCAGACTGCAATGAATATCATGAGAAATATGACAAAACGTAAATAATTATGATACGATTGAGTAGCTATTGGTGTCAGACTGTAAAACTGGTGTCAAATTTTAATCAGTTTCAATGTTTGCTGCAGCCCTGTTCAGCATGATTCTTATTACTTTTTTTTGTGAAAGTTGATTGAAATCAGCGTAAAGAAATTATTTATTTATTTATTTTGGATGCTGATTTAATTCAATAACTTGCGATTTTGAAATTTTATTTTTTATTTTTTTATTTTGCATTGTCCTTTTTCATAACAATTAAGCACATTTATCTCAACATCATCTCATTACTGTAATTAATGATTTTTTTAATATAAAATGAGTATAAACTACAAGACATACTACCATGATATTTACTTACAATAGTACTTCAATTTTTGTTATTTTATTAATTGTAATTTTGCACAAATTTATTATTTTTATTTTTTTTGATTTGAGGATGAAATATGACCTTGGCACTTATTTATGCAAAATGTAATATCTTATATTTTATTTGACTTTACGGTGAAATATGACCTCGGCATTTCTTCACAGTTTTCGTGAGATTTGTTTTTAAACTTTAAAAATAATGCAGTTCTGCCATATGTCCCCTGTATTGTTTTAATTTATGGGTGTAAAGCACTTCAAGATAATTAATGTTCAACTGGAGCGTGAAGAATATTTCAATATATTTGACGGGCCATTAGTTAAGTGTGTGTGTGTGTTTTGATGGAGGGCTGGTCTAATGTAAATGCTCTGGATGAGGGTGAGAACGTCTGACTTCAGAGCACAGGAAGTCAGGTAGGGCTAATCACATCAGCAAAGGCTGCGTTTAATGAATGCATGAACGTGGAAATTCTCCTGGTGTTTGTGTGGATCGCTGGAGTGATGCCGAGAAGGCCCGTCAGCTCTTGCCCTTCAAACTAGATTACAGAGCAATTCATCAGTCTGATCAGCCTGCAATCAGGAGCTAGTCTAGAGGTGCCAGTGAACAGGTGTGTGTGTGGAGTTTGATGCATTGTTTTTGATGTGGATTTGTATGGATCCAGCTAGTTTGATGTCATGGATTTGCATACCAAACACATGTAGACCGGTCTGTTTGGCTCTCTGATGATTTAGATGAAATGATTCTCGCCGCCCAAGCCCCTGATCATCAGCTGTTTGTGTGTTTTCCTTCAGGCTCTACGAGAACAAAGGCGAGAGTGATTTCATGGAGTCCCTGAGGAATCTCTTTACTTCGTTTAACTCCATGATGAACAGCAGTGCTGAGGGGACCGGCGGGGTCAAGGTGAGGAGGCTTTAGGAATCAGCTGAACATTTAAACGCTGCATTAGTAGAGCATAATGTTAAGCAAAAATGAAAATTCAATCTGTCGTTTCTTGTGTGGCTTTTTCACACATACAGTATAACACAAAAGGAGATGTTTCTGAGAATGTTCACGCTGCTCTTTTACATACAATGAAGGCCTGCAAATGACATAGCAACATGATAGCAGTGGACCAGTAGTTCCAGTATTATGAAGCGTGTCATTTGTTCATCTCTAGTGTTAACGAAAGGATTATTTAATAATGACTTGTTTTCAAACAGGTTTTTAAACGGTTAGTCCCGCCCCAAACTCACATCGTTGTGTGTGTGTGTGTGTAGATTTCCAGTCTTATGATGGCTTATGCAAGGACAAATCTGAAATTTAGATCATTACTCGCCCTTGTTGTGGCTTTCAACATTCATTTGCACATCCATATATTCAAAATTGATGCATCACTGTCAGTTAAGAGGCATGACAACCAATGAAATTTGGCCTAATTTGTGCCAAGCATGACATAGTTTTGCATAGCTAGACTTATCGCAATAAACTACCCACTGAGACTCAAAGAGAAACTGATACTTAAGAGAAGTCAAACCATAGTTTTATTTTTGATGTGCCATTTAGGGACAGAAGATGTGTGTATACTCATCCTTTCTGTTTCCCTGACGGTAATAAATACTGAATAAAATACTGAAGTTAATAGACAAGACAAGAAGTAATAGAATATACAGTTGTGCTCATTAGTATTCAATTTAATGTTAATATCTATAGTCTATCAACAACATGCTTTAACTCAATATTTGTCATAGATTTGATGCCACTAACCTGGCTAACTTTAGAAAATCTAGTGTCTAGTTCTTCCTAAAAATTACTCGTTGTATCTATCTGACATGTCTTTATGCTGCATAATTGAGTATGTATTTTGAAAGAAATCAATAATATTAGTTACATTATACATGTCTTTACTTCCGATCAATTTAATGTTACAAAATATTTTTTATTTCAAATAAATGCTGTTGCTTTTAAACTTTCTTTTCATCAGGATAATCCTGAAATGATCACGGTTTCCACAAGAATATGAAGCAGCACAACTGTTTTCAACATTGATGATAATCAGAAATGTTTCTCGAGCATCAAATCAGCCTATTAGAATGATTTCTGAAGGATCATGTGACACAGGAAATCAAAAGCACAGTCATACAGGAACAACATAATCGTGACAACATGAGCAAAATGTTTATCTGAAGGCTTTCTGTTCGAATGCTGGTCTGTTTCTTCTGGAGGACAGAATATTGATGTTTGTGTCTTTCATGTATTGAAGTGTGTGTTTGTGTGTGTGTGTCTCTCGTCACCTGACCTCCTCCTCTGTCCACTGTGGCTCTGGGTTCGCCCTCTTTAGCTTCTCCTCAAGGTACTCTATCTCTCCTCCTCTCCTTCCATCTGTTTCTCCACTCCTCCTTCTCCATTTGTGTGCAGTTGTTTTTTGTCCCTGACCTTTCCTGTCACTTCTTTTTTGCATTAACACACCTCAGGTCTAACACACACACACACACGCGCTCTGGATCAGGCCCTCTGGACGGGTCGTGAGTCAGCCTGGAGTGATGCTGGTGTGCCGGTAGTCCAGGTCTTAGTGGTTTTGTCAGAAAGTTAAAAATTTATGTTGGTAAGATGCACTTGTGAAACGGCAAGGGGAGGAATGTGCTTTCCTCTCCGCTAGCTTTGTTTGCAAGAGACGGCGTGAGTGAAATGGCACGGCAGCTTGATGTACATTGTGTTCACGTGGGCTCACACTTATTTCAAACAGTCCGACAGTTTGAGCTTGTGTAAGTCAGTTTTTGCTGCACATGCTGGGTTCGTTTTAGAGGGAAATTAAGGTGAAGTGTGTCATCTGTTGACCTCTGTTGTTAACCAGCTGTTAGCCTCTAGTGTTGACAAAAGGATTTGAAAATAATGATTATTTCCCAAACGCTCCCCTAGCCTGCTATTGGTCATATAAACCGATAGCCTTGCCCCTAACACTCTCACACACAAAATAATATAATATATTATATGATTTTATTCATATTCATTTACACACACACACACACACACACACACACACACACACACACACACACACACACACACACACACACACACACACACACACACACACACACACACACACACAATGGTGTGAGTTTGTGGCGGGGCTATTCTGGCTCAAACTATACATGTACATTTATGTATATGTATGCAAGTATATGTGACATATCAAATCCAATTTGTGATATTTTTGGTTGTATGTAAGATGATTTAATATTACGTTCAAAATGATTTAGACACTTTAGATAAAATTGGTTTTTGGACTGATTTCTATAAAAAATAATGTTTATTTTTATTATTATTATTATTATTATTATTATATTACTATTTAATTTTACTACTGCTGTTTTTTTCTTTATCCATTTTATCAGTTCTTATCCATAACATAAATATAATAGTCAGTTATTGTTATAATCCAGACGTTTTATTTCCTTACACTGCATATCCAGTCTTGTGAAAGTGTCTGTGATCCAGACTCTCCGGCTTCTGAAAATGTGTTCGGCCGCTGCAATAACTTTCAGCGCAGTGCCAGATCTGTGAATTCATTGCTGTAAAACTCTTGATCTGACTGGTGTTACAACTTCAAAAACGCATCAATTCAAAAATACAAGTTACAACCAGTTTTTTTTTGTAAACACTTGAACTCCAAGACCTCATTTCTCAGCAGACTCTGGGGTTAAATCAGAAGCTGTGTGGGCTGCTGGGAAGAGAATATTTATCAAATGAGAAACTTCATATCCCATCCATCTCTGCCTCTGTTGACTCAAATGTTCAGAGTTCTTTCAGAAGACTTCTTTTTTTTTTCTTTTAAATGATTTCAAAGTATGTCAAAATTTTGACACCGTGATGATGAAACAGGAAGGAGCCGTTTTATATCGAGATCTGTACACTCTCAGGACCACATTTCCAAGCGTGACTTAAATAAAAACAACTTTATCAGCTGAATAGCAGTGGCCCGCTTTAGAAAGAAGCTGTGAGTTGTGTCTTTTCTTTAATAAGTTTTAAAGCTTTCACGACACGTGTTGATTATTTTGCCAAGCAGGACGTTTTTTTCTTAATTTAATTTTTTGTTGGACCTGGAAAAAGATTCCTGTCAAACCTTGAACCCTAGACAAACTGAAACTACCCAACTCCTAAACCAACCCTAACATCTGATTGGTTTATGATAAAATAATAATAAAAGGAACACTTTGGTTCAAAGGATCAACATTCTTGTCGATACTGGAACAACTAAATAGATGTATATTACTTGGAGAAAGCAATCTCTTAAACACCAAATTCTGCTGAAATGTGCTTGTGTAGTGATGTGTTTTAGATGGACGGGTGTGTCATCTGTGATTGACAGGTGTCATCACTGACTATCACATGTTCTCCTGCTGAGTCAGACAGCAAACCATCAACTTTTGATTTTAATGATTTGTTAGAGGAATCAAATGTATTTATTTCTATATGATAGACATTGTATTTAATATTCTGATAATCCTATATATATATATATATATATATATATATATATATATATATATTATTTCTCATTCTGATAATCCTATTTATTTATTTGTTAGATACATTGTATTTCACATTCTGATAAACATACTTTATTTATGTTTGGTTATTTATGTATTTTTACAGACATTGTATTTCAAATTCTGATAATCCTGTTTATTTATTTTTACATTGTTTTCCACATTCAGATAAACTTTTATGGATATTGCACAGTACTTCACATTCTAGTTGATATTTTTATTTTATTTATTTATTATTTTTATTTATTTATTTATTTACTTACTTATTTATTTATGTATATTTATTTAATTAGACATTTTGTTTTATATTCAGATTTTTTGTTTTACATTGTATTGCATATTATTTTTTGTTTTAATTTATTTTATATATATATTTTATATATAAAACTGACTATATATAGTCAGTTTTTATTTAATTAATTTTTTTAAATTAATTTAAATTTTTATTTATTTATTTATTTCTGTATTTTTGTCCAGATGTTGTATTTGACATTGTGGAGCTGCTGGTGACTGTGCTGCTCTGATGTCTAGATGAACGGTTTGGCGGCAGTGTTAGCTAGTAGAAGTACACACACGTGTTCTCGGTTCACTGATCATCTGTGCCCTGGTTATTGACCGAGGTGTTGGAGAGTATTGGAGTGTTTGTGTATCTCTGCATGAAGTCCATCTTCCATTGACAGCTCACTCCTCGGGCCGTTCATCACAGCGGGGTTTGCTCTGAGCAGAAATAGACTGAGGAAAATCTGTCTCATAATCATTAAATACGGGTCTTGACAGCTTCATGTAATTATTTAAACAATGTGATGTCACAGCACATTTAATCAGAAATAACACAATCCACTACATTTTTTTAATTTTTTTATTATTCTGTCTAACCATGATTTCCCCCCTTATTTAATGTGTTTAATGGAATTTTTAGATCATACTAATATATCCTTGTTTGTGTGAATTTCTAGGGTGCCGCGCTGAAATACGTCCCAACTATCGTCAACGATCTGAAACTGGTCTTTGATCCAAAGGAGCTCAGGTGAGTTCATCACGCTTGTGTCTTCAGGTCGTGTTCGTGTTTTTAGCAAATATAGGAGATATTCTTTAATTGGTTGCGTGTGTTAATGCTGCATGTTTGGTATTTAAATATATTCAGGGATGCACACAGGCAACATTTAATAAAGAGTGAGTATGAGGAAGAGCGAGTGTGTTGCAGCAGAGCTTTCAAAGAATGAGCAACAAATTGAAATAAAAGCTGATTAAAGAGCTCAATCCCACCAAAGCCACATCTGTAAAATAAATCGCATATGTAGGTGTTATACTATGTATGCATGTATGTATGTGTGTGTATGCATGCATGTGTGTGTGTGTGTATGCGTGTGTGTGTGTGTGTGTATGCATATGTGTGTGTATGCGTGTGTGTGTGTCTGTGTATGCGTGTCTGTATGCGTGCGTGCGTGTGTGTATGCGTGTGCGTGTGTGTGTATGCATATGTGTGTGTATGCGTGTGTGTGTGTATGCGTGTGTGTGTGTCTGTGTATGCGTGTATGCGTGTGTGTATGCGTGTGTGTATGCGTGTGTGTATGCGTGTGTGTATGCGTGTGTGTATGCGTGTGTGTATGCGTGTGTGTATGCGTGTGTGTATGCGTGTGTGTGTGTGTATGCGTGTGTATGCATGCGTGTGTGTGTATGCGTGTGTGTGTGTCTGTGTATGCGTGTATGCGTGTGTGTATGCGTGTGTGTATGCGTGTGTGTATGCGTGTGTGTATGCGTGTGTGTATGCGTGTGTGTATGCGTGTGTGTATGCGTGTGTGTGTGTGTATGCGTGTGTATGCATGCGTGTGTATGTATGTGTGTATGTATGTAAACATTTATTTATTTAACACAGTTGCTTTTTTAAAATAAATGAATTGATGCATACTTGCAATAGTTTTGACTTAGAATTACCTTTATTTTTTGTATTTTTTGTATATTTAATTAATTAATTATTTTCATTTATTTATTTTTATTTATTTGATAAATTAGTTTTTTTGTTTGTTACATTTATTTTGAATTATATTTAATAAAAAAAATTCCCCTCTAAAAAAAAAAGGAATAAAACAATATTGTCTCTCATCCTGCCATCTTGTCTCTTTCTCCTCATCCCATATTTTCCTTTTTTCATGCTCTCTCTCACCAAAAAACAAACCATTGTTATCCTCATCCTGCTTCTTATCCTCTCTCTCTCTCTCTTTAGTTCTACCTGTTCATCCTCATCTTGTCTCTCTCTCCTCATGCCTCTCATCTCATCCTGTTCCTCTCATCACGTGTCTGTCTCCATCTTAAGTGACTTCTAGAGGCTCCTCATGAAATCAGGTCTGAGGAGTGGAGTTCTCAAGTCTGATCCGCACGAGTTTAGTGTTCCTCACACAAGTTTCTGTGGATCTGATCATCATTAACATCTTTCTGCCCGATGGAGTTTTGCTCGCATGTCATTATCATTACTGCGTTGCTTTGCTGCTCAAGTATTTCTCACACACTTTAGATTCCACACACACTCAGCACAAAGTGATCCCGTTGCCGTGGAGACGTGGTGGTCACTCGCCGATCCTGTCTGTTGGTCTGGATAATGCGTTCAATCCCTGAGTGGCATTATAATGGAGTTAGGCGGGTCTTGTGATGGCTACATTTACCACACACACACACACACACACACACACACACACACACACACACACACACACACACACACACACACACACACACACACACACACACAGTATTAATCCTGCTGCTTCTTATTTGAGGTTTATCTGATCATGGCCTTTCCTTCCCAAACCAATTTTTTGTAACAGCGGGAATCTTGTTCGATTCCCAGAGTAATTTGTGTTCTTGTTGTATTTTGCCTGAGATGTTCCCGCATGAATGGAAGTACATGCATATAAAGTAGTTACATTTAGTCACAGCCAATAATCCGTTAACTAGTGGTCAGCTGATACGGCTGATGCCATTTGCTGAACTGCAGGATGGTTGATGGTTATTATAATGCTGAAATATTATAATCCATTAGTTCAATGGTGTATTTAACAGCTAGTTAGTCTCCAATGTGCCGGATAAACGCTTCAGCTTAGAGACCCATGTGTGTCCTGACTGAAGTGGCCTCTCACTGTAATTCTCCCACTTTGCAAAGCCTCGTTCTGTTCTTCCCTTCTTTTCATCCCTTGTTCTGTAATGCTCATGGTTCTTCCTCTGGTAGAGAGTTTGATGGGGTTAAGAGGATTTCAACCCCTCCTGTGTCTCTTCAGTCTCCTGCGGTTCTCTTCACCTCGTCCAGCTCTGCCAGAGCAAACCTGGCCTTTTCCATTAGCTTCCCCTTTTCCTTTTCTAATCTCTTTTATTTCTCGGTGTCCTGATTCATTTTTCACTTTCCTTTTTTAGCCCTTTCTCTTTTCTTTTGCCGTTTCCTAATCTCTTTTGTTTCCCTTTTTCTTGACTCACTTTTCCCTTCCCTTTTCCCTCTTCCTTTTCCGCTTTTACATTTGTTTTATTTCCCTTTTACTTGACTCACTTTTCCCTTCCCTTTTCCTTTTCCCTCTTCCTTTTCTGCTTTTACATTTGTTTTATTTCCCTTTTTCTTGGCACACTTTTTCCTTGTCCTTTTCCCTCTTCCTTTTCACTTTTCTTTTTCATATCGGTTTTATTTTCCCCTTTTTTGACTCCTTTTTTCATTTGTCTTTTCCTTTTCCTCATCTCATTTATTTCACCTTTTCTGGACTCCCTTTTCTCCTCCATTTTCTTTCCTTTATTTTCCAGTTTCCTTTCCTTTATTTTCCTTTCCTTTCCTTTTTTACTTTTCCTTTTCCATTTTTTCTTTTCTTATCCTTGTGTTGTTTTCTTGGCTCACTTTTCCCATCTCCTTTTCTTTTTTCTTTTCCTTCTCCTTTACTCTTGTATTTCTCTCTTATTTCCACCTGTTACACTCATTCACCTTTCTTTTTCCATTTCCTTTCCTTCATATTTATATTCCTGTTTATATAATATCGGGTAAAAGGCACTGTTGTGCAAAACAATCAGGAAGAAATCTATTTTTATTTATGATTTTTCACCGTTTAATGTGCAGAGACAGAAATAAGGAAGTCATTTGTATGTTAAATCTCCCAAAAATGATAAACACTGACACTGATACTTCAGATCAGAGGTTGTGAGTCTGTTTGTTGGAGCATCCTGAACCATAGCATGTTTGAGATTGTTCAGGAAAACTGCTTCAGGAAATGTGTTTTGCTCTATTCACTATCAGGGCAGAAATACGACTCAAGGCCTGGTTAGTGCACAATGTGTTAGCATTGCACTGTTTGCTCACAATTCATTGTCATAGAAGTGTGTTTGCTCAGCAGAGAGGTCGAGGGTCCCACACACACACACACACACACACACACACACACACACACAGAGACCAAACAAACGCTGAATGAGACCGTCTCTGAATTCTGTCATCGTCTGCCATCGACTGCTCTCATCTTGCTTTCATCAAGAGCCAGTTCTTTCCACAAAATGAACCACTGCTCTCCTGTTGTGCCCTGGGCTTGTGTGTGTGTGTGTGTGTGTGTGTGTGTGTGTGAGAATTTAGATGAGGACAGAGAGGTATAGCCCACGGCACTTAGCATGTTTTAGATATGAGCTGTCACTTCAACAGCAAGTGGAGATGAGAAGAGAGGGATGTTCAAACACACACACACATCCAAAGACATCTGTTAGTGTTAACTAAGTTGTAGTTGTGCAGTTAAAAGCAGTGTTAACCCTCCCTCCATGTCTTTCTCTCTTTCTCCAGCAAGCTGTTCAGTGACTTTATACTCAAAGTTCCTCTGGGGCGTCTGGTGAAGCAGAAGTTGAACTGCATGATTGACATCGTCCACAGCGACCTGTTTACTCAGCATGGTACGTACACAGACAAACACACACACAGATTGTCTCTAAAGGTCACTGTCTGACACCAGCTGTATGATGGTGTGGTTTTTGCTGGTGGCTGTGCGACGTTGTGATTGGTGTGTTTTCTGGAAGCGCATCTCTTCTGACGGGTAAAATACAAAGCCTTATGAAGATGGTATACATGGTTGCCCACGTTGAATATGCCTCCCATCCATCCATCCATCCATCCATCCATCCATCCATCCATCCATCCATCCATCCATCCATCCATCCATCCATCCATCCATCCATCCATCCATCCATCCATCCATCCATCCATCCATCCATCCATCCATCCATCCATCCATCCATCCATCCATCCATCCATCCATCCATCCATCCATCCATCCATCCATCCATCCATCCATCCATCCATCCATCCATCCATCCATCCATCCATCCATCCATCCATCCATCCATCCATCCATCCATCCATCCAAATTTGCATGAATGATGCCGTGAGTGTGTAAGTCATGTGCACCAGTTCTCTGTCAAACTGAGTTTGTTTAGTTACAGAAATGTATTTGCGTTGTGCATGTGTGTGTTGTGTGTGTTTGGATGCGTCCCAAGGGGGAGTGTAGTGTTAAAGCAGTGACATATGGCAGCTCTGCGGGTCGATTGTAAGAAGATGCACGTCGTTCAGCAGTAATTATCAGTGGATGTGTCTCCTGTTCTGACTTAATTAAATCACTCATCACACGTCCATGCACTGTCTCATGCACTTCAGTCTCTCTCGCTCTCATAAGGAACAACATAAAGAAATCAGGATTTACAAGTGTAAATAATCTGATAATTTGATAAATAATTTTGAGCTGCGAGCATGTGCAACATTAGCTATGTATATAATTTTAATGCATTTAACACAGCAGGATAAATACAAGTTAATTCATAACTTAGAAAGTTCAGAACAGAATATTGGATATGAAATGTGAAATCACTAAAGACATTTCCACAACTAGGCCTATAAATCATAGTTGTGGAATACTAGTAATGTTGTTTACCCTGCTGACGACTCTTCTAGATCTGTTGCAGTGCTTGATAAGCTGTTGCTGGTCTTTCTAACTCACTCGTTTTTGGCACCAGTAGTCTGTGGAAAAATGAGATTTGAAAAGTTGTTGAGCTGTAGATCTTTTTGTCGTGTCTCACTGAAGGACTCCAGCACACGCTTTCCAGTGCCAACTGCTCCACTGGAATAAATTACCCACAAATGGGCTTGTCTAACCTGAACAAATGTGTTGAGCGCGCTCGCGGCTGGTGTCACTTCTTTTGGTTTTTCTGAGTAATGTGTGTGTGTGTGTGTGTGTGTGTGTGTGCACGTTTGTGTGTGTGTTTCATTGTACTTCAGCACAGATTTGTCAACTTCAATTTATTGTAAACAAAGATTTAGCTAATGTAAACTTCACATGACTGTTGACTCATGCAAATGACGTGTTTCTAGAGGATTTCAGGTTTCGTTTGTGTCTAATGAGCGTTAGTCTGATGTTAATGTCTGAATTCTGTTTGACAGCATGCTAATATGCAGTTTTAATGGTTGTTTTCCAAGGCGAGCGAGCATGATTGTTACTGTCGCTCATTCCTGCGGTTGCTGATCTGGACCAAAGTCAAGTCTTAATCTTTAAATTGGTGCCACGTGCCAATATGAAATCATGAAGCCTGTGATTTGTGCTTTTCACTTCTCTAAACTTAACATTATAACTGCATTTATTCATTCATTTATGCAGTATTTTATTTATTTATTCTTTTTATTTAATATGTTATTATCGTGGCTCTGCAGTCGATGTTTGGAGGGGTTCTGGATCAGTGTCTTGGTTTCTCCCTCTGAACACACATGTGCTAGATGAATGTTTTCAGTCATGTGATGTCAGCTGTCACTCCTTCAAAAAAACACTTTTTATACTTTTTATATCACTGACCATTTCGGTCTGACTGAACAGGAGTTTGAAAACAACAGTCTTGTTTTCTATTCTTGTTCTCTGCACTTTATAAATGTAACAAGGGAAACTCTGCTCTCATGAAAGCAATATATCCCTCAGTTTGCTGAGCTGGAGTAAACCTGCAGACTGATCTGTGCTTTGAGGACCTTCACAGTGACTTTTGGATTCATTCATTCATTCATTCATGCATTCATGCATTTAATTAATTAATTAATTAATTCGTTCATTCGTTCATGAATGCATGCATTCATTCATTCATCCATTCATTCATGCATTCATTCATTCATTCATGCATTCTTTCATGCATTCATTCATGCATCTCTTAATTAATTTAATTATACACCTATTTATTTATGCATTGATTCTTTTGTTTCCTTTTATTTATTTATTTATTTTTATTTATTTTTAATATACTTTATTTTTAATTTATTTTTTACGTGGTGTTTAGAGAGACAATAAAGTGTAAAACTCATCATGACACAATGATGAGTTCAAATAACGATTCGTCTGTCTCAGCAAATGTCTGTACAGACAACACTGAAGAAATGAATGTCAGCTTTCTGAAATTCTCTCTGTCCTAGAGTAACTTACACGGCCACTTAACACATAAACAAGTTAGTGAACAATTGAAGTTACAGTTTCAGTTGTTTTATCATGCAAGAAGAGAGAGAGAATGTTGGAAACATCTGACCGCAGAATGCTCTGATTGCCATGATCATAATCAAATATTCCAGCAAGCCATGCAATATGAATTGATTATTTCATGAACATAACTCTGCAAACAAAACAGAAAAATAAATTTATGGCACAAAAACTGTCAAACTTAAAATTCTGCAATGTTTCTTGGAAGCATGCATGATTTTAACGTGTTATTTTCATAACTTTTTATTTTTGCTCAGCAGACTTGTAAAAATCTTGCCTTGTATTTAAGCAATTTCCCGACACTTGGAAATTGCCTAGACATCGAATCAGTTTGAAGCCAAGAATTTTGAGACTGATTTTTTTTTTTTTTTCAGTGTGCATCAGACAGGTCACAACATGTCTGTGAATTGGCCTTCTAGACTTACATTTATTCATTTGGCAGATGTTTAATTTTTTTTTTTTAAATGCACAGCTCACTGCTGATGTCAGATGCTGTGATTCAGGGGCGATTCTAGGATTTTCATTTTAGGGGGGCTCAGCCCCCAATGAGGGTATGATGTAAAAAAAAAAAAGAAGGTTAGTTTATGGTCTAATGCTCATTATTAAGTAGTTTCATTCATTCATCCAGTAACATGCATATGGCACGGTTTTATAATCACTGAGGTACCGAATGTGAGGTAGTTAGGGGGGTTCGGGGGCATGCTCCCCCGAGAAAATTTTGATTTCTCTGATCTACATATGTGCATTTTAAGATGTTTTGAAGGCCAAAAAAATTGGATGACAATAGCTTTAAAACCATGTGCGGGCAGCTGTTTTTTTCTCACCTCATCAGCATCACACTCTTTTTCTCTTTGTTTTTATCTTGCTCTGTCTTTTCCCCTCCTAAAGCTGAGCTTTGACTGATACAGGCTTTTTATTTTTGTCTGTCAGTGAAGAAAGTAAACATAGGGTCAACTGATAGGTTGATTTATGAATCATTTTCTCAGACAAAGCTACCAGGAAAGCTAGGTAACTAAGTCCATCTACAATGAAATATAAATTATTTATTTTATTTTTTAAGCTTTTTAGCCTTTGTAATCAACAATACAGTTGGTTATTCATCAAGTCACCCCGTGAAAATCTATTTAATTTCAAATCATTTAACTAACCAGCTAAACGTGTATTAATGTAACTGTCTATTGGCAATATGATTAATCTGTTCTATATTTATTTCTATTTATTAAAAATAACAACATGAATTATCAATTTGCCACTTCTATAAATCAAGTGCTTAAAAGAAAAGCACAAATCCCTTTACTCTACTCTTACTCTAATATATGTAGTAGGCTATACACTTCTACTGATTCATTATTACTTAATACAAAACTATATTTATTAATACAAAACCAAATAACTCCACATGATGTTTCTCTCTCAAGGCCATCTAGTGCTTTCAGACAATGATGTGTGATTGTGTGTCTTTAATCATTTCTGTGCATGGCAGCATAATGTAATAACGAAATACAAAATAATATGTTTTAAAGTTTAAAAAGTAAATTAAAATAAATCATGATCGTTTTCTAAAGTATGTTTTCATGGGTGTTAATCGCTTCATTTTTGTTTTGTAGAAAAAAACAACTATCACACTGATAAGGGCTGAAGGTGAACGCAGCGAAACGTATTGGTATTGGAAGAGAAACCGAACCGTCCCGTGTTGCTCCCAATGCTCCAGTAACATTACATTATGTAAACTGCAATGCATAAATGACAAAGAACTGCACCGATGCAGATGTAATATCATAGCAATCTATCAATAAATGCACTCACGACACACCTCGCTCTGCTCGGCGCCCCTGCAGATTGAAAAATGCGCTAAATCCAAGCAGACTCAGATAAGGGGAGGAGCCGAAACTTGACGCAGCTTGCCGCCGTTTCAAATGAGTTTTTTTAAAGGGGACTGAAGCGATAAAAAATATATTAATCAAATATTTTTTAGGGGGGCTGGGCAGAAGTTTAGGGGGGCTGAAGCCCCCCTAAAAAGGGCCTAGTGACGCCCCTGCTGTGATTTATTCTGCTGTGAGCCTGATTTTAATTCAAAGTTCACGGGCAGGTCAGTTATTTAATGCATAAGCGTATTGTGCATGCACTCGTAAAAGGATAGTGTGGATTTATTTGTACGATTTTAAACTGGCCCGAACAGCATGACAAATGAGCTTTCAGGAAGGCCAGCGGGAGTTCCTGTGTGTGTTTGCTTCAGTAATGTCTCTCATTGAAGAAAAAAAAAAAACATAGTTCAGCAGCAGCTCTCACACACTCTCACAAAGCCCCGCCTCCCACGTTGATAGACAGATTCTGTGCCGCGCCCCCTTAATAAATTATTTTATTTATTATGATTTCTTCACTGTAGTTGTGAAGCACATGTCAGTCTCTGCATTTTAAAGTGAAGTGTGTGTTAGTGTGTCTGTGTATGAGATGTGTTTGCTCTCTAATGAAGAACTTTTATTTAGAAAATATTTGGCCATTTTGAGCCAACTGTTCCCAAGTGATCCACTTGATAGTGCATAGTACACATTTATTTATTTGTTTCTTTGTTTGTTTTGAATATAGTTCTGTTTTTTTTTTAATTCAGCATTTTTTTTGTATTTTTTATTAACTATATTATTATTATTTTATTTATTATATTTTCATTATGATCAGTGTCAATCATCTGCTTACATTTGTTTAGTCACCAACAAATCAATGTAATTTTTGCATCGAGATAATATTATAATTTCATTAACAAAATTAGATTTTGTTCATATTTTCCGATTGCATTTTAATTTCAGTAAAAGTTTTAGTAATTTTGTTGTTTTAGCCATTTTTGAGTTCGATTTGAGTCCAGATTCCTTAATATTTCGTGGCTATTTTAAATATTTCGTGTTCCCATTGCATCATTTTTTAAAAATGTTTTAACATTTAAAACTTCATTTAAAAAATATTTTTATTTCCATATTCTTTTGTGAATTTTATTAACTTTATCGATTGATTTGATTTGATTTGATTTGATTTATATATTTTTTGTGGATTTTTTTTAATTGGCTGAGTAAGTCTGCCTATATATGGTCACTTCAGGTTGTGAAGGGAGTATTTGACCTTTTTGTGTGTGTGTGTGTGTGTGTGTGTGTGTGTGTGTATAGACTGCAGAGAGATCCTGTTGCCTTTGATGACGGATCAGCTGAAACTTCATCTGGAGAATCATGAAGAGCTGGACTCCTGCTGTCAGCTTCTCAGCAACATCCTGGAGGTGCTTTACAGGAAGGACGTGGTGAGAACACACACGTGTGTACACACACACACACACGTACACACACGTACACACACGTACACACGCACACACACACACACACACACACACACACGTACACACACACACACACACACGTACACACACACACACACACACACACACGTACGTACACACACACACACACACACACACACGTTCCCTGTTTCTTGAAGGAGTAGTTCACACTAAAATGGAAAATCCAAGTCTCCTAAAAACTAGGGCTGTGTATTGCCAATAATCCGATACGATACAGGGATTAGGATACGATATATTGCGATACTGTAAAATAGGTGATATTTTACGATATTTCTTGTTCTCTTATGAAGAGTATGTCATTTTCGAAAAACGGTCATTAAGAACACACCACCACCATATGCATAAAAACTGAGTAAAAACTTTTATTTAATCAAAACAGTGGAATCTGGATTTGCATTTATATTACTAATCACTATTTTGTGTAATCCAAGTAAAGAGAATATAGTTAAATTAATATATATTCTTGAATCCTACCAGAGGTTCACAGTATAGCAGTTTTTTAATTTCTCAAGTATTTAATCAGAGAAAATGCATAGTCCACTCCACTGTTTTTTATTTTTTATATATTTAATACCGTAAAGCTTCTTGCTTTAAAGCATCTACATCTATTGAGTAAAGTGCTATATAAACATGCCTTGACTGGAGCTGGTGCAAACATTTCCACATCACTATGATCAGACTCTATCTTGCAGATTATTATTTTTTTTCTCACGGCTGTCATTTTTGCTGGGTTTATTTTGTTATTGAGAGGAAAGAGTACTGTACATATTTGTATATCCTATCGAAACGCCACTCTCAGCAGCGCGGATATGTGAGCTCTCAGATTCAATGTGATTCCTGAGTATTGGAATTTAGCATGGCTTATTTTGCAATCGACTCTTGTTGATCTCCTTAGTGGTTTCTTTACAGTGGAAGCCAAAATGAGTCCACACTTCAGCACTGTACACCGTGACGGGAGCCGGTATGCTAATGCTAATGCTCTGAGATAACACTGCCATCGGTCGGGTTATAACCGAATAATATCGCAATATTCACGCGTATCATTTTTTTTTTTTCTTACAGCCCTAATAAAAATGTAGCGTTTTGTGACGGAAATAATTATTACTTTAAAGTCTAAAAAGTCAAGTATGCTTTTACCAGGTTTGAAACAACATTGATTGGCTAATCTGTGTGTGTTTATCTCATGTCCTCCTTTAACTTCATTGACTTGTATGTGACCCAGTCAGAGATGCGAGTTTATTTAATTAAAGTTAATTAATTTCTGGCTCGTATTACGACTGTTAATTGGCCTCTTCGGTCAGCACTCGACTGCACAGCACTTCTGGATATCTGCCCAGTCAAAATGCTCTTCTCCATCATTTGATCAGTTACTGCCGCCATGATCAATACAAAACTTCCACAAATGTCTCTGTTAGATGAAATCTCCTCTTCGGCCACTTTTAGAATAAGTGCATTCTGTGATAAACCTCATTTGCATAAAATATTTTAACTGAGTGCATTTAGTATTTTGGGTGCTTTTGAATAAGAGTATGATGAAATATTACATAGTAAACTGCTTATTAAAACTCTGCATAATAGCTTTTCTTTAATCTGGTTCTGTCTCTCCATCTTTACACTAGGCTAGGCTTATTACAGTTAACTAAAACTAAAACCAATAAAAAAACAACAACAGCTATGACATAAATAATATACAGTATACACTCTCTCTCTCTCTCTCTCTCTCTCTCTCTCTCTCTCTCTCTCTCTCTCTCTCTCTCTCTCTATATATATATATATATATATATATATATATATATATATATAATTCATTTTTATTTCATTTTTAGTTATTATACACTGTATACTATGTCTGTCTGTCTGTGTATAATAACTAAAACTGAAATAAAAATGAATACCCTAGTATCTCAGTGATAGTAAAATAACACTGCTTGACACACACACATATCCGTACGTCACTGATTCTCCCACTGCATGGTGCTGTGGGTGAAGCATCCTTTGAACCATTGTGCGAGTGTGTGTGTTTACTTGATAATTGAGCATGTGTTGCGTAATACACACGTCACAGTCGAGCACAGAGCTCTCTCATCGCTGGTTGGAGATCAGCTGCATCCTTTGTTTAATAATTGACGATCTACTGTGAGTGTATCAGGATCCCCAGTAACAAACACACACGGCTCAGAGCGACGGGATGCGATGCAGTTTATTTTACACCAGTGAAATATGAAGAAATATCTTTGTAACTAATTCAATATCTGTTCATTTAGTATCTTTCTTTGACTAGTGAACACGGCACCAGCTGGGCAGCGTTAGACCTCGATCACACAGATTCCCTGCGGCGCTGACTGCGCAGAAAACTTTATAGCTCAGTTCAACACAATTATTGCATCACTAATTGGCTTTGCCCAAAGCTAATTAAACTACACTACTGTTCAAAAGTTTGAAGTCCATTTTTTTGTTTGGATGTTTTTGAAAAGTCTCTTTTGTTCATCAAGGCTGCATTTATTTGACCAACAATTCAGTAAAAACAGTAATATTGTGAAATATTATTACAATATAAAATAACTTTTATATTGAATTTATTTTAAAATGTAATTTATTCCTGTGATCAAAGCTGAATTTTCAGCATCATTACTCCAGTCTTCAGTGTCACATGATCCTTCAGAAATCATTCTGATGATTTGATCATAGTTCATAGTTCATTCTTCCCCCATCACTGAATGTCACCCACCAGAGATGTGTTTAATGTTGTCTTGTGTGGATAAGTCATTTATTTGTGGTATATTTCTGTGTGTCGTTTTAGGGTCCGACGCAGTGGCACGTACAGATCATAATGGAGAAGCTTCTAAGGACAGTGAACAGGACTGTGATCTCCATGGGACGAGAGTCTTTTCTCATAGTAAGTGTGTTTCTCTTCGTCACAGGGTTGTTCCTCTGGGATGTGCTGCATTTTTTTGGCTTTCCTGTGTCCGTGGTTAGTAATAGTGTGTTCTACCATATCAGTGCAATCGGACTGCTGTCTGCAATCATCAAATGGCTACACACACACACACACACACACACACACACACACACACACACACACACACACACACACACACACACACACACACACACACACACACACACACAGAGTCAGGCTTTGTTCAGACAGGTGGCAAAAATAATTTTTTTGGGCATTTCTGACTCAAATCCTTTGTTTTTGTGGTTTGGACAGAAAATAACACCATTAAGCTGAAGTGTGTAGTTTCCGTGCCGCTAGTGCTACCATACAAAACTACAACAACTGTTAACAAACAGGTTTCCCAAACACTCACTCATCCTCCATTGGTCACCAAACTGATAGCCCCACCCCTAAACTCACACCATTGGTTAAACCAGTGCATTTGTGTGCAGTGTGAACACCGACTCTCCACCTAGTGTGTGTGTGTAAATATAAGCCATTTTAAATATTTCTCTGTCTTTTGATCACTGTTGATCTGTTCATTTCTCAGTGTTTGTGTTGATTTGATTTCACCATGCTGTTTGTCCAGATGGTGTGAATGTGCGACGTCTTTTGGCACTGTTTTACAGCTCCTGTGATTGCTGTGTGTTTGCCAACAGGAGCACACATGGCTTTATTTTACTGCTGTTTTTTTTATTTCATCCTGTCTGAGCTGATCTGAGATCAGGTGTTTAGGGGATAGTTTAGCAGTTAGAGAGCTTTAGGCTCTTGGTAGTGGCTGTCCTTGTCTTTTACAGCCACATCTCTCCATATGCATGCTAAACATCCCCCTTCTTCCCCCTCTTATCCACCCGTTTATGTGTTTAAAGGAATAGTGCACGCAAAAATGAATATTTTGTCATCATTTACAAGTCTTCATTTCATTCCAAACCCATATGACTTTCTTCATATGGAGTTTTAATTAGGGGTCGACCGATTAATCGGTCGGACGATTAATCGGCCGATTTTTTGCATTTTTTTACATAATCGGCATCGGCCAATATCCAGTATATCAAGCCGATTATTAGGCGGGCGCATCTGTGGGCAGCCTTGTGTTGTTGTTGTGGACGCATGCTGCGCCTAGAGTCATTCTCCAGCCGAGTGAGCAGACCTCATCCAGTGCCTAAGGAAGGAGCTAAGTTCCTTGGAGAAAACTCCTTTATATTTAATTAAAACCTTTTGATATGTTACTGCCAACTTCGAGAAAAAATATGAATAGGCGACATGACGTTCGGTGGATATTGATAGCGTAGTTGAGGTTGCATTAGCACAGCAGAAGGGTTGCTATCATGTCACAACAATAAGTAAGCAAGAATTTTGCAATTACAGACAGAGAATCTGATACTTTTATTTGTTCTGTTTTGTGTGTCTTATATTTGAGAGGGTTGTCACTCAATGCAGAGAAATAAGTAATAAAAAAGTGACCATAGGTTAGTGAAGGACTGGCTTTGCTTTGCTAGCGTCGTCGCTAGGGTTGGGTAGCTACAGACAGACCCGGTGCTAATACGGCACTGGTGCCTTAACGACCGTTATTTACCAGACCGAATATCAATGCGGATTTCTGTGCTTCTCTTGGATGCTCTGAAAACGGACGTTAGAAACGTGACGCTAGTCAGCAGTTAACTTTAGCATACTGTTAGCTAGTAGCTGGATTAAACACGGTTAAAATGCTGGCCAAACAGTGTAATGTGTGACTGTATTTCACTGTAGACTAGGGGTGGAACATGTATTCGTATTGAACCGAAACGGTACGGGCGTCATGGTTCGGTGTATACATTTACACGGAGAATACATGGTATAAAAATAAATAAAACTCGCGTGCAAATTAATTCATGTAATGCGGAACTACTGTTAGATACGCGGGTTCTTTGGGGACACCTAATCTGTAGCCCCGCCTTAGCTCTGAAGCAGGCTGCGATGTAAAGATTGCAATGCTGGAGTATGGTGTGTGTGTGTGGAAGAGAGAGAGGGAGAGGGAGACTCGGGAGAGGGAGAGAGGGGCGCGGGCGCGATCGAAAAGTCCCTCTGGAGTCTGAGCGTTTTTTTGGGCCCTGGGGGTGTTCTGACATGCTCTGACATTTGTGCTTTTTTCAGTTGCTTATAAACATATTAATGGCAAAGGTGTAAATTCACTCTATATAGCACAAACAGGACTACAATAATATGTGAGCCACATGTATGTACATGTTTTCATTTTTGAGAGAATAATGTTTATGCGTGGTTATCGAAAAAACTAAAAATTAAAAATTTTGAAATAAGGCCACAAAACACATACTAAATATGTGGCAATAAGACTTTTGACTTATGGATGTCGTCGCCTATAGTTTTTCTTCAAAATTATGTGAAAATAGTCTTGCTTTATCGTTCACATAAAACCATACATTGATTTAAATTGATGTAAAACAGGTTTTGCTTGGAAAGCCAATATGCGAGGGGGCGTGAACGAGGAGTGGTTTACACCTTAGAATACACCCACTCTGCATAATTAGCCATTCACTCAGGTGTGACACTGACTGAGCCAGAATGCAAGGACAAAAGATATATTTAGAAGAAGACTTATATTGACCATTTAAGATTTTGCTTACATCTATCTTGTAAATATGTTTTGCTATTTTATTAAAACGGTTACAATTACAACAATAATTACAATTTCAACAATATTTCAAGTGTACTCTTTCTTTGTAAAAAAAAATGATTATAGGCCCTACATTTAATCTATGTATTCATTAGTTTGAATATAACCAACATTGGAACAGCTAACATCTTAGTTGATGACTTTATTTTTGACAAAAATAGTATTTTATATATAGAAATGGCTAAACAAAAGCTTATTTGATGTGGCAGTATATTCTACAGTAAAAACTGTACCCAAATCTGGTCAACAAAATGTTGTCTTTCATATTTCGTCTGACTGTAACGTTGTTTTCATGAAATATTAGGGCATATTGTTAATTTGCAGTTTAATACGTTGCTTATACAAATAGCCTACATTGTATTTCAACATTCAGTCGATGTTTACTTATCTCAGTATAGCAATACAGTTTGCTAAAACATCATCATTCATTCACACACGCGATTTAAATTTAAACTGTCTTTGCCAGCTGTGGTAAACAGCGCGCATTCATGCCGTTTATTCATTCATAAACAGAAACCCACGTGAAGAAATTCACGTGAGAAGGAAAAAACTTACTTGTATTCCTCAGCTCGCTCCTCGATATACCCGCACTTCTGAGGGACATTTTCCATTAGTATTATTCCTCACAGCGCTGCAAGACGGTGTAAACAATGATCTAAATAAACTTGTGTGTTTTCTCGAGCTGATGGGGGCGTTCACAGGATTGCCTCAGCCATTTGCGTTTGAATAGCGCGCGCTCTCCGTGGGCGGGGCCGATTATAACGTAATGAGATGAGATGAGCTCGACTGGAATCGCTCTCTTTTAATACAGATTTCACAAGATGAGAATAATTGTTTTTTTATATAAATTACTTCATTTAAAAGAAGAGAATTCAATCTTCATGCCTGTGTGTCTGTATGTCTGTTTGACTGAGTATTCGCTGAGTTATTGTTAATTTTCGGACGCGTTTCAGAATGGACTACACTAGCCCCGTTTACATGCACACATTTTTGCTATTCTGATTAAGATCGTTCTGATTGACGGATTCCGGTTGACTGTTTACATGGGATGTTATCTAAACCGATCTGGTGTTTACATGTGCTGACACTTTCAATCGAAATCATTTTGTGACATGCGCACACTTGTCTGCCGGATCTGGAAGCTCATTATTTCCCACGTTTTCAATCCTGTCAAGATTGGTGCATCACAGCCGCGTTTCCACTGTCGGGCCAGTGCGAGCCAGGGCTTTAAACGGGCCGTGCCAGGTTAATAGCCTCGGGCCAGAAGCTCCACAGCGCTTCACTTAAAACACGCCCGAAACACGCCTCTCTGGAACAACATCACACAAACCCATCATTTCACCAACAAAATGGAAGTTTTATCAGAAAACTAATCAGAAAGAAATCACTGGGAACAGCGTGATCGCAAAACAAGAGCGACCGTTTGCTGGCATTATTGTTGTTTAATTGAATATTTAAAACCCAAGAATCGATGTTTTACCACAGGTTTATAATGAAAAGCGACACATTGATCATAATGAATTAATTTGTGTCAAAATTGCACATTAGCAATCATCTCTGACATTAGTCACACAGAAATTTGTGTAAATTTATAAAGTGGTTTACCGTTTATGACGTTTGTGAACGTCTATTTCACAAAAGAAATAGGACACGCAACTTATTGCGTCTGTTTCTGTTTATTTGGTAGCCTAGTTACAGGACATATTTACATCACATTTAGAAAGAATGATAATTTCTACAAATATGCCACCAAAAATATTACCTGAGGAGCTTTAGCACTCTCTCCCAGAAGGATACAGTTATATTTTCAGTCAGAGATAAAGAGGATAGTCCGGTATAAAGAGACGAGACGTAGGCTACTGACAGATAAAATAAAAACAGGATTATGATAACATGATTTGTCTGATTTCTTGATTTGTCTGATTTCGCTGATTTCTAAGCGTTCATATTTACCATGTTTACTATGGTAATAGTTAGCGCCGTGCATAGTTTTTTGCATCGGGTCACAAACAGAAGGCATTATATTAGCTGACAGAATTATCTGGCGCAAAACCAGGCATGCGCAGAAAGACGTTCACTCAAAGTAATCGGATCAGCTCGTTTACATGGTGTAATCTTTAATTTGTTCGGTTCATGAAAAGGTTTATTCCACCCCCTTCAATCCGACTGAAATTTCAATCGGTTTGAGCATTTTTATTCCGATTGAGGTGTTGACATGGAGCATTTTCATTCTGATTGAACTTTTAAACTGGTTATAATCGGAATACAATGCTACATGTAAACGGGGCTACTGGCAGAGAGAAGGCAGAACTCGCTTCGTGTTTATTTTTCTTTATTTGGCAAAAAGCACAACACTTTGTTTTTATTGTGAGTATACACAAAAATAATACACATTTAACAGAATCGATTGATGTATGAAACTCCTATGGAAAATCAAAGTCAACAGAGTATTTATGAGTTTCTTTTACACACTAATAAAAAAAAAGCGAGCTGGTATCGCCGGCGATACCGTAGACCTCAGGGGGTTAATTAAAGTCGCAAAGTGTTTACTTATATTTGTGTGTGTGTGTGTGTGTGAGGCGCGGATGCGATCGAACAGTGGAAACATAAAAACATACTCCGTCATTTTGTTTACAAGACATCATTCAAACTGCAAAGTGTTTAAGTTACTGTTAATTACAATTTTAAGGAAAACAAATATATTAATCTGAAATGTAGCAAATTAATTTAATTCATTCAGGTACAATTCCCAAACATATCTCAAGGTCACAACAAGTGCAGATTGGTCAAGTGTTCAATAAATGTTTTTGTTGAGAAATCTTGTCTATCTTAAGTAATTATTTGTGTTATATTTTATCTTTCAAATAGAGGTTAAAAACAAGCACATAATCGGCCAAATATCGGCCAAAATAAATCGGCAGCATTAATCGGCCATCGGCCGACCCGGATTTCAAAAGATCGGCATCGGCCTGAAAAAACCCATATCGGTCGACCTCTAGTTTTAATGTTTCAAGACAAACAGCAAAAGTACAGATGCACCAACTTTAAAATTCTGCTCAATATAGATAATTCATGTTGTTTTTGTTTTATGACCGTGTGTGTATACAGTAGAGCCTGTGGCTAGTAAAGCCAAGGTCATGGGTTCGATCCCCTGGTGCAATGTATGTTGCTTTGGTTAGAAGCATAAGCCAAAATGCACAAATATAAAAGTAATAAACATTTGCAATCTGGTGAACACATCATCAGAGAGGAGAAGAGATGTCTCTGCAAGAGAGAGGGGGAGTTACTTTGAATAATGATGTAGATGGATAAATCATTTATAATAAACACTACAATATTCTATAAAAAAATGCAATTTTGATTTCATGGTGAAGTCACTGGATTGCTGGATCTGAATTGTCAGCATTGCACCATATGTGCTTACAGCCATATGCATGAATACACTCTTTCTACCCTGCTTATGTTGCAAGGTCTTCAGACACTCAAATCCTAATGCTCACGTCATATAATGCCCATTCATTGCTCTCAGGGTACATATACTCTTCTCTGACATTTGCAGTAAATCCCTCTGTCTTGTACAGTGAAATTGTGAGTATGGGAGCATTGGCTTATGCTTTTAACCAAAGCAACTTAAGCCCAAAGTATACTTCTTTTTTTAACGTGTACGCTAGCGTATGCATACAGTCGAACGCGTAGCCTTTCAAACGTATACTATCATTGGCTATCAATGGTTGAAATGTTGGTTGAACCATTTTTAAACCATTTCAGAGCATCGCTGAAGGCTCAAATAGCAAACCCTGCTTTGAGACATGTACAAATGTCATTAATGCTGAAGGTCTCAGAAGGTATGTATAGGCTGAGCATGTTTAAGAATGCATGTGTTGCAGTTTCAGTTTTCAGGATTGTGTGTAGATTGATAGTACATTTAGTGTGTGTGTGTGTGTGTGTGTGGTCTCTGTAGGCAGCTCTTCCACTGTGACCTTGTTCGTCAGGGCTCTGTTGCTTAGATTCAGATTTATGCATTAACTTTTCTCTGTGGTTTTGCTGCATGTGAGTCTAGAATTCAAATGAGTCTGATCAGCACAGCCACACACGTCCTGCATGCTGATGTGCACTTACAGTAAAGAAAAAGTCCAGCAGAAAAATCTTAAACTTCAAAAAGTCTGAATCCTACAGACTGTTCTTGATTATCAACCATGGATAATGTGTAATTGTGTGGTTTGTTGAAGAGGTACTATTGGAGAGAGGAGTGCTTGTATTCACAATTTGACAGTGTAATGAGTCTAAAGGTCCCGTGGATGGAGGATCCCAATTACAGAATATTTTAGAAACTTGAGGGAGCTATTTTGACCTGGGCAAGTAACCACCGACCTAATAAACACTAATGCAACCAAAGCAATGCCCTGGCAGTGAGTTTTGCATGATCAGACTTCTTTTTCGGCTAGTATTTTATGATCTTTTTATGTCTGATGTTAGTATTTTAGTCTTTCCTCTGTCTTTGTTGCATTCAAGAGCCTCATCTATGCCTTTCAGTTGGGTTTTCTCTCTAATATGCAGTCTTGTCTTTATCAGGATCTGTGCTTGTATGTATTCAGAGTATTTTCAGCCCCTCCCATTCCTCTGCAGTAGGAGGGGCCAGGTGGAGGAACAAGGCTTTTGATTGGCTGCTCTGTGTGACTGTAATTTCAGGACTGACAGCAGGTGCCGTCTGCAGCATCAGTGCAGCAAAATCCTCTCAGATTTACATTCTCACCACATTCTCAGTGCATTAAATATACATTTGTGATGATAGAGAGGCTCTTCGGATTGATTTATTTCTATCTGAAGGTTTTTGCTGACAGTCTTCCTTTAAGTGCATTTCAGATGAGTTTTTCAAACTCTCTCGCCAGGGAAATACTGAATGGTTGCCGCTGCAAGCTTGCATGGGAATTCCCGGCTTAATAAACACAAACGCGCGCAAACTCCTTCATTGTGACCTGGAGAATTTTAATAACTCTCAGAGTGTCTTTTGCTTTGCTTCGGGAAATGAAAGTAAGAAAGAGTGAGAAATACATTGAGGATCCCTTTGACAAATAAATAAATAAATAAATAAAAACAGGTGGCTTAGCACAGCTTCTCATCTGCATTTACATGTGTTTGGTGGTTCTTTGTGTTATAGCTCAGTATTTTTGTTCTCAATATTTGTTCAGCCAATATGTGTGATATGCATGTACAGACACGCAGTGAAAGTAATTCCACAGAATCAATCCTATGAACTTATGGTTGCCATCTGGAGTGAATCGCAGTCAGCATGTTGCCTATCTGTATTTTTATTTATTTCTGTATTTATTTTTTCCCCTCCTAGATCACTGCAGTGAGTTTATTCTTATCTCGTCTAATCTGGGTGGGCGACATCATGGTGGACGAGATATTTGAGATTCCACTTTCTTAAAATGCAAAGCTGCTTTTTCTCACATACAGTAATTACACATTCCAACAATTAGCATCCTTAGCACGACAGTAGTGTCCCAAAATCACCACATTTCCAGTGAAATTCTACACTACACAATCCTGACGTGAGAACCACCATAGAAAAGTCAGTTATTTTTATTTTTAGAACCATTTTTCTAAATGATAAAAAAAAAAAGTTTTATATCATTTTATTCATTTAATTTATTCATATGCATGCCTGTGGATCAAAAGTATGAAATGAAATGCATTATACAGACAGATTTCCCAGTACTCAGATAATAGAGCCACTCTTTGTATTTTTCACGTTTTATTTTTGTATAGTAAATAGTTTTAAAAACTGTATAAAATACACAATATTGCACATAATAAATCAATTGCACTTTTTAAGGAACAGAAAAAACATCTAATGGTCTCTTTAGGCTACAGTAGAGCTATTGAGAATCACAACTGCTGTGGTACGAGGGGACGGCTCGTCTTGTGTTTCTGAAGTGGCCGACACACACCAGAGGGAGAGAGAGTCAATTCAGTGGAAATGGGTTTTTTCCTGTCCGTGAAGTGGTTTATTTTGCACTTTTGAAAAGACTTTGGCACATATCTCTGGATGGGACTCTGCTTTTGTCCTCTGACGTGACATTCCCAGAACGCTTTGCTCTTGTGTTTTCGTTCTGTGGGCTGAAATCAGTATTGTTTGAGATGATTTTAGCCCTGATTTGCTAGATATTTAACTTAATTTCCGATATAAAGGGGTGTTTGATTTTCAGTACGGCTGTCTCTCTAACCCGTTCAGAGTTCTGATATATATGGGAATAACGATTGCATTGCATTTCACTCACTGAAAGTGAAAACTGAATGTTCATTAAATCCACAAAGTGTGTACAGAACCAGACTGAACAAGTTAATGCGTTTGAGATGTGTGTTTCAGTTTCAGCAGTACGTCTCGACTCGATAAATGAGTTTGTCACTGTGCAGTGTGTATGTGACTTGTATGTTGTCAGGAAAGAACAAGGCATCTTCTCCCTGCAGACTGTTGGTGTGTCAGCTGAAGCAGAGAGATGTTTAAGCATCGCAGGTTGTATCGCTCTGACTCTCCATGCTCCATTTTATACTCTTATATCTCTCTCTGTTTTTGCCCATATGAGTGAATCTCACGACAAAAGACATTCAAAAAGAAAAGAAAAAAGCGGTTGTATTAACTTTAATTTTACAATTAAGCATATTTTCCCCCAGCAATACTCATTACTGTAAATGAATGCAAAAAAAAATTGAAATACATGATTTATTATATTTATATGTCGGTACTGTCGGGCAGAAACTCCAAATATCTCTACTTTTCAGGAAATGGAAAAACACTGTTTTTTAATTAATCAAACATTGTGTTGTCAAAGTTTATAATGTGGCTTTATATGTGGTTAGACACTTGCATGTGTCATTAGATTGTTAACGTTTTACCAACATCAAGCTCAAATGGAGTTATGATGTTTTTGACCAGCGGATTTCAGAGAATTACGGACATGCGTGTTTTGTCCGTCATTAGAATTACTTCATCAGATGCAGTAAGTGCATCACATTACGTTTTCATCAACTTACAGGTTATTACGTTTACTGTAGCTTTGTGGACGCTCAGTGTTTTAATAACAATCTCATGTTATTAAAAAATGCAGTGCTACACACAGGCTATTTAACACCGTATAGGCTATGATTCAATGACAACAAATGACTATTCTCTGATCCTCAAATACATAAGAGATATATATATACACATGTGTATGTGTGTGTGTGTGTGTATGTGTATGTGTGTAGTGTTTCTTGAGTAAAAAAATATGCTGTACTTATTCAAAGAACCAGCTCTTTATTTACCCTTGCATTGCAAACAAGCAGATACGCTGTGTGTGTGTAAATGTGTGTGGCACCCCATTCACGATAGAGGTGGGCGGAGTTATAAGGTTTGACTGACAGTTTGAGGATCCAATGGAGTTACGAGGTTTGGTCACAAGCTCTATTTAATACTTTTCAGTGGTTAAATATTTGCAAAACCCACAGACAGACGTAAAGAGTGACCAATAATCATGATTTATGAAAGATACAAGGTTTCTGTCCGACAGTTCTATACAATTCTGGGGAAAATGTGTTTAATTGTCATAAAAAAATAAAGCCACAATGCGCAAAAGAATGTTGGTTTCATTTTCACTCCATTTTTTTTAAGGAATATATAATTTCTTTGTTTCTTTTGAAATATCACCTGAACACGTTTTTGTTCACCTGTGACTGAATTTCCTTTCTGAACATTGTAATGGAAAAGACGAGTCGACCTGCTCTCATTACGCTAGGCTTTCAATGACCTCCCGTAAGACCCGCGACACACACACACACACACACACACACGTGCTCGACGATACCTTACTGGCTCTGGTGTTCTTCATCATTTTTCTTTTCCATGGGAACATTGTTTGATTCAGTGCAGATGTCAAGAGTGCGGTCACACTAGACAGGACGTGATGTCACACTCTAGGGATTCTATCTAAATTTTTAAGTAAAAATACATTAAAAATGAATTTAAAACGTTAAAATATCAATTGAATCTACTTTCCTGCAACTCTACAAACTGTTCGGCTTTGTAGTTTTTTTTTTATATTTTTTTATATATATATTGCACCAATAGGTCAATCTGTGACATTTAGATCCTGTTAAATCGTCTTTTTTCCATATGCAGATCAGTTCATCAGAGTCTAGTGTGATTGGTGACTGTGTGTATCACATGACTTCCTGTCACAGAAAGGTAAACATTTACCGCTGTTTCCATGGTTATGTCTGCAGTTGTAGTAGAAGAACATTATTTGAAATTAAATCATTTAAAATGAACGGACACTGATCTGAAAACGCTTCCTATAATTTCAATAATCCAATAAGTGTGAGAAGCTTATATATAGTGTTTCTAGAAAATCTTTAAATGTGTGATTATTAAGAATCTAGAAAAATAAGTCATACTTTTTTTTCTTTTTTTCTTCTTCCTGGTAATAATAGTATATGAAAGTTTATATGAATTCACAGAGGCTTGTAAGATTATTTCCATATAAATCCCATATAATGAATCAGTTGTGACTTGCACTTGTGACCGGTTTGATCTGCAAATAATTACATCCTCTAGTGAGTTTTAAATCCATAAAGTCCTCTGTGAGAATCATCATCCAGTGCATCTGAAGAGTTGTGCTTCGATTTAATGCTGCGATTGCGTCGATTTCCGTGTGGAAGAGAAGACCAAAATGAAAAGCTTGTGTCCTGTTTGTGTTTTAAATATCCTCCTGGTTTTCCAAACCTTTAGCAGGATGAGGAGCAAAAAAGAAATAAGAATTGTAAAGCAAGATTTGTCAATGATCCAGTTATGTCTCTCACTCTCTTAAAATAATTTCACGCTCTGCTTGAGGGAAATAGTTTCATTTTTCCTTTTTTCCGGAAGCAAATTCCTTTTTTTTTCTTTTTTCTGTTAAATATACATACATTTTATTTTTTCAGTGCTGGCTGCGATATTTCCAAACCAAGTTCAGTACTCGCATCCATAAAGTACCGAAGGGGGGAAAACAAAAAAAAATCAAACTGATAGGATTTTCCCGTTTCATCCTGATCAAAAACGGGCATAACTAAGCAAGTGAACAGATGCACATGGAGCGTTGCATTCTGTCGTACTCCCTTCTTGAAAATATGATCAAAAGCATAATATGTAATCCTGCGGTCACAGAAACCAGAGTTTCCAGCGCGCGTGTTTCTTGGCCTCCGCTTTGGACTTGCGTTTGGGCGTGGAGCCGATGGTCTCCTGAGGATAGGGCAGAGGGGGGAACAGGGACTCCTCCGTGGGACACAATCTCTTCATCAGAGGCTGTAGCTTATCTTCCTGCAGTTTAAAGTCCAGCTCCACACTGCAGCACAGAGAAAACAGGCAAACTCAGCACAACTCCACACTGAGAGCGGCAGATGCGCTCAGGAACACAGAATACATGCCGTCAGTCTTGAGATCAACGGTAGAAAGGGTTTATTTGTCAATCAAAAGTATTTTTACTGCACAGTTTACTTCAATATTATGACATTCCTGAGTGAATCAGTATACAGTACAGGCCAAACGTTTGGACACATTACTATTTTTAATGTTTTTGAAAGAAGTTTCTTCTGCTCATCAAGCCTGCATTTATTTGATCAAAAATACAGAAAAAAATATGTAATATTGTGAGATATTATTACAATTTAAAATAATTGGTTTTCAATTTATTATACTTTAAATTATCATTTATTTCTGTGATGCAAAGCTGAATTTTCAGGATCATTACTCCAGTCTTCAGTCTCACATGTGACATCCAGTCTATCACATGATCCTTTAGAAATCATTCTAATATTCTGATTTATTATGAGTGTTGGACACAGTTCTGCTGCCTAATATATTTGATGAATAAAAGGTTAAAAAGAACTGCATTTATTCACAAAAAAAAAAAAAATTCTAATAATATAAATCTTCTTTACTATCACTTTTTATCAGTTTAACACATTCTTGCTGAATAAAAGTATTGATTTACTTCAAAAAAAGAAAGAAAAAAAATTACTGACCCCAAATTACTGACCAGTAGTGTATATTGCTGTTACAAAATATTTCTATTTTTAAAACATTTGCTTCTTTTATTTAATTTAAATTTTTTACTTTTTATTCATCAAAGTATCCTAAAAAAGTATCACAGGTTATGAAAAAAATATTAAGCAGCAGAACTGTTTCCAACTTTGAAAATGAATCATCATATTAGAATGATTTCTAAAGGATCATGTGATCGACTGGAGTAATGATCCTGAAAATTCAGCTTTGCATCACAGAAATAAGTGATAATTTAAAGTATAATAAATTGAAAACCAATTATTTTAAATTGTCATAATATATCACAATATAAAAAAAAATTAAAAAAAAAATTCTGTATTTTTGACCAAATAAATGCAGGCTTGATGAGCAGAAGAAACTTCTTTCAAAAACATTAAAAATAGTAATGTGTCCAAACTTTTGGCCTGTACTGTATTTAATGAGTATTTTATCCATTGACAATTCACTAGATCATGAAAAGTGCCAGAACCAAATGCAAGTGTGCTAAAACAGTGCCTAAATTGATAATTGGCTATTATTTAATAGTATCTTATATATGAATCATGCACAATAAGACCAAGAAATGTCAAGTGGTTCACATTTTTTATCTAATTAATTACGTGATGTGCAGATTAATCGAATTAATCGCAAATTAATCTCACTTCAGTTTTGGCTTAGAATTGTTTCTCTCTCAGTGTCCCTGTAGAAAATAGTTTATAGAGTTGATGTCCCTGGCTGTGTAAAGATAAGTGTGTGTGTTTGTGTAAGCTCCTTCTTCTGGGTGCATTCGGTCCCTGCGGGTGTTGCATTGTGGGATTTATGTGCCGGAGATAATCCAGCGTCCACTACACATCTGATCCCTGGGATGATGAGTCACATTAAACTCCACGATTAGAGAGCAGAGATGGAGAGATGGGGTGAAAGAGTGAATGTGTGTGTGTGTGAGAGAGAGGGATGGTGGAGCGAGGGATTATATCACTTTAGCAGACTGAACAAACTTCTGTCTCTTGAAGGAGAGAGTGTTTGTGTACAGACAACACGTACAGACCTGAATGCTGGATTTCATCACATCTTTACATTTCGAGTTCTGAAATTTGATTGGATAAGCCATTTTTAAAGTCCTTTTGTTTTCTGAAGGCAACTTGAGAGCTGATTGTGACTGATGGTTGATAAAATGCTGCACTTTAATTTATTTAATTATAACGATGAAGGGATACATAATCAAAAACAGACTTTTTTTTTAAACCATATTTTCTCATTTTGCTGTGCGTTATTCATTATTGGTAGATTTAAATGGTCGAGTGAGTATGAAAAATGGCAAGATACATTTTGAATAAATGATTAATTATATATTGGTAAACATCAGTATGTAAATGTATTATTAATTTGTTTCAGCATTTTTTTTATTATTATTTATTTTATTTTATTTATAGCTGGTAAAAAAAGAAGGTTTGTGTCATTTCTTAAAACACCCCTTAATGCAAAATCATTCTCATGCAAGAGACCTTTGATAGGCTTATAGCTATACTCAAATATAATAGATTTGATTTAATAAATGGTATGAGAGACTGTGAATACAATCTTGGCTTAAACAAGATGCACAGTACATGATGAAGCATGACCTTCAATGCCTTAATGTTTCAAATCTTCATATGTAAATGTAGGTTAATGCTACATTTCTGTGAATATAATATTTTATTTACTTAACTTTTTTGAAAGGTTTCTCTCTCCCATTTTTTAAGAAAAAAAAAAACACCCTGTCGAGATGTTCAGATTTTCAGTTATCAATAGTTCCTGAGACACGGAAAAGCAATCTGTTTCTCGGTGGTAATTTCAGTGAAAGAGACTGGTATTCCTGTCTCGCTGACGGAGCGTTCAGATTAACAGATAGAAAGAGACATTTAACACACTCTATGTCCCAAACGCCCCGTTCAAAATGCATTTTCGGATGTGACGCATCAGCATTGATGGCGTTTATTTTCCCGACGCCACCCAGAGAGCTGCCATTCAACATGTGAAATGAAGTCAGTCTTTGAAACACTTGACGGAGAAATGCATTGCTTTCCTGTTGATTTCATGCACTAGATTGTACAAAGCGTCTTTCAGAGGCATGTTCATTTCAAATGCACTGAATTGCGTATTGTTAGCCAGTCTATATTTAAAGCAACGTTTGAATCTGTTTAACAGCGAGTGTTTGGCCTGAAAGTGAAAGGTTATGTAAGGTGTGTGTGTGTGTGTGTGTGTGTGTGTGTGTGTGTGTGTGTGTGTGTGTGTGTGTGTGTTATTGAGGACTCAGCATGTTTGTTCGTTGTGTGTCTGGCCTTTGCATTCAGGCACAGCGCAATGCAGCAATTAGCAAATTAATCACACAGCACAACCTGGTAATCATGCCCTTATCAATATGACCATGTTCTTGCTACAGAGAGACGTACGAATCACTCATTACCTCAATAAGTCTCAAGAAGCTCTTTGAACAAGCTCTTAGGGTTTCTCTGAGAGCTTCTCGCAGTCGGTGATCATTTGGTGGTTGATGATTGCACTTTGTAGTTTCAAACTGCTTTTTTATGTTCATATCGGATACTGATTTTTACATTCCAAACATTTCCATTGCACTCACCATGAGTGTTTGTTTTTATAATTATTATAATTTTATATGTATTTACTGTATTTATGTGCTTTTTTGTGGATTTATTTTACGTCTTTCAAAAACATAAACAAATTTCAATGTTTCCTAACTTTTGACAGGCAATTATATAAAAAGTAAAAAAAAAAAAAAACTTAGATTAACAATTAAATAATTACAAAAATTACAGTTTGTATATGTACACTCACCTTAAGGATTATTAGGAACACCATACTAATACTGTGTTTGACCCCCTTTCGCCTTCAGAACTGCCTTAATTCTACGTGGCATTGATTCAACAAGGTGCTGAAAGCATTCTTTAGAAATGTTGGCCCATATTGATAGGATAGCATCTTGCAGTTGATGGAGATTTGTGGGATGCACATCCAGGGCACGAAGCTCCCGTTCCACCACATCCCAAAGATGCTCTATTGGGTTGAGATCTGGTGACTGTGGGGGCCATTTTAGTACAGTGAACTCATTGTCATGTTCAAGAAACCAATTTGAAATGATTCGAGCTTTGTGACATGGTGCATTATCCTGCTGGAAGTAGCCATCAGAGGATGGGTACATGGTGGTCATAAAGGGATGGACATGGTCAGAAACAATGCTCAGGTAGGCCGTGGCATTTAAACGATGCCCAATTGGCACTAAGGGGCCTAAAGTGTGCCAAGAAAACATCCCCCACACCATTACACCACCACCACCAGCCTGCACAGTGGTAACAAGGCATGATGGATCCATGTTCTCATTCTGTTTACGCCAAATTCTGACTCTACCATCTGAATGTCTCAACAGAAATCGAGACTCATCAGACCAGGCAACATTTTTCCAGTCTTCAACTGTCCAATTTTAGTGAGCTTGTGCAAATTGTAGCCTCTTTTTCCTATTTGTAGTGGAGATGAGTGGTACCCGGTGGGGTCTTCTGCTGTTGTAGTATGGCGTTATTTTTATGTCAAAAGTTATGAGCGTGTAAGACATGCTCACGAGCACATTATGTTATTTCACACGCGCAAAAATGAACCTTCAGCTGGCATGATAAAAGTACTCGCGCACAAATTCAACAACCGAGAGGTGTACAGGTAGCTGCGAGCGAGCGCCTGGCATACTCTCATAGGTTAACTCTGCTTGTACAGTGGAATCCTGCTCGCGCTCAGCGGGCTTCTGCTCGCGGAGTGCTGTTTTGCTCGCGGAGTGCTGTTTTGCTCGCGCAGTGGATTTCTGCTCGCTCAGCTGATTTCTGCTCGCTCGAGTCTACATGACTTTTGACAATTTGGGGGCGGAAACCAAGGAGGGCACTGACCCTCTTATGATTGGTCACTTTCATCATGGAAAATCTTGGGAAATCCTAACCCCGCCCACCTTCTGACGCAGCGCGCGTCACTCAGCTCGCTCTGCTACTCCAGCTATCTCTGTGTGTATTTTAGACAACAAAATATGTGATAAAACACCATACTAACTATTTTCGTTTTCATTTAAAGAAATCTTAAACATGATAGCCACACAAATGTGGTTCAGGCAACGCGTATTGATTATATTCACTGCACATAACGTTTGCCTATTTATATATAAAAAAAATATATAAAACTTTGCCTCTTTTCGTTTTAAATATAATATAAAACCATTAAACATTTTAATATGGTCCAGGCAATATGTGCATTTGTACCAAACAACAGATTTTGCAGTAAACAACATTACAGTTTTTAAAATTTTTACATACAATTATTACAATTTAAAATGACAAAACTCAACCCAGTCTCTTTTTGTTAAATTTCAGTTTTTATCAATAATAGCCATAATATTTTTTTTAAAGCGCTGACTTTGTATGTTTGACTGAATTGTTTGCTTTATTTGTACAGCTTCTTATAAAAGGTATAAGAAGCTATACAAATAAAGCAAACAATTCAGTCAAACATACAAAGTCAGCGCTCTAATCTAACCATACAACGGTAAAGATAAATAGCTTATTATGTATAGCTTCTTATACCTTTTACTTATACTTTTATAATGGCTAATATTGATAAAAACTGAAATTTAACAAAAAGAGACTGGGTTGAGTTTTGTCATTTTAAATTGTAATAATTGTATGTAAAAATTTTAAAAACTGTAATGTTGTTTACTGCAAAATCTGTTGTTTGGTACAAATGCACATATTGCCTGGACCATATTAAAATGTTTAATGGTTTTATATTATATTTAAAACGAAAAGAGGCAGGTTTGTGTTTTATATTTTGTTTTTTTTATAAATAGGCAAACGTTATGTGCAGTGAATATAATCAATACGCGTTGCCTGAACCACATTTGTGTGGCTATCATGTTTAAGATTTCTTTAAATGAAAACGAAAATAGTTAGTATGGTGTTTTATCACATATTTCGTTGTCTAAAATATACACAGAGATAGCTGGAGTAGCAGAGCGAGCTGAGTGACGCGCGCTGCGTCAGAAGGTGGGCGGGGTTAGGATTTCCCAAGATTTTCCATGATGAAAGTGACCAATCATAAGAGGGTCAGTGCCCTCCTTGGTTTCCGCCCCCAAATTGTCAAAAGTCATGTAGACTCGAGCGAGCAGAAATCAGCTGAGCGAGCAGAAATCCACTGCGCGAGCAAAACAGCACTCCGCGAGCAGAAGCCCGCTGAGCGCGAGCAGGATTCCACTGTACAAGCAGAGTTAACCTATGAGAGTATGCCAGGCGCTCGCTCGCAGCTACCTGTACACCTCTCGGTTGTTGAATTTGTGCACGAGTACTTTTATCATGCCAGCTGAAGGTTCATTTTTGCGCGTGTGAAATAACATAATGTGCTCGTGAGCATGTCTTACACGCTCATAACTTTTGACATAAAAATAACGCCATATTGTAGCCCATCCGCCTCAAGGTTGTGCGTGTTGTGGCTTCACAAATGCTTTGCTGCATACCTCGGTTGTAACGAGTGGTTATTTCAGTCAAAGTTGCTCTTCTATCAGCTTGAATCAGTCGGCCCATTCTCCTCTGACCTCTAGCATCAACCAGGCATTTTCGCCCACAGGACTGCCGCATACTGGATGTTTTTCCCTTTTCACACCATTCTTTGTAAACCCTAGAAATGGTTGTGCGTCAAAATCCCAGTAACTGAGCAGTTTGTGAAATACTCAGACCGGCCCGTCTGGCACCAACAACCATGCCACGCTCAAAATTGCTTAAATCACCTTTCTTTCCCATTCTGACATTCAGTTTGGAGTTCAGGAGATTGTCTTGACCAGGACCACACCCCTAAATGCATTGAAGCAACTGCCATGTGATTGGTTGATTAGATAATTGCATTAATGAGAAATTAAAAAGGTGTTCCTAATAATCCTTTAGGTGAGTGTATATGTGTGTGCATATATATAAAAATCTGTATCCGATTTGAACATAAAAAGCATCTCTCCATTATTCGTCATATTTCTGAGACGTCTTTCAAAAACATAAAAAAATTGCAATGTTTTCTAACTTTTGACAGGCAGTGTATATAATATGCGTTTTTTTTATTTTATATGCAAAAATTATATATATATATATATATATATATATATATATATATATATATATATATATATATATATATATATTTTAAGTAAAAAAAAAAACTTAGATTAACAATTAAATAATTAAAACATTAAAGTTTGTGTATCTATATGGGTATGTAAATATGAAAAAAAATTCTAAATTATTGTATGTTTTCGCTTAAATCAGCATATGTCGTCAACAGTCAAACCTCCCCCAAAAAAAACCACACAAAAACAAAACAAACAAACATGGTTTTTGTAATCCATATTTCTACTTGCATGCTATCAGCTCTCTGATCTTTATTGTTGAGCCCTGAGTTCTCTGTGATTGATCTATTTTTCTTAAAGACGAAATCATTCTAGTTTGCTACAGAATCAACCACATTTTTGACTCCACACGCTTTTAATATGTCTGTTTAATGGGAATATTAATTTTGCTCTCCGACTTGAAGTGCGGGCTCCTTTTCTGCCGAGGCATGACATACGGTACAGTGCTCACTATTTCTAGCTTTCGGATCACAAATCAATGTTTAATATTTCTCTCTGGATCAATACGGTTCTCCACAAAATAAACTGGAGCATCATTAGAGAGCAATGCAGTGAAGTGGCTGTCTAAAGAACGTCAATATTTCATTTGCATTAGAGAGTCGAGTACGTCGCAACCGCAACACGAGCTGGCGTGAACGCAGAGCCGTTCTTGTTTTCGTCTGACAGGCCTAGATTCCTCTCTCTCTATCGCTCTCTGACGCTTGCGTGGTATTTTTCATTGATCGTTCGCCTTGTCTCCTGCTCTCCACCCACGACTGTTGTCACGACCGACGCTTTTCACTGTTTCTAAGCTGCTAATTAGAAGCTGAAAGCCGTTGATAAGGCTGTATATCCCTGCTCATTGCCCCTGCACGCAGCTTAGCGCTGTATTCTTTTATGTGGCGTAGGCTTTCCTTCCCTTCATCCCTCAGGATGAGGAGTGGTTTGATCTCTCTCTCTGCTCCTCCTGTTTAAGCTCATTAACGTAGAGGCCCTCTCATCCCATCCTCATGGCAACATTTACACAGGAAACGCATCAGTGTAGCGGTTAAGTGCTCACGCTGACCTGATGTTCATCAGACGCTGAGAGAGAAGAACAAACGCTTTTTGTCTCTGAGAGGTGAAGTCGTCAGAAAATACTGGAATATTCCACACACATCTTAAACTCATCGGTGTCAATCTCGACAGTGTTGGATCTGTTTTCTGTTTTCAACTTTCTTGACCGACTTTCAAGTTTTTGGTTGTCAAAAAATCTAAAGACCAGTCTTGTTTAAAGGGATAGTTCACCCACAAATTAATATTTTTTCATTAATTACTCACCCTCATGTCGTTCACCCTCATCTTCAGATGCCAAATAATTTATTTTTGATGAAATTTGAGAGCTTTCTTGATGAACCGATTGAATTTAGGCTTTTATTCATGTAATTTAAGCCTACATTCAATTTGTTCATCATATAAAGCGATCGAGTCTCTTCAGAAAATTTGGACTAAACCGCTCAATTCATTTGGATTCGTTTTACGATCTCTTTATGAACTTTTTGAAGCGTCAAAGTTTCAATGGATGGACAGAAAGCTCTCAGATTTCATCAAAAAGATCTTCATTTGTGTTCTGAAGATGAACGAAAGTCTTACGGGTTTGGAACGACACGAGGGCGAGTAATTCATGACAGAAATTAAATTTTTGGGTGAACTAACCCTTTAAATTTCTTTTAGTCATTAACTTTTATGCATAGATTTTTCTGTTAGTGCAATATATCAAATATTTACAAAGGTTTTGCTGGTCATAAAATCAAGCAACTTTGTGAAATATTGCAATGATTTTTATTTTGTTCTTTTATGCCTCTTGAATTTGGCATTGTTTTATGATTCGTCCTTTAGTGACTCGCATGTTTGAGCTTGTTAGCGGCTGAAGTTTAGTTTTAGCACAATGAACAGCGTAAAAGAACCCAATTTAGTTTTGAGAGGTGGCTTTATCTACACACACTTTGGGTATGAGTACAAAATCTGTGGGAATAACTAAAATTATGCGTAATACGCGCAATCCCACGCCGAAATTCAAGCCCTGTAAGACAAACAATATTCATCCGGAGTTATTCACTGTATAAGTCTCAATGATGTGGTTTTTATGGAAGCTTGTTTCCGCCACAGAATAAAACATTTTAAAAGATAATTGCGACTTTTTATCTCACAGTTGCGAGTTTACATTTCGCAATTCTGACTTTATTTCTCAGAATTGCGAGATATAAAGTCAGAATTGCGTGAAATAAAGTCGCAATTGCGTGATATAAAGTCAGAATTGCGAGATATAAAGTCAGAATTGCGTCTTATAAAGTCAGAATTCTGACTTTTTTTCTCGCAATTGCGACTTTGTCACGCAATTCTGACTTTATAACACGCAATTGAGAGATATAAACTATTCTGAGAAAAAAAAAGAAAAAAAAGTTCTCTTTAGAATTGGACTTTATATCTCACAATTGTGAGTTTATATCTCACAATTCTGAGAAAATATGTCAGAATTGCGAGATATAAACTCGCAATAATGTGTTATAAAGTCAGAATTGCGAGATATAAAGTCAGAATTGCGTGATATAAAGTCGCAATTGTGAGAAAAAAAGTCAGAATTCTGACTTTATAACACGCAATTGCGACTTTATTTCACGCAATTCTGACTTTATATCTCGCAATTCTGAGAAATAAAGTCAGAATTGCGAGATGTAAACTCGCAATTATCTTTTAAAATATTTATTACGTGGCGGAAACAAGCTTCCATAGGTTTTTAATATTTATTTTCAAGTTATATTTTACCTATATAATTTATTTCATTTATTTTATAACTGCATTGCCTCTTGTTTCGTATCTTATTTGCTTAGCTGTAAAAGTTTGTTAGTTTAATTAGCTGGCTGGTCTCTGGTGAGATCTGGAAGGATTTGTAAATGTGTTGTGTGTGTGTCAGTGTGCGACTCTGGCTTTGGAAAGGAAGCGTGTCTGTGCCAGAGACAACAGACTGACACCCCAGTGAAAGTGAATCTGTCTCTCATTAGCACCAGATGCCCTCTCATCACTCACACGAGCTCATGTCTGTGAGGCGTTTGATGTGGACCGCCGGGGGTTTGGGTCGAGCTTCGCCTGCTCTGATTCCAAATCGTTTTACGAGACGTTCTGCCGTCTGTCATGTTTGTTAGCGCTCGCCCGACCGGATCCCGCAGGCCCGTCGCGCGTCACTGACACTCGTTAGAAGGAGAGGAACGCACAAACACACGCAGAGATAAAGAGTGCAGGTCGAGGCCTTCAGGAGGGAGATGTGGAGCTTCTGAAGGCCTGGCTCGTGTCTCATTAACAGAGGGACAGCGTGACCAGATAATCATCTCTCTCTCTCTCTCTCTCTCTCTCTCTCTCTCTCTCTCTCTCTCTCTCTCTCTCTCTCTCTCTCTCTCTCTCTCTCTCGTTTTTGTTCTTTTTTTCACAAGGCAAGACGCTTTCATTTCCTTGATATTGTTTTTTCTTTTTTTTTTGTTGCATCGGCTCCATCACTTTCATCTCTTGGTGGTTGTAGAGGACTCACTCGAACTACCGTGTTTTTTGTACTTGGGATACTCTGAGAAATGTTTGATACTGAGAGTTTACCTGGTAATTAGTTTCCGCCAAAGCCTGCATGCTTCACTGTTGCGCACGTTTAGACCAGAAACACACTTTATGCAAGGGTGCAAATGTATGAGCAACGTATTGGAAGATTACGGTCATTTTGAATATACATGCAGATAAATTCAGATGTATGTGATATTAAACCAGATGTGTTGTTATTCAGGTAACCGATATAAACATTGTTAACTTCAACTAACATGTTTAGCAAGAGTCTGGTCATGTTTTTCTCCATCGTCTGTAGTTCACCAGAAATGACGCCCCTTGTGTTATATATTGCAGGCACATATTTCACCCCAATACATTTATTTGTTTGTTTAAATGTACTTATTTACTTTTTAATAATTTAATAAAAATACATAAATTTAAAGAAAAATAATTATTGTTGTTTATTTATTAAAATTATTGATATTTAAATGTAAATTCTTTTTTATTTTTATTTATTTATTTATTTATTTACTTATATGTATTTATTTAAATCATATATTTATTTAAATGCATTTATTTTTGTCATTTTAAATCATTTTTAAAATAATAATTATTATTGTAGCTGTTGTTTATTTATTTACTGGTATGTATATTTAAATGCATTTATTTAATTACATAATTTTGTGTATATATTTACATTATGCATTTATTTAAGTGTATGTATTTTATGTAATTTTAAATCATTTTTTAAAATAATAGTAGTTGTTTATTGATTTACTGGTGTATATATTTAAATACATAATTTATTTATTTTTATTATATGCTTGTGTGAATTATTGCATTTAAAATATGATTTTTTTTATAATTGTTAAATACTTGTTGTAGTTTTTGTTAGTTTATTTATATATTTATATTTACATTTATTTATTTACTTAATAATCACATTTTTAAATTAATTTTTTTAAATTAAATTTTTAATCACATTTATTTGTGTGAAGAGACAAGTAGTTTTACTTTTCCAAATAACTGGACTACAGTTTTTCACTCTGCGTTGGTATGGCCATTGTAAAAGAGTCGCAGATATCTAGCCATCCTAACTTCATAAAGACATGATCGTGAGACTTCTTGGGCCAGTAAGCACCTAGCAGCACCCTAGCAACCAGTCAGAATGCCTTAACAACTGCCTAGCAACAGCCCAGAAACCACTCAGAACATCGAGGTGCATGAGTTGTGCACAGTTTTGTAAAAATATATTTTTCCTTTTTTTTCCAGAAATCATACGTTTGAAATCAAACAAGATTGCTCATATTGTAAATTTGTACTTTTTCACCACACGATCTAAAGCTCCAATCTCTAGCTGGCTAGTATTTTGGCACCCAGGCGGAGAAAGGAATATAGTCAAAAAATATATTTTCAGTAAAAAAAACAAACAAAAATGAATCACAAAATTCTAATAATGCAGATTGTGATATATTGTACAGAAATATCTTGCATTCCTATTTTTTGCTTGCTCCTTTCTCTCGGTTTGTAAGGTATTAATACAGCTGTCCATCATACTTTGCTTCGCTCTATCTACAGATTAAACCGTATCTCTCGAAAGTGTGCGTACACACACACACACACACACACACACACACACACACACACACACACACACACACACACACAATACGCTCTCAACACCCACCAGCTTCACTGTGGTATCACCGTAGTATCTATAGCAACCAGCCGGCTCTGAATAAAGCCAGAGTTCCTGTGTTAGCATGGAGAACATCATTACACTGGCATAAAGGAGAGGAGAGAGTGTGCGAGAGAAAGAGAGATCTCCCGGTGTCTCTGCGCTGAGCGTTTAAACATCTCTGTAATGTAATCATCTCCACTCCCTTCAGCTCGGCTCTAATGGTATTTCCACGCCGGCGTCGTGTGTGTGTGTGTGTGTGTGTGTGTGTCTGCGCTCTGTGCGGTTCAGTCCAGCTTCTCTGCCTGGTCAGAAGAGCTCTGAATATGGGATGATTGTGAGAGATCAGTGATCGGTCTGATGATTTTACCACTTTATGCATGTTTTGTAAGATTCCCCTCTCTGTTAAACATATTTTATTAGATTGTCCTGGACTTAATACAAGTAGAATTCTCTTTTATGAAGTTACCTCACTTAAGGACTTATTTAGTAAGATTATGCCTGAAAAGGTTTGGGATTTTTTTATCATAATAATAAAATAAAAAAATCTTGTATAATATGACTTGCTGTTTTTGTTTGTAGGGTTTTTATTGTATTTCTATGATATTTGTATTTTTGTAATTTAATTGTTGCCATGAAAATAGCTTTGAATGCTGACATGGCACTAATGTAAGGGTGTTGTGATGTTCAGGGTCAGCGTTTTGAAGATGATGATGAAGAAGGAGGGGGGGTGCACATACTTTATATCAGTACTGTACCTTAACACAGTTATTGAATTGAGCTGAATAATGACACTGTTTTCTTGCTACAGCTGATGTTTATATTCAATGTTTTCATCATTGATTCTGTTTCTTTCCTCTTAATACTGTGACGCTGCTTTGCTAGAGTTTCTGTTGTATAAAGCACTAGACTTGACTTGACTTGACATATAGAAGAGGTCAAAATGATTGCTATGAGGGTACACTTTTTGCATTTTTCCCCCCTGGGAGTGTAGTGTACTGAATCAATATCTTGATGATGGCAAGAATCAATATTTTTTGTGACTTTTTCCCATTCATATTTTTTTGGGAGGAAAAGAAGAGACTGAACAATCATATCAAGGTGAAACAGATTCCACTCAAGTTCAGTAATTGTTCATCTACATCACAAATGGAGGAACGCGTTATGCACTGATGCCGGTGTGTTCAGATCACGAACCCTGAGTTTCAGCAGTTACTACAGTGATGCTTGCCTCATTCGGGCCGGGTGATTCTGTGTTCCCCAACAGTTAGATCAGGGTTTGTGTTTTGCGATCCCTTTAAGCCCTGACTATTAAGCAGTTATTTCCCACCAAATAGACCCTGTGAGATCTGAATCCCATCCGGACAGCCACATTAGGAAATGCAGTCTAGTGTGATGAAACGCGATGACATGGTTACCAGGAGAACAAAGCGCAGAAGAAGAACTTTCGCTCGGAGCGGCTCGACTTCAAATAAATTGAATGCTCCTAAATCCGCTTTTATGGGAGCGCGATCTCTTCCCTCTCCTGAGTTTAGCGATCACCCCAGGGAGGGAGAGATATGAAATTTAATTGAAATTGTTTGAGTGTATTTTTCATAGGAACAACATTTTAAAGGAATGTTCAGGGTTTTCCACAGAAAATGATACCCAAAATGTACAGGTAGGCATGATCTAAACATCTCTAACACTCAAATAAAATGCATTTCTTTCAGAAGATTTGCTTTAACAAAAATGTAAGCTTCATATTTCAGCCTTTTAAACTCATCCGATGCTTGCAGTGTGTCAATGTAAGCGTGTTTTTTGCATTCGGTGACGAGTCAAAGTTATATGGCAGAGGATCTTGACACACTAATGCTGTCGATTGAGCTTAACTTGTATTGATCCCGGAACATTACTTTGAGAATGTCAGCCATGGGAAGATCCTTCAGAGAGAGTGAATGCCAGACAGAGGAGTATTATGGAGTGATGGAGGGATAATGATGCAGGAAATGAAGGGATGCAGAAGGTTAAACTGCGAAACTGAAGCTTGAATCAGTGGCTCGGCTCCAGAATCCAGCTTGTTGTCTACTGTATGCATAAGCGGGTGCCGGCATTGGAACTCAAATAAACCCTCATAAGCAAAAACATGCATCCGTTTAAATCATCTGGCCATATTTCAACCCATTCTGATGGAATCAGCTCTGAAATTGCAAGGAAAGCACGTCAGCGTTTGTCATGGCTGATTTGAACGCTCTACACATCTGCACATATAGTGCTTGACAGACTTGATTTGCAAACGGTTACAATAGAGTTTGGCAAACTTGTTGCTGTACTAATTCTGTGATGCTCTATTTTGCAAAAAATAAATACAAATAAATACAAAGCATGCATGAAAAAGTCATGTTAATTAGATTTAGCTATGTTTAATCCTTTTTTAGTACTGTGCATAATCAAGTATCACAGAACATTAATAATGAGCAATTCTCTCTATTCGTCCACATTCTTGGATGATTTTTTTTTTTTTTTTTTTGCTGTGCTTTCTATGCTAAGTGTACATACATTCCTGCCTTGCCATTGTCAATGTAAAAATGATATGCTATCATACTATTTATTAATATTTGGAATTATCTTTTAAGTTTTCATTTTAATTTTAGTTTACATTTTTATTACTTTTTTCTTTTCTTTTTCTTTATTTTATAAATTTCTATTATGCTTTAATTTATTTGTATTACATTTTTAGCCATTTTTGTACTTTAGTTTAAACTTGTTTATTTCATTTAGTTGCCAATGCAACTTTTTTTTTATTCTTCTGTTAAGCTTTATCTAAAGTTTTTGATCTAATATTATTTGTTGTATTTAATTTCAGCTTTATTTCAATTACAGAAAGCAATTTTAATATTTTTAGTTTTAGTTAACAGTAACAACGCTTGTGCCAGAATTTGTCTGAAACGAGTGAATAATTGAGCTTTATACGCTTCAGACCTGCCGTCATGTTGCATGCTCTCTCGTGTTGCCTGAAGTCTCGGAGTCGGCCGCTCACTAGCGTTTGGAGCACAGCCTGATGTGAACGACTAACATGGATTCATCCAGAGCCGCTGCGGAGACTGAAGACCAGTGATCTGAGCGGTTTGTGTCGCGAGATTTCTCCTCCCTACCATATTATGCTAAGTAGAACACTTTAGCTCCTTCAGACCGAACTCTATTAGCATGATTTATGAGGATGTGAAGCCATTCTGCATGTCATCAGTGTAAACAAGAGTAGGCCTACGCCAAGTCATGTTTTTAAACACGTGCACAACACACAAGATGCAGATACTGTTTTATTATATATTAATATTACATTATACAGTATATTGCATATTCATATGAAGAGTTCAGATGCAAAAGCCTCTAAGTGCCATCTGAAATTTTCTCATAGAATGATCATTTTTATCAAGCTCGTATATTTAAGTTCAGTAATTTCACTTAAATGACAATTAATAGGTCATCTTCATTGCCATTTAAGTGAAATTATTGAATTTAAATATACAAGCTTGATAAAAATGATCATTCTAGAAATTTTCAGATGGCACTTAGAGGCTTTTGCATCTGAACTCTTCATATAGTCTATTGTAATTACCTACAATAAATCAAATTATTATGGATACATTTATTTAATTCAGTATTTTAGTATATTTTAATAATATATAAATATTATATTTATTTATGGTACATGTCATTTAAAATTTAAAATGATTTACTTAAAACAATTTGGTAACACTTTAGTTTAGGGTCCAATTCTCAATAAACTAGTTGCTTATTAGCATGCATATCACTGGAATATTGGCTGTTTATTAGTACTTATAAAGCACATATTAATGCTTTATTCTGCACGACCATATTCTACATCCCTTTATCTTACCCAATACCTAGCCTTAACAACTACCTTACTAACTATTAATAAGCTGTAGTTAGGAGTTTATTGAGGCAAACGTCTTAGTTAATAGTTAGTTAATGGTGAGAATTGGACCCTGAAGTGTGACCAACATTATTTATGTAATTGCTACATTAAAATAAAACAAATTACTATGAATACATTTATAAATGTATAGATTTGCCTTGCATAAAATATTCCCCATATAAAAGAGTGCTGTATTTCAATAAATCAGTGAATAAACAGCAGCCCTGGCATGGATCAGTTCAGTGACATGAATGGGATAGATGGCTAATAAAATGAACTGTTGAGCTTGTTGCTTCAGGACTTTCTCCTGCCACTCGGCTCATCCAGAGAGATTGGTTCTCTCTCCTGTCGAGTGTTTTGACTGGGCTGCGTGTAATTAGATTGTGTTTAATCCTCGCCTTCGCTTCAAAGAGAGCTGCTAAATTAGATTGTGTGTCTGTCGCTGGTCTTCTCACAGGAGAGCCGATGTATATCTACAGCTCTGCTTAGCTGTCCTCTGTCACGCTTCTCACATTTATGCTACATCAGAATGAATCAGGCAGGATATTTCTCTTTTTTTCGGGTTTGCATGCTTGTTAAATGGCTAGTTCTTCCAAAAAAAAGCACAACATGCGATATAGAAGTCAATTGGTATGACTCGTGTGCTTTCAAGTCTTGTGAAACTCTTTCTGTTAGTTATCTTGCATTGTGCAAAACAAGCTCTCTGGCGATTACTACCTGTCAATTACCCAGAATCCCTTATGCACGCACTTCAGCTCTCATTGCACTTTAAGATGGCCATCCGCCCACTGGAGACAAAAACACTCTGAGAAGCGCTTAACAGTCTGACCTTTACACACTCAGACACACTTTTCTGCTCCGGCTCCTCCTGCAGAATGAGTGCGTCTCACTTAAGTTCACTCAGCTGCTGTGAAATGATAGGATGGCGTTTTGTCATATTGTTTGTGTTTGTCCTGTCTATTGAATAAGAACTCCATCTATAGCTTTAAGAAACTAGTACAGACACAGATTCTCAGCCGCTGTAGAGCACCTGAAGTCAACTGTCATGAAAGTTGCCATTATCTACTCTCTCATGCCGTTCCAAACCTAGATAATGTTGTTTTTGCTATTGAGCATAAGGTTTAAAAAAGTTTAAATATATGTATGTATAAATAAACTTTATGCAATTTTTTCCCAATGCAATGATTGTTCATATATATAAATAATATATATATATATATTCCTTTAAAAATATTTATTTTATTTTATAATATTTGTTGGAATATTATATATTATTTATATTTATATATTATTATTATTTTAATATTTTATAATATTTGTTGGAATATTATATATTATTTATATATTATTATTATTTTAATATTTTATTTTAATATTCTTTCAATTCTTCATAAAAAAATAAAAAAAAAAAATAAAAAAAATATATATATATATATATATCCTAATACCTTGTGCAGTGCTGGTTTTCAAGTAGATTTGTTGTGCAATAGCCAAACACAGGTTTTTTATTATATATATATTTTTTTATTCTAGCCTCTAGCTACAGCGGAGGGGAAGAAAGTCAGTGAATAAAGATTAGCATATTGCTTTTTTAAAGACTGAATTTATTGCACGAGTCGTACAGACAATTTTATGGTACTTTAAGGATGTTTTCTTGTCCTTAAATGTTTATGAACTGTTGTTAAATGCAAAAGAGCTGCATACAGATTCCACAGAAAAAACAACATCATGAGGATGTGATTGGACATGGCCTCAAGTAAAAAATTATTTTTAAAATTCGAATGAGATATTCCTTTAAATCCACAGAATGTTGTCCCGTGCTCTGTGATGAGGGTGTCCCACTCAGGTCCTTAATCTATTCCTGTCAGCGAGAGTATTTCCTCTCCTTTATCTTGCTCATTACTCACACAATCTGTGATTAGGCTGAAGTTGATCTCTGTAAGCTCAGCATGCTGTTCTAGCTCACTTGCTCTGGCTTTAAACAAAATGCAGCAACCAACCTGTAAATAATGCATGCGCTGTTCCGACACGTGTCGCAGTTGGCCGTGTCCTGTCCGGTCCGATAGGAGAGCCTGTGAGGAGATAAAGAGAGAGGACGAGTCATTACACAGGCTGTTTGGCCGCTCCGCCTACCCGTTCACCGCTCCCTCGTTCACTCTGTCGTTCCTCATTATCAGCTCACGGTCAATACACGCAGTGGGAAAGAGATGTTAGCATTCTTCACACCCGGCGTTCTGCAGAGGACACGCAGGACGCCGACTGTGTTTGTGAGTGTAATCAGAAACGAGAGAACAAAACGGCCTTGAAATTTTTGTACGGAGACACTGCAGAAATGTCAACGCACAACACTGTGCCGCTTTTGTGTGATAACAGGAGGTAAAATGTGCTGATACGTGTGGCGTATAGCTCTGTTCCAGACTCTAGCGAGTGCTGTGGTTTTACGTCATGTAAGATAGCATCCTGACTGAAATGAAACTTCACAAGAGACTGCATTTTACAATTAATTCCAAAAATGTGTATAAACTTTTTATAAACCCCTAACATAGGGGTGTAACGGTACACATAAGTCACAGTTCGGTATGTACCTCAGTTTTGGGGTCACAGTTCAATATGAGTTGACATGTCCAGTTTACATGCTTTACTCTAATTGATAGATTGACCAACGCTGTGCTGTACAAATGCAATGGCTGTTTTCAAACGCATTGGTTTGATTACGTGCCGTGCGTAGCCTACGCTGTCATTTGAGGTTTTCATTAGCATGCGGTGACCATGATGGATGCACAAAGTTCAATATTACGCTTTTTGGAGAAATCATGGAAAGATGAGCGAGGAGGAGAAAAAGTGGCATCTACATCTGAGCCTGCTTCACTTTTCCTCGAGTGACACCTGACACTTCTCATTTCCAGGACACGCGTATTTCATCACTGGACTGTAGTGAGACTTACGACACAAATCGGCACAATGCCAAATGATTTTGTCTCATTTTAACTGGGAACAACTAAAAATACTCCGTAATTTATGGTGTAATATATTTAAGTGTATACTCACAATAAAAACAAAACATTGCGCTTTTGTAAAATAAAGAAAACACACAGGATGACACTTTCTGTCCTCCCAGTTTCCTTTCCGTGAAAATTTGTGGAGTGATTCACAACAACTAATCTAAACTCAGCGTATATAGGCTACTAGCAGTCTCTTGCGTGCCATCTGAACTCTTGTTTTGGGATGGTGCATAGATCATCTGCTCTTTTCCTGTTGTTGCAGCTAGCAAACAGTGTTGCATTACCGCGCTCGCCCCCTTCTGGATTGGAGTGTGGATCGCCTGTGACTGACTGTATTCGTTGTCTGACTGTACGCACTGAACTGTTACGTCTGTACCGGGACAGTTCTGGACGAATACATGTACCGTCATATACCAGCAATGCAAGTTTGAGAGGTGGCGCATGCCAACTCTCGCGAGAATCACGACCTGCTTTACGGCACGACGTCACATACATCAACAACATATGAAGCAGCCTCTCTGGAAGACACTAGCACGCATTTCAGACGTGAATCATGGCAGAGTCGACGAAGAAAGCGCGGTCGGAAGAGTGCAGAGACGGCTCTGCGTGAGTGGTGTTTACGACAGTAACGTTAAATACAAGTACTCCACAGCGACTCTAGGGGGCGCTGTTTGACAAAAACGGAAACTGCATAGTGTGCCTTTAATAGCCTTCATTTCAGGAGTAGGCTTACAATCTGTCACCCCTTTTGACCTTTAACCCTGATGTACAGAGTCCACAGGAACATGATTTGACATTGCCCAACAGATATGTCCACTGCACATGTAGTTTGTATGATCACACTAGCCTCCGGCCTGCAGAGGAACATGGAATATGATCTGACAGTAGAGTTCATGGCCGCTTTTAGTACTCAGGAATGACCATGGAGACTCTACCCTCGGCTTGATTCCTTCACAAAATCCTGTGGGTTGGACCAGAGGGGGATGATGATATCATTTCTGCTGGAGATTTGCTTGATGCGATCATTCTCACCTAAATCAGACTGCGCTCAGGGGGGCGGAAACGGACAGTTCAGTAACTAAACCAGTGCTTTTTGCCAGAGTTTCACTTTTATCAGTCATTCTCTTAAACTGTAGAACTTTGTATGTAAATATTTGTTTCAAAGCAAATTATAATCAGCCTAGAAGTGTGTAATGTTTGTTGAAGCGGAAAGCTGTGTTCCTGAATTACTTCATCGCTGTTTTGTACATCAGCAATCAGCGTCACGTCGGCTCTCTTAACAGCATGAAAAACAAAACTGTTATTCAAATGCTGAATAAATTATACATAATACTAGAACGCATCTCATAATAGTCGCTTCACTGTCACTCACTGGAGGTTTGCACACTTTCCCGAGACTGAGCCGTACAGTTCAGCACTCGCTGACTCGCTGACCAGTGTCTCCTGCTTCACCACTGATGAATCTTCAACACCGCGCTAAAATAATTAATATCTTGCTCAAAGTTGTGCTTGAGAGTTTTCAGTGTGACGTGAACGTTATGGGATAAGAATATTATGACTAGAATACATGTCTAATATTAAAGAATATTATGACTAAACAAGGCTGCATTTATTTGATACAGTAAAATAGTAATATTGTGAAATATTATCGTAACTTAAAAGAACTGTTTTCTATTTGAATATAAAATGCAATTTAGTCCTGTGAATTTTCAGCATCATTACTCCAGTCTTCAGTCACATGATCCTTCATAATCATTCTAATATGATGATTTGCTTCTCAAGAAACATTTCTGATCATTATCAATGTTGAAAACTTGTGTGCGGCTTGATATTTTTGTGGACACTTTTTGCATTTATCTGAAATGGAAGTCTTTTGGAACATTATAAATGTCTTCACTGCCACTTTTGATCAGTTTAATGCTTCCTTGCTGAAGTATAAATATCCTTAAAGTGAGCGGTAACATCTCATTCACTTTCTAACATACTAGTTATAATTAATATCTGTGATCTCTGTCTCTTAGGTTAATCATTCATTATAAAGTTGTGCGTAGTGAAGTTCATCAAACTTAAATGGTTAAAAGGTTGTTCTTATGACTGGAGAATTAATATCTTATTCCGCATATTTAATTGTAAATATAAAACTTTGAAGTTGTATGTGTAATGCTTGTCGTTTTAGAGGTATATTGGTGATCTTTTGCCTGGTAACTGAGTCTTATTTCCCTTCCTCTCGGTGAACAGTAGCCTAGTCAGTGTTTACATCTGATTCTTAGTCTCTTGTATGTGTTTGTGTTGGCTTTGATTATGCCCTGTTTGCTCCCTTGAGCAGGAGTTGCTGAGCTGAATATGTCTAACGTTAATAAATGTTAAAACAAATATCATAAATATTCTTTCGTCAACATGTTTTCACTGCCGGTGGCGGTAACATTTCGTCTTTCCAACTCCATCTGTGTGGAGACGTGGGGTCAGAAATTTCGAGAAGCTGCACTTCCCGTGTTGGCTGCCATTAGTAATTACCGCCTGTCGCCGTAACAATTGCTTTGCTGGCAAGAATGCGGCGACCCATCGACCACTCCAACTTGTCCTGTGATGGAGGGCCAATGTCAGACTGACAGGAAGCCGACGGAGTGATTAATAACTCTGATGAGGCATGTTGTCATATCTGTCGGTCTCTCGTACTGTCTGTTTCTTCACCTATACACTCTTTCTCTCATTACTGGAACTTTCCGGCCAGAGTTTTATTTTGTACTCATGTATGACTGAGTGTTTATTAGACCCAACGCAGTTCGCTTATAGATCAAAAAGAGGTGTAGAGGATGCAACGGTCACCTTGATACATCTGCTTTTGAAACATCTGGAGGGGAAGGGGTCTCATGCAAGGCTTCTATTTGTAGATTTTTCCTCAGCGTTTAATACAATTCAACCTCACATCCTAGTAAGTAGACTTTTTGAACAGTTCAAACTGAGTAATAATTTAGTCGGATGGATTTTAGATTTTTTAACTGAGAGAACACAAAGAGTGAAAATAAATAACACAATTTCTGCACAGGTTACTTCCTCCACTGGTTCACCACAAGGATGTGTACTTTCTCCACTACTGTTTATTCTTTACACAAATATGTGCCAAAGTCAATTGGAAAATCGTGTTGTTTTGAAGTATGCAGACGATACTGTAATTGTCAGTTTGCTTCAGAATAATGAGAATAGTCATGGACCTATTATTAATGACTTTGTTGAGTGGTGTGAGGAGTCTCACCTTCATTTAAATTTACTGAAGACCAAGGATATGGTTATTGATTTCAGAAAGAATGTCTATATGCATGAAGTCACGTGCATTAAGGGTGAAACAGTGGAGTGTGTGCAGTCTTACAAATATCTTGGGACAATCATTGATTCAAAGTTGAGTTTTGAAGCCAACTGTGAAACGGTGTGTAAAAAGGGGCATCAACGTCTGTTCTTTTTAAGGAAACTGTGTAAATTTCAAATTGAGAAAACACTGTTGAGTATGTTTTATCGTGCTTTTATTGAATCCGTACTTTCTTTTTCTCTGGTATCTTGGTACGGGAACTTAACTTTAAAGAGCCGGAACTCTATCAACCAGATCGTGAAATGGTCCAGTAGGTTGATTGGCGAACCACTACTGAACCCAGCCTCGCTGTATACCAGGCAGGTACAGCGCATGGGTATTTCAATTCTGAGTGACCAGCTGCATCCGCTGTATTATGAGTTCCAGTGTCTGCCGTCTAATCGACGGTTTAGAGTACTGCGGTGTACAACCAAACGATACAAAAACAGCTTTGTTCCAGTAGTGATTAATTTTATGAATAGTACTAAGATGGAGTAAATTGTTTTAGTGTGATTTTAGTGTCTTGTTCTGTTTGTATGGTGTTTATCGTTTATATGTTTGAGAAACTGCCTAAACTTGTTCTCTGGAACTTAATTTACCTACGGGTACAAATAAAGGAACTCTGACTCTGACTCTGATGTATGAGTCAGAGTTTGTACTGTGGTAAGTTCTGGTAGTTAAATCACTCTTTAACTCATGCTTTTGTTGTGTTTAACCTTAACCCAGAATATTCCTTGTTTATTGTTTTGTCTAATTTTTTTTAAACCTTTTTAGTATGCTTTTATTTTAATTATTATTATTATTATTATTATTTATTTAAATTGATGCATTTACCCCATATTATTATTATTATTATTATTATTTTCTTTAAAGACTGTAATGCATTTCATTTGGTAACACATTATTTTGGTTAATCCATTGAGTTCTATATTATTGATTTTTTTATATATATATATATATATATATATATATATATATATATATATATATATATATATATATATATGTGTGTGTGAATTGAATAAATAAATAAATATATATAATTTTGAATTTCTTGTAAAATTTGCTATTATGAAAAATACCATTGCCATGATTAAAGAACTTGATTTGCTGATTTTTTTTATATTAATATAATAATAGTTGTTTTGTTTAGAAAGCATGATCAAACCATTTCCATACTTTCCAGTATTTCCTCCCACCTATAGTTTTTGTTTTTACACTTATAATACAAATAATTTGATTTTAGTATTATTTATCAAAGTACTAGTTTTATTCAGCAGGCTGTGAAACATTCAATTATTATTGTTAAAAAGCAAAAATGGAACAAAAAATGTAAAATGCTTCTCCGTATTGGTTATCAGACACTTGGCCCTATCAGTTCTGAAGAAATGAAAATCAGTATTGAGTGATTTAGGCCAGATTGCTTTCATGTCAGAGGTGAACAGGACTGGAGTTTGCATTTGTATCCCAATCCCCTTTTTTTGTGGCAGCTTGATCGTTCAGAAAATGAATTGTGACCTCAGATGGACTGTGCAAGCGAAACGGCCTGGTCCTCTGTGACTCAGAGAGAGTCTGACTCTGTTTTTTGGTCTGAGACTGCCTGGTTTTGGGCAGTAGCTCCTCTCCCACTCGGCCGTTAACAGCGATCTGTTTGCGACCCCTGACCTCTGCACCTGCTTCCTTAAAAGGTCAAACTGCGGGGCTCATCGTGAAAAAGAGCGGGACACCGGCGGCGGCCATTTTGCCCCTAAAGAGAGCATGTGAAGTGCTGTTTGGTGATGCGTGGGGTTTATCTGAGGCTAGTTTCCGTGCCTAATGGGGACAGTGATGTATAGCACTGCTGCTGAGAGCCCGGGTTTGGACAGGAGGGCAGAATAATGTTTCTCACAAGGCACTGGCTGCCAGTGGTGATCAGACCGAACCCTCCGGAGCGAGGCAATGTGTTAGAATGTAAAAAGGAAGTCAATTATGTTGTATACACAGAGAGAGAGAGAGAGAGAGAGAGAGAGAAAGAGAGAGAGAGAGAGGGAAGGTCTTTGGGACACAAGTTGAATTCTCCCACAAAGGACACTCCATTATTGGGCTCCATATTTGTGCAGATAGCATTGATTACTATTTAAATAGATTTTCAGAAAGTTCAGAAAATAACAATTATTCTTATGCAGTATGCATTTCAGCGAGGCCTGGTTATGATGATGATGTATAGACATGTCATCCAGATGAGATGTTGCATGCAACACTAGATTATATATGGCTATCAGTGGGCAGATAAATATTAATTCACTCACTCACTCACTGCCTCTGTGTGCTCCTTTCTCTACCCAGATATAAAAGCTGCTGTTGGTTAATGAAGATGTGAGTAATGAACTCACGGCTCAATTGACTCTTCGCAGGGAGTTTGATTGACAGGCGATCTGACCAATCATAATCCGCCATCCTCCGAAACCACCATTTTTGTCCGACAAAGCAGTCAGGAGAGTTAGTGGATTAACGTTGGAGGATTTGAACTAGAAAAACGGAGTGCACTTATGTCTTTCCGTGGTTAAAACAACTTTCCTTATGTTCATTCATGTTTATTTGATGCTATAAATGAACTAGAAGGAAGAGATGATCGGTTCATGAGAAGCTTTAACTGAGGCTCTACAGCGATCTGTCAGACACATTAAAGAGCCACAAAACGCTATTTATTGTTTAAATGTCTTTAAATGACCAAATTTGAAAGGTGAGACTTTGTTTCATATCCAAAGTAACCTGGTCTGTTCTGTCTGTCAGTGTGTTGTCAGTATCCTCTCTGCTCCGAGATGTATTATTCACTGCGTGAGAACATGATGTGTGGTGTGAGAGCGGCGTGGCTTGTCGGACATAGCAACGGTAACTAAAGGGGGCGGGTCTTTGCGAACGGTCGATTGGACTCGGAAGTGATGGGGCTTTTTAGTTTTATGGACGTTGCCATCTTTGAAACTACTTCAGTCTCTGCCGCTATGGTTATTGGTACGAGAATACGGGCTTGACTTCAGTTACACGTTCATTCATACAGTATTCGAGACGCTACTGTAAGTTGCTGTTTGAACGGGACATTTCGAGACTCACACCTGTAAGTAAATGCGGTTGTCAATCCCAAAAGCTGACAGTGTGAACAAAGCCTCACTCACTCACTCGTGCAACATAAGCAATGACGCACATCCGAGTCCATGAGACGGAGGGAAGTTAGCGAGTGAAAGGCATACAAATATGGAGTGGAACACAGCCATACTCACTCACTCAATCGCGCACTCACTCAATCAATCACTCACGCACTCAATCAATCACTCCAATCAATCACTCCAATCAATCAATCAATCAATCACTCACTCACTCACTCACTCAATCGCGCACTCACTCACTCACTCACTCACGCACTCAATCAATCAATCACTCCAATCAATCACTCCAATCAATCAATCACTCAATCATTCACTCAATCATTCACTCCAATCAATCACTCACTCAATCAATCAATCAATCAATCAATCAATCAATCAATCAATCACTCACTCTGTGGTAAGACCTATTTGTATAATCGTGAATTAAATATTAATGAATCTAATGTTGTTAATGAAATCGCTTCATTCATATACCGTAAAACTTCAAATAATAGCCCGGGCTTTTATTTTCCCAAATCGCCGAACTGCACCGGCTTGTATTTGAGACAGGCGTCTATAAGAGACAGGCCTTTAATTCAGTGTTGATGTTGTTCATTGAGTGTAGCACATCCATAGAATTTAGGCTGACAGACAGAAAGCATGACAGTAAGAGTTTACCACATCATATTACGTTTTATTTATAATTCGAATGTGTTTAACAAATCAGTTAAGGTAAGAATTACATTATATTGCGTCGTGTCACGTCTAGGACAACTCGAGGTAACGATATCACACACCGGTCGCGCACTTGCTCAGTTTATGGCCCGCAATATTTTTATGTTTAAGGACATTATGGAGTTAATATAATGTCTGTACTGTACTATGTTATGATTGTACTGTACAATTAAATACAGTCGTTGCTAAGTCTGCAGTCTGAACACTTTACCTCAGAGCGTCCGTTAACTGAATGAATAGATAATATCATAATACCTCGAGTTGTCATTGACGCAGCGTGGCGCTTCTCGTCTTGTGTGCGAGATTATTGGCAGCATAAAAAAAAACATTCATTACTATCATCTTCACCGCGATACACCTCAACTACAAATTCATTGGCGAATTCCTCCTCGTCGCTCCCGTCCACTTCTCCCTCTCCGCCTTGCTTGCACTAACAGCTCCCGAGCGCACGGCTCTCTTGCGTGCGCAATCTGCACCATAGAACTGGTTTAAAAAGATGATCTGACAGGTTTTAGAAGATTAAATACAAACCGAAACAAAAAAAACGACCAGGCCTCTATTTGAGACCGGCGTTTATTTACCCAAACCTGTCGTCACACCGGGCGTTTAAAAGAGACAGGCGTCTATTTGGGACTCGGCTATTATTTGAAGTTTTACGGGTATTTGCTTTATTTAGATTTTATGAATATGTGGTTTGCTTGAATTATAAATTATGCTTAGATTATTTATGTTTCTTGAAATGATTTAATCAATGTTTAATATGAATAAGAAATTGAAAATGAATTTTAAAAATGAGTTTAAAAATACTGGAATATATACTATTGTTATTGGGATATATATTTTGGAGAGCTCACACTTGTACCACCTGACCGCTGTACCTGTACGGCTGCGAGTAGAACGTCTCACGTTGTTATCTCGAAGTTACGGTGAGTACGACATGGTGTGAACACATTGTTTAATGTATTGCATGTTTTAAGTAAATGTTATTTTTGTTTGTTTCCACGATTCACTTAATGTTTGTTTTGATCATTAAGTAATACATACCACGCATACCATACTGATAGTACGCACAGTTAAGCTACACAACCGCTAGCATTCCCTTTGATCCTGTAGCAACTTTTTGAGTCAAACGCCTCTTTTCATGCTTTTGAACACATTGAAAAGATAGTACTACATCACGCCAGCGGTAATGTAACAGATGTAATTATGAATACATTCACCTATGCCCTCCAGTCACACTACGTCTGTCTTTTGTCATGAGAATGACATTTCTGAGTGTGTGGAATGAGACTAATGTTGCGTATCCACACAAGCATTAACTGTTTCTGCATTGAATGCAGGAAAATGCACTTTCTCAAACCTGAGCTGGGGAATTGAAAACTCTGCCCTGAGAATATATTAAAATATTACTTTAAGTGTAAAATGTGCAAAAGCATTATCCATAAGAAACCTCTGAGGCATTTGCTGAGGTTATGTTAGATGATATCCTCTCTTAAACCTATAGGCTGAGCTTCATTTGTTCATGTGAAGCGTACCATTAGACGTTTATATAAGTGCTTATACACTGAGGCTTTATACATTCTTGCTAAAATGATTAATGCATCGGATAATGCATATATATATTATGCAAAATACATTCTTTTTTTGTTCAGGCTGTGGTCCATTGTCCCATGATTCTCAGAGTTTGTGGTTGAGCGGATCTCTAAACATGATGATGTCATCCTCTGGATCAGTTGTTTATGAAATCCTTTTGCTGTGACCTTAATTATGCTTCAACTATATAAAGTAGACATGTAGTCTTGCGGGTAATTAATGCCGTTTATAATCACTATCCTGGCAGGGTTCCAGTCCTTACATCCCAAAGCATCTTAAGGGAAATATGTGTGTGTATATGCGGGAGATTGAGTCAGCTTTCTGTGCAAACTAAAGTTTTGCTCACTTAACCTAACCAGCCTCAAACATTGGATTTAGTCTTGTAATATCATAGTGTTTCTCTAAATTGCATGCAAACTTAAGGGGCTCACTTAATGTGTAAATGCTGAAATAATCAGTGTGTTATGCCTAGCTGGGTGGGAGAAAGATAAATGTGGTGTTGGAATATTTTAAAGTGGTAGTTTAGGGAGATTTGCATGATGCCCTGCTGTGGGAATGAGATGGTTTGTCATTGATTGGCTCTGACTGTAAATATTCAGTTGTTATGCACGTAAATAATCCTGGGAAACAAAATGTCCCTTTTTTTTTCTTTTTTTTTTTGTCCAAATATACTGCAGAATTTTCTCTCCTTTGTGAGGTACTTCTACATTTTAACAACTTTCTTTTCTCTCTTAAAAAGATATGTCATTGCTTAATGTGTCTGCCACGAAATGGAACCGATTCAGTTGTTATATTAAATAGGTGCTCTTGAAAGTTAAAGGCGTTTGGCATCATTAGTACTATACAGTATTTAGAAGGCCTCTAGCAAATTTCCCAGGTTGAGTCCAAGGTAATACAAGTCAATATGAAAAAGAGTGCTGCTCTTAAAGTCTTTCTAACCACCCGAAGATGCACTTATTCATCCTAATTAGACCTACTATAGCAGTCAGTCTGAGAACCAAACAATACTTGGGACTTATGTAAAGTGTTGAAATAGTTTCTTGTATCCCATGCATAAATGTATAGAGACTAGCAAAGTTATCCATCTTTTTGTCAACTTCCTGAACAATGTGCATTGCAGCTTGTTAGCACTTTCAACACACTGTATTTGGCATGAGTTGTGGATGTTTGGGTAAATGCATGTGGAAATGCAATTCTGCTTGGTACAATTTTGTTGGCTCACAATTTAAAGACTTGCTAACCAACCAAAGATGAACTGATCCATTCTAATTAGACTTACTGTAGCAGTCAGTTTGTGAACCAAACAATGCAATTGATGTAATGTTATTGTGTGTGTGTGTGTTTCTTGTATCTCATTCATAAATGAAAATAAACGTTCTGAACAAATGTGCATTATAGCTTGTTGGTGCTTTCAACACATTGCAGTTGACATCTTAGGGGAAACGTGTATGGAAATACATTTCTGCTTGGTGCAATTCTGCGGTTACTATTTGCATGCTGGTTAATGTACAGCGTCTTACCCTTCTCTATGAGCTTCTCCTTTTTCCAGCTCCTGAATGACACCCAGCAGCACTTTAATGGTTTCCTGGCTGGAGCTGATCATGTTTTCCATGGCTTGGAGCTGCGCTTTAACATCCCCATCCTGATTGACAGGCACTATCTGCTTGCACGCCTCATTATCCGTCCGTAGAGTTCCCGCTCCCATGACCCCCCTGCACGGAGGTGCCGGCATGGGAACGGCTGTGGAGGAGACCGGAGTCACCGGCGCCACCTCCTCCATGGCCCGCAGCGGTCGAGCTGACAGTGTACCCACGTGGCACTGGACCTGCGTTGTGCAACTGGCCCGCGGGAGTGTCTGTGACTGCAGGCCGTTGAGCTGCAGTGCCGCCTTGCGTTTGCTGCGCTCGGTTGGACTCTCCAAGCACTCCACCTGCGTGAGGGAGTTCCACGCGATGGGTCCCGTCACTTTGGAGGAGGAATCCTGGAGAATATTCCCAGCGCTCTCCCCAGAGTTCAGCAACTGCAGCTTGCCTGAGCGATCAAGAGTTTCGGAGTCTCTCCGGAAGCCCTTACTCTGTTTACTTCTGACGCTACACATCTGATAGTCCGAGTGGTCCGCTCCCGCTATGGTCCTATCAGACGGACAGGGAAGAACCAGAGCGTCCGTGCACGGCCCGTCCGTTCTCTCCAGACACTCCCTGGCTTGCGGATGTTGCTCAATGGTTGCAACGCACTTGCTGGTGTGCATTAATGCTTTTGTTTTCCTCAGATTATGAGAGGGAGCACACTCCCTGCTCGCCACGGTAGCTTTCGCCCTCTTCACATCAATAACAAACCCATCGTCCTGGTCCTTACAGCTCTCCACCGCAGCGGCATGCTTGACCGTGTGTCCTTTCTTTCGCTCAAATGGAAAAGTCTGGTAACGCTTCCTAAGATCCGGTGAGGTTTGCACTCCAGTGCTTTTGGTGACATTGGGAATTGATCGGCGAGCTGGGACGGTCATGTACTTGCGGTACGCCACCTTGTAGAGCGGCTTCCCTCCTCGGGCCGCAGCGGCCTGTTCGTTCTGGGCCTCGCAGATGTCCTTGAAGCGCACCTGAAGGGCCTTGTTGCGCTTGCGCACATGTCGGTTTTCGTCTGACGATCCTTTGACCTCCAGGGCCATGGAAGCCGCTGTTGCCTCTGAGTCCGACTCAGAGTTGGTGAGCGTGCATTTACCAGCGTCCTTGCTCACCATGGTTCCTGCAAACACAAACGGTAGAGATATTATTAGTTGAAAGAATGGTGCATTTGCTTTCAGCAACTGTATCTTGCATGAAATTGTGTTAGTAGATTAGATCTGTGCTTAAATGATCTGACACAAATGTGAAAATAATAAGTCATGTAACCACAAAAGGGCACAGCTGCAACATCTTTCATCCACTGGCTCTATGAACATTTCATATACCGAATTAGCGTCCTCTCCCTCGCTAACCTGCTCGGCTTGTTTGCGGTGAAATTTATGGAGTAATCTCGTGAGTGTTGTCTTAGCCCGTGACTTGTTTGTCTTTGACAGTTAATTGCATCTCTTAATCTCGTGTGTTCCTGAAGCGACCGCACGCAGGGAGAATGATAGGAGTGAAACTGCGTCATCTATCTGCCTCCCTGGGGTTCACCATACCTCAGCTAACTAATAGAAAGAGAGACACTGTCTGCCCTGTGATTCAGCAGCATCACCCTGACAAACACTTCCAGCTTCCCTCCGGGGCCTGTGTGTCAAACTGCCTTTTTTTAGTGCCATGATTCGTGGAAATATAGGAGTGTGTTTGATGCTCTGCTTTTTGAGATCATCTGTTTTGAGCATTGTATCTTAAGCTTAACTAGTAACTATATAAAATATCTTCTTTTATATTATTATTGGATGGATGGATGGATGGATGGATGGATGGATGGATGGATGGATGGATGGATGGATGGATGGATGGATGGATGGATGGATGGATGGATGGATGGATGGATGGACGGAGAGAGAGAGAGAGAGAGAGAGAGAGAGAGAGAGAGAGAGAGAGAGAGAGAGAGAGAGAGAGAGAGAGAGAGAGAGAGAGAGAGAGAGAGAGAGAGAGAGAGAGAGATAGATATGCTTTCAGCAATACATTTCAAGAACAATTACTGTTGAACTTCTCTGTTATTGTCAGCTGTTTTGTTATAAAGTGTAGGTCTCTGTTTTTTGTGTGGACTATGATGGTTTTGTGAAGTTAAAGGGCAGGTTTATTGCGCACATAACAATAAAGTGAAAATTGTTTTAAAAACATGTCTTGAGACCAGTTCTGTTCTTTTCTGTTGCACTTCATCGAGCTGTTATTGAACACAAGAATGTGTCATAATGGTGTGTATTTGACATGAATCAGCCTAATTATATCAGGCTTGCTTAAAACCGACTTGCCTTTCACACTCACTGGTCCATTATGACTTTTGCACATCCCTAGTTTTTTCTGGATGCTTTTTGATTGACTGTGTAGATTTGTTTTCTTCTTCCATAGGAAGGGAAAGATAGTTATGCAGTGAGAAAAACAAACAGGAAAATGAGTGTCTTTCTTCAAGGTTACAGTTTGAGTGTTGTGAAGTTTGCAGTGATGGCTAACGCTACTCAAGCTGGGTGATATCTGAACACAGTAACCCAGGACTTTTGAACCAAATCTGATTTCCACTCCAGTAACCTTGTCTTTCAAATATGAAAGATTCACAACAACAGATAGGAACCGTCTGAAGCAGCAGCTTTAAACCTTTAGTGTGGCCTAGGATATCTTTAGTCTTATCGTGTAGATCAACCTATTGTGTTCCAGTTCCCCTTTTAACTATTTAACGAGTAGTCCTACAATCTCACCCACATTTCCCCTCAAGTTTCTGCGATATTCAGTTTTTTCCTTCAATCTGCAATACTTTTCGAATGAATGAATGAATACTTTTTTTTATTTAGCATGGATGTATTACATTGATTAAAAGTGACCAGTAAAAACATTTATAATGCTGTTCTTTTAAACTTTCTGTTCATCCAAGAATCCCCAAATCTGTGTTTCCCAAAAAAAAAAAAGAAAGAAAACATTGAGCTGTATAACTGTTTTCAACATTGATGATAATCAGAAATGTTTCTTGAGCAGCAAATCATCATATTAGAATGATTTCTGAAGGATCATGTGACAATGAAGACTGGAGTTATGATGCTGAAAATTCAGCTTTGATCACAGAAATAGATTAGTTTACAATATATTCAAACAGAAAACAGTTATTTTAAATTTTTATATTTCACAAAGTGACTGTTTTAACTGTATTTCTGATCAAATAAATGCAGCCTTGGTGAGCAGAAAAGGGTTTTCTTTCAAAAACATAAAAAAATGGGGCATGCCTTTTCCCACCTCCTTTCCATGTACAATTCTTAAAATATCAGCACACCTCTTCATAACAAGCCACACGATTTGAGTAATCATTCGACTCTGTAGCACAAGCGTTCAGGTGCATGTTGCACGGCAAAGTTTAATATGTGACATTAGTGGTTTCTTCAAATCACACACCCTACAAATGAGCCGTCTGAAACACCACAGAAATGTCTCATACAGGTCTTCTTGTGCACAATGGTAGACGGCGGGAAATAGAAGTCCATACAGGAACGGCAAACATTCTTGGAATCCAATAATATCTAATCTAATAGAGTCTGGGATACCTCTCCGAGTTTACATGCACGTTGATCTCAGAGTTACTTCGCTGCACTTCTGCAGGAGTGTCATGTTGAACATCTCTAATGCTCTCTGCACTATTGGATTATGTCTATTACTCTAAATCATTTGGTAAGGGCCTTGAGGAAGGAGAGATAAACCGATGGTGACAGACCCTCGCCGACTACCCATCTTCAACACCCGTTCGAGATCGATGTGAGCTGCAGACATCATTACAAACCTTCAATACAGCATCCAAACACATGCTTGCCTGTACAACACAAACAAGATCAATGCAGGTGCTAGGAATCATGGGATTGTATTAATACTTGAAATCCAATCTGCAGTCGACTAAACAATTGTAGGCATCTCTCCTCCTCCTCTTTCCCGCTCACTTCTGAACGTGATGTATTGCGAGGATAACCCGGTTGTCAGGGAAAGCCTATCCCAAATGCATTTCCAGCTCAATTAATCAGAAAGGCTATTGCCGACAGCTCGAGTCCCCCAAAGATGCATTAACAGCCCTGGGATTATGTAAACAGAAAGTCGCGGCTTTATTTACATAAGACTCTAAAGAATTAATTCATCAAATTATTATTCTCACAGTTGCCTCGTGTTTGATATTGTGGTGTCATAGCAACAGCCGAGTGGTTTCTGTCCTGGGAAGGGTATTTTAAGGTATTTTTTGAAAACCTGAGCTCTTGAAAATAATCTTTATCTTTGAAGACCCTGAAATGAAAGGTGGAAGATGGTAAACGTAATAAAGTGGGTTTATTTGCACACTGGTTTCATTAATGCTGTTTGCTATGGCTTGCATTTTCACTTTGCTGCTTACTATTGGTGATTTGTTTTATTTTATTTTTTTTATTTTTTTTAAACCATGTTGTTTGTTATTGTTATCATTATTATCAGGGCTTTTTTTGCTCACCAGCCACTGTGGCTATTGGTTTTCCAAAGTTTTGACATCGATACCATGGAGAAAAACTGTCATATAGATATTTTTACTATTATCTCATAATTTGGCAGCCGGTATATTAGGCTGCTGTCACTTTAAGACCTGACGCACAGATACTGTTCCACGTGCGTTTTCTTTCTCAACTGTTTACGTTCACTTAAAAGAGTATTTGACTGTTTAAGCGCAATAAGCAGCGAAAAAGAACTTAATTTAGTACTGAGAGGCGGCTTTATGTGCGCATACTTTGAGTTTGAGCACAAAATATGTGGGAATGCGTAAAATTATGCAGAATGCGCAAAATCCCATGCCAAAATTCAAGCCCTGTAACGCACACTCAATATTCACCCAGAGCAAATGAAACGAGTGAGTAAAGGGACATTTAGGTTTGTGTGTAACTCGCTGTCGGAGAGATGAGGGAGTAAGAACAGCTGGTATCCTGTATCTATTCTGCAGGAAATGAGTATTGGAAGTGTTTCAGATATTTCAGTATCTATGCATTGAATAATCTATATTTTTGACAACACTACAATGCACTTAGCTTATTATTTCAGATGCCCTTGTAAAAGGAAACAATATTATGGTAAATTTGTTGGTAAACAAATAAAACATCTTTGTTTACCAAAATGCATTAGTTGTATATTTTGTCTTCACCTGTTGGATGTGCAAAATACAATTCAAATTCTTCCACTCGATTTGAAATTCTTCTATTGTGGATTTTTCCCTGATTTAGAGACCTGAATATTACATAAACTTTGGCATCTAGCAATTTAGCAACCATCCCGTTGATGTGTGAGTTTTGCACAGTAAGCAACACATCTTCTGAAAGTCTCATTGTAATGTTATTCTTCTGTGTGTCATATATGATGTAAACCGCCACACAGAGATGGAGCACTGATCTGATCTGAGCTGAATTAAGCTTTCTAGCTCAGGACGGCATCATCTACGGTGAACAATGCATATTTAATTCTAAAGTCAGAGCAGGTTGTGCCGCTCTGAGTGAAGCGTGATCACTGTCGTCATGTGTCATCTGAAGCGTGCAGACCCGCAGCCATGTATCCAAGCACGAGTATCGCTGTCGTTTATGTGTCTTCGATTAAAGACCAACATCTGTTCAGTCACAGTCGTGTCTCTGCAGGCTTTTGTTGTAAGACAGCTGTCATCGACGTCACTAGTTCTGCGTTCAGGTTTTGCTCATGCATTACGGCAAAGTCTTCATTTTTTCTTGGTGACATGTTCATCTGACTCACACTGCTGCTTCCTCATGCGAACACTAACTACAGTATTCCAAACACACAGTCTTCTGAGAGAACACACACTCGGATGGATGGATGGATGGACATCCTGTCCCCTCTGTCACCGGTCGGCTTATTTTTGCCCAAAAATTAAGTGAACTGACCTGGAAACTGTCATCTGAGACCCTAGAATCTCTTTCTCTCTCTTCCTCTCTCTTCATCCCTTATTATTGAAGTCCCCCCTGTGGTGAAAATCAAGTTTTTAATGTTGTTTATATGTCTATGTGGTGTTTTTAATGTGCTTTAAGACAAACCATGTGCAAATTCATTGCTGAGTATTTTCTCCTTAAAACTGCAATGAACCAAAGACAGTCTGACGTCACAAACTACCTCGTAACCAATCAGATCAACGTGTGATCGTCAACGAGTGGATCTCTGAGCTGAGTGAGTGAGTGAGTGGAGGCGGGGCTCATTTGCATAGAGACAAGGGTGTAGAGTTACATTCAAGCTATTTTAAGGCATGATAATTTTCTTTTTTCCACAGATTGTTTTTTAAATGCTAATTTTGGTGATCACAGATAAGTTTTAAGGGATAAGATGATTCACTACAGACGGACTTAAATAGTTCTCTTCCTGCTATCCAAACTGTCTATGCTGTCTTTATTTATTGACATTCATGTTGTTCCAAGCATTCTTTCCTTCCGTAGAACAGGACATATTAGAACACAGAATATGAATATGAATATATGATTTATTTATTTATTTATTTATTTATTATTATTATTTTTAAATAAAAATATTAGTACTTTTAGATTTAAATTGATGCCATTGACCAGTTGTTCAGTTTTAAACAGCTTTTTAAAGATTTTATAATTTTATAGTATTGTTATTAGTAGTATTAATATTAGTTTCTGTATTATTTTACTTCTAAATTAGTATTATTACTTAAAAAAAATTGTTATTGTTGTTGTTATTATGATTATTAGTTTTATGTTTAGAAGTTGCCATTGACAATGTTTTGACCTAGAGTACACCAGTCTTATGGACTATTTTTATGGTACTTTTTCTTTTTTGCAGCTTACAGAAACTTCTGGAAAAGAGCAGCTTGGACATTCTGCATAACATATTGTGTTTTGCCGGGGAGAAAAAAAACCCTATATAATATTGAGTAAATGATGGCATTTGGGGAGCTGTTGCTTTTGTTTCCTTGAGTTTCAGGACTGAGATGACATATCCTTCATATGCTTCTCCTGTGTTCACCGGCTGCGCATGCGGCTTGTTTCTGCACTCTTAATGATTGAGGTGTTTCATGTGTTTCCACAAGCACAGAACCACGTTTTAATCTAGCCATCTATTATTGTGCATGTTGAGAATGTGCTTTCGGGTTTGATAACGAATACAATCAAATGTGTTAATTATGTAAGACTAATAGCGTTATTCAGGAACCTTGGGTCATATTTCATATTCATGGCCCTACGTCTACAAGCTTTAATAAGAGAGGAAATCCCTCCAGTGGCTTATTTATTTCTTTATTTCCCGATAGTGTGGTATTGTTTGAGCACAGGGTGTCCTAAAACACTGCAGGAACAAATGAAACGAATGGAACTTCTAGACAGTGTGTGTGTGGAGAGCTCACCCTAATCCGGCTTTAGCTGCAGCATTTCTGTTATTTATTTATTTGGTTTGTTTGGTGGGTTTTCTCCTGGTGATTTCCCCTGCAGGATATTAGTGTGCTTTCTCAGAACGCGGCCTGTTCAGATACAAAACTGAAAAATAGTTCATTCTGCACTCGTAATATGCAATATGACCGGGCTATAGTTAAAATAGTTATCTCTATGTTCAGAGCTTTTCATCAGACATGCGAGTTTTGAGAGGGTGTGTTTTGATCAATCAGGGAAGCCATCATGTCAACCAAACCATCAATTTCTTCTCTTGTGACTCACACATATTGTGTTACTATACTGAATGTTTTAATAGCAGTTGAATACTCAGAAATTTTCTCTCAGAAAATCTTAATGTGGCATTTTAAACTTTATTAAAATATTGCGTGGTAAATATTGTTAGTTATTTCTATGGTGCTGTAATTGTATTATCTACTGTTGATGTGGTGGTGCATATAATGAAAATGAGTAAATGTCATTAAGTTAATTTAAGTTAAAGAAAGGGATGGGCGGATGGATGGATTTCTATGGTGAGAAATGCACAAAAAATAACTCAAATTGTGTCGTAGTTTAAAACAGTCATGCATTTAATGTAATTACTATAACTTTAGTGAAAGCGGTTTCACTAAAGTTATAGTAATTAGTAATTACATTAAATGCATGACTGTTTTAAACTACGACAAAATTGGAGTTATTTTTGTGCATTTGTATGCGAACGCTGGACTACAGATATACATTGTGTTTGTGGTGGATATAGTCAGACAACTATAGTGTGTGTGAGTGTGAGTGATCCCTGCTGCATTAAAGCCAGTGTATGGAGTCAAATCCTTTGTCCGTTAATCGTTTCTCTAATGCCATAAGATGAGCCCGTCCTTCTGAACGGCTGCTATTAGAGGATTGTGCTTCTAATAATTGTGGCTCCCTGACGCTGGGCCATTTTAATGATTCGTTGCTGTCATTTCATCTGGAGTTTGTGCGCTCAGCCTCGTTCCATTAGATGCGTCTCTTTAGCCTGTCTGTAAAGTATTACTCTCAGGTGGAGAGGACTCTTTAAACACTGGCTTTACTGCTCTGAGAGCTGAGAGATCAGATCTGCCCTGCTAGTTAGACATTCATTAACCGTTAAGGTCAGCCACACAACCTCATTGAAGCTCTGTAGATCAAGACTTTTCTGACTGTTCCAGTGTACACAAATTAATGAAATGATGGATAGGTGGATCACTTTCATTTTCAGAGTCAGTAGATCATGTGCAACTAAAATATGAACATTCATGAATCAAGAACATTCATGATTGATGGATGGAAAAAAAGTAGACAAATCAAAGGGAAAAAATGTAATGGAAGAAAAGAATGGATGGATGGATTTGTAAGTCGAATTATTCATTAAATAGATCTGCTCATAAGAGTCATTTGTTTCTGAATTGGACTATGCCAATTGTGCTGTATGTGTTTTATTAACTTAAAGGAATCATCTCTCAAGAGTAATTTGCTTATGAATCGGACTACACCGGTTATGTTTGTGTGCAGCTTATGAGAACAAATCAATAGAAAGATAGGGAAAGATTATTAGCTGTGCATGATCTGTTTTTCTCTTGATTTCATCACATTCAGTTCAGATTGCGAGATCACAACACGGGTAAAGATTCTGCAGAGTGATACACAACACTCATGCATCACTTGACATCTAAATATGTTAATTTATGAAACGTATGAAACAAAGTGTCATGACATTGACAACGATCAGCATGCATATGATATGCTTAAAAGCATTATATATTCTGACGATGTTTCTCAATGTTAACAATGAACGTCTCACATGAAAGTGTGAGTTTAGGGCTGGAAATGAATGGTCAGAACCTGAGCTGCCCCGCTGACCCTGAATGCATTTCTTCTCTGGCTTTGCTGAGAGCTTTTACTCTATTTAGTATTCAGCTCTGATAGACCTGCAGTATTTTGAGGAAGTCGCTGGTGTTCGGGGAACTGTATCTGACTCAACGCTGAGTAGTAAAACATCTCACACACAAATAATACAAGCATACACCACCTGATAAATGATGCTTAAACGTTTCTGAATAAGGTTCTTGTCGATGTTTAACCACGACTTTGCTGCACAGATAGTGTACAGAATCATATGTAACTGTACCGCAGTGCATTAAGCAGCCCGCTATCTCTCTGTCTGTCAGTGAATGTCATGGAGAGGCTCTCTGTGGAGCTTCAGACTGCTTCCATTACCCGCACCACTATTATTTCCCAGAAATAGGCAGAGACATTGAGTCCAGTCAGGAAGAATGAGAGATGCATTGTGTGACTGTCCTCCAGCTATACACTGAAATAAGACGAACATTACCTGTGATGTCTAATGCAGTGTGGTTTATTAAGGTGTGCAGTGGTGCAGATGTGTCCTCTGTAAATTGTTTGCTGCTGGAGATAACCAGAACATGCACATTGTGCTCAACACGTGAGTGTGTTTGTTCACGTGTGTTCTTAGATGCGCACAAGGTGCCTTGGATAAATGCATTATCTTTGTGGTCTTCATGCTTTCCTTCCTGGTTTTTACTAAGCGTGTGCAAAACTGCATACAGTGTATAGTAGTTGGTGTGTGCCTGAATGCTGTACTGTTTGGCTACACTATTAAAAATAAATCGGGGATGTGATTTTTCCGCATTTATTCGGATTTCCATATTTTCCGACCTTAAAAGTGATCCACGTGAATTGCGTAAATCCGCGAAAAAAATAAATGCCGTTGGGTTGGTTACTGTATGATGATTGAAATCACGATAGGGCCAATTACTAAATCAACTGCAAAGTATTACATTTTCTACTACATTTATTTCATGCAGGACACACTTAGCTTGTTAGCCAGGGTTCAAAGCGCCAAATGCGAGTAAAAAGGCATTGAAACTGTTACTTGCCAGTTGCCTGGTAACATTTTTTTATATATATATATATATACATTTTGATAATGAATGGTTGTGAGAATGTGATATGGCTTAGTGTGATCATCAAATCACAATGGTTGGGATGTAATTATATAGTCTGACGCTCTGCATGTTTCAGAGTAAAGCACAGCGCTGTGTTCATTTGCAGTTTTCGATTCACAGTAAATACTACTCTGGGTTAGTACAAAAGGGACTTTATAGGGAACTGTTTCTTTAGTGGGAAACAGTTTTTATATTTTTAAAATATTCTTCACACTAAGGAAAACATGGTTGTTTTAAGAACTGTTCTTTTGAAAGTTTCTTTGGGGAACTAAAACTTCTGTGGCATCACTGCAAAACTTCCCTTTTGCAATCTTTATTTTTTAAGAGTGTAGAGATTCAGGTTCATCTGATGTGTTTCAGGTAGCTGCTATAAACATGTCAGCGCTTTAACTACCTTAACTAACTTGCATGGGATTGTCTTTAAACTGATGCTCTGTCATGGCAGTAGATGGTCTGATGTAGAAAACTGACTATAGGAGACCATAGAGCATTTGCAGCAATTATGACAATATAATGCTGGCATATTTCAACACAGGATCAAGCTTGTGTAGCTAGAAATGTCTTTAGCATTCACATTCACAAATGTTTTTGCCCTTATGAATGCTTTGACTACAGTTAAAGAGCTCAGATGATGGGTGGATGGGTGGATGGATGGATGGATGGATGGATGGATGGATGGATGGATGGATGGATGGATGGATGGATGGATGGATGGATGGATGGATGGATGGATGGATGGATGGATGGATGGATGGATGGATGGATGTGAAAATCAGAATTTAGTTTGAGGCATTAATAGCAGATAAATGAGATGCTTGAGCACGCCTGTATGTTATTATGCCTGTATGACTTATCAAAGTTATCTGAAATGCCCCTAACGTCACAAAAAGAGCCTTTAACTTTGGTTAGATGGTTTCTTCCTGTCTAAGCGGGCAGTTCTTGGCCAGAGTAGTTGCGATGTGGACCAGGCCTCACATCAAAAGTCTGTCAAAGGCAAAGATTGGCATATCAAATGCTTTTCAGACTCCCGAGTCTCTTCATTATTCCAGGCATGTTGTGATCTCTCTTCCTCTCTGGGTTTGAACAGTGAGCGAACAGACTCGTAATAAACCCATTACCACATGAAAGACAACATCTGGCTTCCTCACGGCCAGTGCTGCTGTTTCTGTGTGTGAGACAGGTGAAGAAGAAGACTGGGAGTCTTTAGGCACCTCACGACTCGGAGTCACGATCTGATTGCAAAATGATTCTTAATGCATTTCAAGTGCAGCTCTGAATATAGGGCCAAGAATTTCCTTTCAATGCCAACTTCTGTGACCTGAAACTTTGCATGCTTTAGTGTTGGCCATGAAGTGGATTTCTGTGGCTGTGTGTGAGAATGATCAACCATAGAATGTGTGATGATGTGTTTTGTCCTGCTTGCATACCTTACAATATTGAATTCCTGACCGTTGGTTGAATGTCTTGGATATTTAACTATCATGATTATTTGCACAGTATGAGTGAGACTGTGTAGTCAGATTTCAACCCAAAATTAATAGAATAAATGTTTAAGTACACTTAAATTGGTTCCCATTCTCATTATTATAATACAAAATTATTATTTTTAATACTATATATTTTTTTTAGCAAACATATATTTCTATAATGTGTGTATATTATTATTTTAATACAATTATTATAAATATAAACTGATTTAGTTAAGTCAGTAGAAATACAATTCTAGTAAAATAATACATAAATAAATGCAATCAAAATACAATTTTATTTTATAAACAGTTTTATTTATTTACTTTATTTTTTATTTGTGATGAAATATGACCCAGTCATTTCTGAGATTCACCAGTTTGCCCATCATAGTGCAGGTATCTCTCTCTCTCTCTCTCTCTCTCTCTCTCTCTCTCTCTCTCTCTCTCTCTCTCTCTCTCTCTCTCTCTCTCTCTCTCTCTGATGGTGTCTAGTCTAGGAGGTAAATTTAGGATGGGAGTGTCTCAAAAACAGCCAATTGAAAGACAGTCGTGATCCTTCAGGTAGAACCCAGATAACTTTTTCTTCTCATGCTCTCACTCAGTCTCTCTCTCTCTCTCTCCCTCTCCGTTTTATATATGGAAGTGTTTCTGCATCAGAATGTCATGCTTGTGTTCGTGAGCATTTGACTCGCGTGTGGCTGGTGGGTTTCTGTCTCTAGCGCTAACAGGCATTATTCATCTCCATTACGCTCTTCTCACGGGTCTGTCGTTCATCAGGGAGGTTGAGCACCTGACACTTTTAAAGAAATAGTTCACCTAAAAATCTAAATCCTGCCATCATTTAGTCACCATGTTGCTGATAACCTGTATGACTTGATTTGTTTTCTGGAACATAATGCAGAATGTTTACACAGCTCTTTTTGTCTCGCTTTTTTCAATGCAAGCATCTAGCGACCGCTGTAACTCTCAAAGCTCATTTGCATGGAGACACGCAAGAACCAATGCTGTTAGGCATCACTGACGTCAAACTTGCCACACACACCAGGTCTTGATATGCTAGATTTGTATATACATTAGTGACATTTGAGAATTTGTATGGAAATCATGATTAATCAGAAAGATCAAAAGAACAGGATTTATTTGAAATAGAAATCCGTTGTAACTAGAACTGCACGATTAATCGTTAAAAGATCAAACACCCACACAATCTCATAACTAAGTGACAATGATTCGCTTGTGTCTATTAAACCTTTGACAAAATCACACCGGAACATTTAAATCTGTGTCGGCGCTGCCGTTGATCCAGAGAGAGCATCTGTCATGTATCGGTTAGAAACCGCTTCACAAACAGTCTTTTCCGCCACACAGTATCATTATTTCTGGAGAACTGGGATAAAAGTTTAGTAGCGCTCAAAATAGAGGAAGCACCTTTAGAAAGTAACATGGCGCTTCAAATAATAATTGTACTAATTGCATCATTACACCAGTAGGTGGCGATAAGTCACTATTAAACATTTTATTTGTCAAATGTCATTGAATCATTCATTCAAGAGATTAGTTAAAAAAATCCAATAATCAAAAAAACAAAGTATTTATGAGTGAGTCATTGAATTATCCATTCAAACTATATATATTTTTTTGAATAATTAATTTTGATTAAAGTAAAATAAAATTTTCTCAGAACCTCTTGTAAATTACATTAGGGGTGTGCGATATTGACGAAAAAGTGATATTTCTATATTTTCTGGGATTTTTCCTGATAACGACATTTAGATCATATATTGCTGACTGTTTATTATGTTAATAGCATACTGTACAATGCTACGTACTTTCACATCACATGTTAACGCCGAGGTAGAGTTACACTCACGGGACACCACAATTCACAAGAATTCAGTATTTGCACATTTCATTTCACGTTAAACATTTCATTCGCTAGCCGATGCGCTGTTCTAACATGAGCTATTCGAAGTGCGTACACCCGAAGCTCACAGGCACTTAAAGCCTGACAAACAGCACCTGGTTACTGGACTAAGTTATCTTTCGAGTCGTTATTGCGCTAATACTGTCAAATAAACACCGATCTAAAACAGTGGCTGGTCCCCATCGACTTCCATAGTAGGAAAACATATACTATGGAAGTCACTGGGGACCAGCAACTTTTTGTTTACCCATATTCTTTAAAATACATTTTATTTTCAACAGAAGAAATACGCTTATTTGGGTTTAAAACAACTTGAGAGAGTAAATTTTGACAGAATTTTCATTTGGGGAAAATATCCCTTTAATGTTAATAAAACAACAAAACACAGAGAAAATCACTTGTGCTCTTTACTGAGAACTTTAATTGTAGCTTTAATAAGAATCAATGTATAATTTATACAGTGACGTCTAATCTAGTGTTTTATTTTTATATTTGTTCTTTCTTGAATGCTACTGTTAAATACACCTACTGTAGCTGAATTTTTTTTTATCTGTGTTCTTATTTTTTAATAACAAAGAAAATGCTGACAAATTTTTATTATCTTCGCCACTTTCGCCTAAATGTCTGCTTATTTTGTTACCTTGTAATGCTTTGTTTTTTAAAATAGGGACATTAGTTTGGCTGTAATGCTCAGTCACTTGCAAAATAGCAAAACCAACATGAAAAAGAATGGAGATAAAAATGTGAATCATGATTTTAATTAAAAAAATCGTGATATATTTTTGCCATATCGCCCACCCATGCACATCTACTTTTATGGTGCTTTTTGTCCTTTTTTAGGAGGTCAACAGCTTCTGTTCCTGTTCATTTTATTGTATGTGAGAGCAGCATGAACATTCAGCTAACCATCTCATTTTGTGTCTCACGGAAAAAACAAAAGTCATATGGATTTGAAACGACACATTTCTGAGTGAACTAGTCCTTTAATGCTGTCCATGATTTAACCTACAGCCTGAAAACACAGTTTCTAAATCCAGCGAGTGTTTTACAGTTCAGACCACCATAAGCCCTCTCTCTCTCTCTGCGTGGGTTGAAATAAAAAGATTATAATAATGCTAAATGAAGCATTGCGAGGACCACAGGATCTGATGATCTGAAGCATTGAAACGCCACAGGATCAGATGATCTCCCTGTGTTTGTTCTGATCAGGTTCTTCAATGCAGCACTTGCCATATTTTCTCAAATCAACTTTTGTGCACAAGTTTCTTGTGAATTCGTGTTTTCTCGAGAAGAAGATCGAGAATTTTCCAGCTGAAATGATTACATGTAAATTTCCAGGAGGTTAAAGTGATTTTATGAGTCCAGCCCTGAGCTCAAACGCAGAGGAAGAGACTCACCTCCAGCCTCGGATCAGTGGTGGTGATGATGATGATGGTGAGGGAGAGATGACCAGCACATGTCTTCCCTCTCAGCACAGCAGGGGTCCGTCAGGGCGCGAGAGCTGATGTGAGTCCAGAGAGAGGGTCTGCCATGTTGGAGCGCACGTACGGTCAGTCGGTCCTGCCGTGATCCTTACACATCCAGCGTGAGAGATTCCACTGAGATCTGCCCCAAAACACACACGCAAACTCACAGCACGCGTCTTCACCCGACCGGCGCTCCCCCGCAACTCTCTCCCTCTCTCACACGCATACACACACACACACACACACACTCACACACTCACGCGCACACTGCCGACGGGTTGCAGTGGGGTCCAGCACTCAGCGATGGCATGTGCGCACATGAGACATCCATCCTGAACCAGCCGCTCCAAGAACTGAGAGACCCAGCGACACACACACACACAGGGAGAGAGAGAGAGAGAGGGAGAGAGAGAGGAGGCGGGGTGGAAGACAGCAAAGCAGAGAGAGAGAGAGGGAGGAGGGAAATTGTCAGGAAAATCCAGCTTTAGGTCATGTGGTGACCTGCTGATTTACACATTTACATGTTTTTTATTTATTTTATATTTCATTGAATTTATGTTTATAGTGTATTTCCTTCGACATCCTTGATTAAATGCTAAATTAAAGAAAAAACATGTATACATATTCCTTTAGAAATCATTCCATTATGCTGATTTGCTGCTCAAGAAACATTTATTATTATGTTGAAAACAGCTTTGTGTGTGTGTGTTACTCACTTATTTATAAGTGTGTGTGTGTGAGAAAGAGAGAAACCTCATTTATCTTGGCTTTTGCATTTATTTATCATTTGGATCTCTGGAATTTGATTGATCGGTTGTGGCATTCTGACATTAACACATTCCTTTTTATACCATGGTGATATTGAATGCGTGATCATGGCTGATAGACAATCTAATGTGATTGTTTCTGTAACTAAAGCCGGGGACACACTCAACGACCGTAAGGCCGATTATGAATGTAATTTGATACTTAGGACTGATTATGCCCAAACGCGGCGAGTCAGAGACAGTTTAAAATGTGCTCCAGTCGTTGTGTGTTCAGTTCAGTCTTAGAATGGTTCAGCTAGTCGTCAAGTGTGCATAAATGACTGTGAATGTGATGTAGTTACGTACTATAGTTTCAGATCACATCACAACGTTATTTCCAGATAGACTTACAGGAAAAGAAAAGTGTCAGTCTACTGGGAAACAGTACCTGAGGAAGAACTGGGATTTGACAAAGTTAATGAAATAGATTCAAAGCTAGAGTTTTGTTCATCAAGATCTCTCTGAGAACATTTACTCACCATCATGTTGTTCATAAGGAACATAAAGGAATATATTTTGAAGAACATTTGGTTTCACACAACATTGGACCCCATTGAGATATTCATCTTTTGCGTTTGATGGGAGGAAGAAGGTCATACAGGTATGAAATGACATGAGGGTGATTAAATGATGACTCTTTAATAGTTGACCAGTGATAGTCCGGTTCTTCTACACAGCGTTTCTTTCCTTCTTCATATTATTTTCTCTTTGTTTTATTCTTCAATCTGCCCTCATAAGGGCCACTAGGAGGAAAATACATTCTGCTGACGCAGCACACATTGATTTTATTGTCCTAGTCGCTGGTAAGGCCACACCACCGAATGGCCTCCTTGAGGCTTGACATAGCATGGATTTAGTTGAATCAGCATATAAAGTCAGTTCTGTCATTATTTTCTTCAGTTTTGTGGTTATACGTATCCACACATGCGAATAGGGAGAGAGTGAGTTTTATTTTCAACCTTTGTGTAACCATCAGGATTCAACAGCCCTTATTCCACAGGTCTTGTCCAACCATTATGACTGAAATCAAAGCGTGTGAACCTCACCGAGCACCATCAACAGGAAATTCAGTTCCCCGAACAAACGGCTTTGAACTTCCATCTCCTGACACACACACACACACACACACACACACACACACACACACACACACACACACACACACACACACACACACACGGCTTCACACGTACCTGTCTCCACTGCTGTTGCAGCTCTATATTATCCACGGTGATGTTAAGACCCTATGTTTTCTTTGCCTACAAAATGTAACATTTGTTGGTTTATTAAATAGTTTGACTAATTTGATTGTGCTTTCATTGTGCAATACTCTCCGCTTAACTTTGATCATTAAAGCATGACCATCAAATCTTTCTGCATTTAATTAGCTAGATATTGCTCTTGTGTAAAGTAAAACTTGCTTGGATACTGCGGTGATTTCCGATTTGTGAGCGAGTCGATATATGCAGGGTTAATAGTTAACTGAAATTAAAACCTTTAAAAATTGTACTGGTTAAAATAAACATTAACTGAAATAAAAAAAAATGATGTACTAAAGTTACTAAAACTAAAAAATCTATATAGACATGTTTACAAAATGATAAAATACATAATAAATGAGTAAATAAAAATTACAAAATAATAAAAATGGAAAACTAAATGACTAAAGCATTGCTTTAAAACAGAAAACGGTGCACTTGAGTAATGTGTTCTGTAAGTCACTTTGGATAAAAGCCTGTACTAATGAAATTACTGTTTTATAGATCAGTCAATAGTGACCTAACACTATATGAGTGTATTTTGTTCCACGCCGTACTAATGACCAGCAGGTGCATGTGAGGTAATGTTCCTCTCCAGGGCAGGAATACGTGAGAATCTTTCTCAGACGAGCATGTCGTTTACAAACCTCATCCCTTCTGGCTTAATTAAGAGCTTAAAACACGAGCTGCTAAGATCTGCTCTGATTCCAGACTTCATTCGTCATGTTGGGAGTGTGTTTGCACGTCTTTCATTCAGCCTTGTGTCTGTAGTCTGTCTCGTACAGCTCTGTCCACAATCGCTAATGTTGAAAAAAAATATATATATATATTTTATCCATGTGTTTTCTAATAAAAGCACTAACTTTCTCTGAGCTGTAACTGTAACCCGGTTGAAATTCTACCATAGGTAAACCCATCGGATGTAAACTGAATTAAGCCGAACACCATCTCGCACAATTGTGAATGTCTGAAGGACTCTGGACTGGTTCTGGCTGGACATTTCATTTGGCAAATGGGATTGTCTGAGGTATCTGTAGATATGTATGTTCCATCTGGATTATTGATCATCCATTCTGCACCTCTGAAAACAAATATAAACCAGGCGTTTCGCTTGGTAGATACATACTGAAAATGCTGCTGTATAAACACCAGACGTCCTTTACAAATGCAATGGTCCATATTCTGCATTAGCGTTTCATTTTTTCCCTCTGATGTCCAATTATAGTAATAGTAATGATTTCTTGCACCAAAACAGGCATTATTTCATTTTTCATGACCATTTTCCACCCTTTTTCCAATTTATCATATTTGTTTAATATTGATTTTTTTTCTGGCAAAACATTAATCTCTAATGGATCCCTTAACCGTGCAAATGTGTGAATGTGTTCAGTCAGATGTTAATGTGCTCATATTTATGACATAAATTTTACAGCTTAGTCCTGTAAGTGGAGTCTGCTTAAGATTGCTATAGTTGTTGGAGTGTGTATTTCTCCTGTGAGGGGCTTTTCCTGCGTCAGACGTTTGCATGTCACACAGATGCTGTTCCTCCAGATGTTTCCCAGGCTCCTGCTGGTGTCTCTTGTCTTCCGTTAAGCGGACAGGGATTCTGTCTTGGCGGCTCCATTTGTAACTGACAAAGCCATTATTTAATTAGTGTGATTTAGCTGTAAATGAACACGATCCAGTGCTGTAATAAAACTGACTCGACCTGAAGCAAGAATGCTTAACCATTAGATGTGAAAGATGTTCAGCCGGTGCACATTCTCTCCTCTCTTTTTTTCAAAATTTTTTCCTGTTTTTTTTTTTTGTACTGCGTCTTAAAACAGTATTCTGAATCTACCCAGATGGCAAGACCTGGTAGTTTTTGTTGAATTTTTTAAGTCTGCTGCATACAGTATGAAGTTTTTTTTTTTTTTTTTTTTTTTTTTTTGGGAGAATGCCGAATTCCATTCAACGTCAGCTTTGGGATTTTGGGACTTCTGACCATAAAAGCTGCAACATTAATTGACATTCACCGTTCGCTCTGCAGGTGTTTAACTGACAGCAAAGAAGTGCTGCAGCCAAATTGTGGCTGTAAATGATGCTATATTATGTCAGATTCTGTTCTGCAGGTGTACAGTTCTCCTCAGCGAAGGTCATTTAACACGTTTTTCACAGCTGTCTCTGCAAATGTTTACTGTATCGTCTGATGGAAACAATGTTGTGGTTTCCACAAAAATAGTAGTAGTAGTAGTATGCAAATTAGCTTGCAGCTATAGGGCCCTATCTTGCACCCAGCGCAATTGACTTTGTACACTGACGCATGTATCATTCCTATTTTGCACCCGACGCACAGCGGACTTTTCCCTCCACAGACGCACGTCGGTAAATTAGGGAATGAACTTGCGCTCCCGGGGGCGGTTCAGCGAAAAGAGGAGGCGTGTTCCGGCGCAAGCGTTCCCTGGTGCTATTTTGCAGTTTCAGAAAACAATCCCGCGTTATTCAGAGGCTATTTTAAGGGCGCATGCTTGGCCATAATGTAGCGTGTGCACAACGCGCATACACTTTGCTTCTCTCATCTACACAGACGCAGCAGTTTCCATTTTTGCAAACCATACATAATTACAAGGAAAAATAGGCATAAATCTAGCTTACACATTTACCCAAATTATTATACGCCTGTTTAACTGAAGCTTGTTTGGGTGGGTTTCTCCATCCTCATACAATGTCACTTCTCTGTGTTTTACGACCCTGACGAGAACGTCGGTCTCCTCGGCTGTGAACCGCTCCTGGCGTGTGCCTGGCAAATCCGCCGTTATAATAGCAAACCGCCATGGAACAAGCACGCCTGCTCTTAAAGGGAATGTGAGATGTCGCTCTGATTGGTTTATTTCACGTTACGCCCAAACCACACCTATGAGTAATGAAGCTACTTCAGACCAACACATCTTAGATTTGCGTCCACAAAGTTACTTGCGTTTCGCGTTTGATACTTGCATTTCAGATCGTTAAAATAGGGCCCATAATGTCTTGGTTAAAGGTGGTGTAATTGATTTGTGCTCAGATTAGTTTTCTGATTGGCTTTCCAAAGTGTTGGCCACTCCTATACACTTTTTTTGTTGTTGTTGCTGTTCAGTGATGTCTGGTCATGTTACGTGTGGTTGATCAGCTCCTCGTGTTGAGCAGAGTGAACCGCAGGAACAGACTGACCTTGAGGAATCTCTGGAGCTGAAGTTGGGGAAACTCTCCAGGAAGATCTCATTCTTTCTCTCTGACTTTTATTTGATCGACCTCCTTAAGAAAACAGTTTCCATGGTAACGGGCTGAGGAGCACAATACAGATGAAGGGAGAGATGAACCTTAGAGGATGCTGGCTTTGTCTCTGTCTGCTGAGATGTGTGTGTGAATCGCAGCTGCAGGATTCCCGTCCGCTCAGGAGACTTGTCACCGAAACTCTAAAACATGATTAAAAGCCTCTTCCATCATAGCGCTAATTAATTCATTATGTTCAAGTCAGTCTGGGAGATGCAGATCTGCATACTTTCAATTTTCCACCCATCCATCCATCCATCCATCCATCCATCCATCCATCCATCCATCCATCCATCCATCCGACCATCCATTTATTGTTCCGTCCATCCATCAATCCATCCATCCATCTTTAATTTTTAATTTTTTTTGGTTGATTCGTCTATTTTTTCTATCCATCCATCCCTTTTAATTATTTTCTTTCCTTTGATCCATCAGAGAGTGAGAGATAGCGAGAGATTGGACAGGTTATATCTACTGTAGAGGTTCTGTCTTGTCAGATCTTGTAGAGACTGAAGTGCAGTCAGGTGGTTGAAGGACTCCACTGCAGTGAAACGTAATCATGTGTAATTCCTCCATGACTAATTCTCAGCAGGAATCTGTTATATTCTAGTAAAGTACCAGGATCCTTCATCAGGAATAATGGCATGCTCGCAGATGCTGAAGGGAGTGAGTGAGAGTCATTGTTCCTCACTCCTCATCTCACAGCAGGACACACTGATATCTGCGTGTCTCATTGCAGACGTGAATGGCTGCTGGTTCAGACTCATTTCAATCCGGCGTTAAATCACGCTTTAATTCAGTTTTGGCTGCATGACTCTGGCTCTGAGTTATCAAGGCTTTTTTTCTGCCGGCGCTTCCATTCCTGACTCTCAATCGTCCATCACCCATATCACTCAGGTCATCCTCATTTACTCTTTAAATATTAAACATTTATTCATTTGTCCTTCATCTCCTGTTTCATCTCCTCTTAGCTTTAGCCTATGTATCAGTGTTTCATGTATCAGTTGTCAGATCACCTTTGGTAATGGGTTTCATCTGTTATATTTATCCTTAATGTGAGTCTGGGACTCACTTATTGTTTTTAGTGAATAAAAGTATAAGTTAATAGTTGAGTGAGTAAATGATATGGTGGAGTATCTTGACCTCACAGCATTAATATTGTGTCATGTGTGATGCCGGTGTTGTCTGCCATTTATGAGTCCTGTTCAAACACAAAGGCTCAGATAGGATGTTCAGTTAACACAAATATTAGCTATCGAACCACATTAGCAGAACGGCAAGGCCCTAAGCTAACTGTGTTTACTGTGTTCTTTACACAGCGTGGAAAATAAACGTAGTGCTGTCCGGCCTCTGAAATAGTGTAACTTCATCTGACAGCATTTGTGTTGTTTTTCCTACAGTTGTGTAAACGTATTGCACATGCATTTTTCACAGAAGACCCCAGTTTTAGCACTTTACCACTGCTGCTCAGTATTTTCTCCTGAAGGTGAGATGGAGAGAGAAAAAGAGGGGAATCTGGTGATGAACATGCGCTGTGTGTTGTGTTTCTGCTGAGTTATGTAGGCCAGACCTAATTACCGCTGCAGGAAACACTTGCAAATGAAAATCAAGCCGAGGAAACGCAGAATAGCCCCGGTCACACTTTCAAAGTGCAGAGGCTTCATGTGCGTCTGCTTGCTATTCACAGTGCTTGTTCATGTGGAATCTTTTGGAAATTTCCTTCTTCCTCTTAGATGGCTGCAAATGAGCAAAGATGAATGAAATGGCCTTTAAACTAATACGACTGCCACATGTTGTCATTTATAATTATTTCCCCCCTTAATTCCACTCATAATGTTAGCCGAGGTTTCTTCCATCAACACCTTAATTTCCATTAAAAAAAGAAAGAAAAAGAAACCATGCCTTTGCTTGCTTATAGTTTATTTAAGGTTTTATTGAGTAAGAGGTTCTGAATATGTTTTTAACTCTCTTCTTCTCATTATATTGATGTTACATAAATGTCATTTGAATATCAAGTATCAGGAATATCAGGTAATGTGACATTTTACAATAAGCTGTGCTGATTTGATTCCCACTGCTTGTTTCAGGTGTTTTACTGTCTTTTTGTTGTGTTTTGAATTGTAAATGAGTTTTTCCTCTCCGTTTCATCTCTTGGCAATTGGTTTCTGGTTAAATGCATGTTATATTGCTCCCAATTCCCGTTTGTGGGAAAGTGAAAGTATCATTAGATTCCCACTGTGTGTTTCTCACTGCTGTAATCAGATTGGAGAAATATTGATGTCAAACACTCACTGTTCACCACATTACTTTCTGTCAGTTAATGAGATAAACTTTCTGGAATTGTTGCATTCTTTAATTTTGTTCTGTTACCTTGTGAAATCCCTGGCTGTTACGGTGCGTCAGGTTCTTATTGAAGGGTTTATGGCACTTTAAGGTCCTGACAGCCATGAACTGTCAGTGTTTGACTGACAGGTGCTGTAGGTGTTGTACTGTCACTGATCATCTGTCTGTCTGTCTGTCTGTCTCCTTGCAGGGCAGTTTCGTAGCGTGTATGACCGCCACTCTGCGGCAGATGGACGACTATCACTACGCCCACCTCATCAGCACCTTTGGGAAGATGCGCACAGACGTGGTGGTGAGTTCTATGCCAACAAAAACTTCATGAGGAACTCTTTACTCCCAACCCACATGTAGACATATATATATATATACTAAGTGGTGGGGGGAAAGCCTCCACCTACCCAACAGTTTCCATCCTGATGGGTAGGAAACCCTACACAGTATGTATGTGTATGTATTTATATGTGTGTGTATATATATATATATATATATATATATATATATATATATATATATATATATATATATATATATATATATATATATATTAGTGCTGGGCAAAGATTAATCGCGATTAATCGCATCCGAAATAAAAGTTTGTGTTTGCATAATATATGTGTGTGTACTGTGTATAATTATTTTGTATATATAAATACACACATATGCATGTATATATTTAAGATTTTTTTTTAATTTATATATAAATTATTTATGTTTATATATAATATAAATTATGTATAAATACATATACAGTATATACATGCAAATATTTCTTAAATAAATACATGCATATGTGTGTATTTATATATACAAAATAATTATACACAGTACACACACATATATTATGCAAACACAAACTTTTATTTTGGATGTGATTAATCGTGATTAATCTTTGCCCAGCACTAATAATATATATATATGTATATATATATATATATATATGTATATATATATATGTGTATATGTATATATATATATATATATATATATATATATATATATATATATATGTATATGTATATGTATATGTATGTATATGTATATGTATGTATGTATGTATATATGTATATATATATATATGTATGTATATGTGTGTGTATATATATAAACGCACATACCTATAGACTGAACTCGTCGTAATACACATGTGCACGCCATCAGCGTTCTCATGGGTTCACGTTTTTGAAGTTTGTGCAGAAAGTACTTAAGAGTTTTCTGTTAAATGGTGTCGTGTTAGCGACTAAGTTAATAACTAATGATCGGTGCGACGGTAGTGAATCAATCAAAACTTACTTTAGCTGGACAATAACTTTATTCTAGAGCTGCTGTAAAGCCAAAACAATCTCGGTTACTTTAATTTCCTATTATCAATGTAAAGCCGCTTTGGAACAATCTACATTGCCAAAAGCGCTATATAAATGAAGATGACTTGACTATATAAATCGTATTTATGTATAAATATGTTTTAATTATTTAAATAAATAATATATTTTCATCCTTCTGTATGTTTTTGTCATGTCCTGTTCATCTAAAACACTGCAACTCTCCTTTAGGATTTCCTCATGGAGACATTTATCATGTTTAAGGATCTCATTGGAAAGAATGTCTATCCTGCTGACTGGGTCATAATGAACATGATGCAGAATAAGTAAGTAGACGTGCTTCATGCTGTTTGCTAACAAATCTTCATCGGCAAAACCTGTTTCTGTTGGTCAGATCCTTTAATCGCCAGAGCAGAAACCAGGCTGTGTGTTCTCTACCATCACTAACTCGTGTGTGTAAATTGGAAAATATTTCAGCCAACTGTGTCAGGATGATAGTTATTGATAAGATTGGTTGGATATCAAAATGTGTTGTCTTTCTAAAGACAGCTTGCTTGTTTGAGATGAGACTGTGGGTTTTTGTGCATTTGGAAACTTTTTGTCTTCCCTGTTTTAGGACTTTCTGGTTTCCTGTGAGGTTTCATGTTGACTTAAATGAACTAGTTGAAATGCTGTTCATTCATTTAGCTCTGATTCAGTAAATCTTGTTTCCCCCCCAACAAAGTTTTGAGTCAATCTTCTGTGCAAATTTTCTTTTTTCAATTTTGCGCTGGAGGAACATCAGAAATGTGCAGTCGTGTACGCGTGCAGCTTAGAGGGAGCATCGCTTACATGAACTCTCTCTCTCCCTTCAACACACGCCGCTGTTGCTTAGAAACAGCAGTCAGAAATGGCCAAGTATGTGTTTGCGAATATTTTTTCCCATCAGAGCAGCATCAGTTAGTGTGTGTGTGTCAGGCATGTAGTGTTTCTGTGTGCACCTGTGTGTATTCACTCTGTTCTCGCTCTATCAGAAGTGTGGCGGCTGCTGAAATGAAAGATATGAATTATGAATCTTGGTGTGTGTGTTTGTGTGTGTGTGTCGCTTTATTTCTCTTGTTGTGTATTATTCATGCCTCTCTTCTCAACTCCTCTGCCAAACCGCGTCCAGCGTGACTGTGAAGATGAAGGTTAAGTGTGTTTTCACAGCCAGCAGGAAGTCACACATGAGTTTCCTGTCGCAGACTTGGAGAGTTTTCCGAGCATCCCCGAACCTTCTCTTTTGTCAGTATACTTGGCGTTTTTTTGCTGAGGCAAGCATGAGTTCTTAATATTGATCATACTTATTCTTATTCCAACTATTTTTGGTGCTTAGCTTACACTTACAAACTTAGCATGATGCTTCAAAACAGTGAGGACAGGTGCGCTGTTACTTTACTAAGTGCACTGTGGATGAACAAACAGGTGGAAAAAATCCTTGCATTGTTGGAGGGACCCAAGCCATATCTAGAGACTAGAATATCACTGGCCCTGTTCTGTTGACACCTGGTATTAAGATTTGGTTGATAGGATCACAAGTAGATGAACATTCACATTTACACCTGGTGTTTTTAATCCGTCTCTTTTGTCCACTTTCAACCACTTCTGTCCTGATTTCTTCGAGGGGAGGGTCTATGGGCGGGTAAATTAATGTTTTTTTTTCAGATCGTTCAATCTGAGGGACAAAATAAGCTCACGCAATTGAAAGGAGATGACAGAAAAACATATGAAGAGCAGCAGCTTCCGTTTCTCCTCTGATATCTGCACAAGACCACGCCGATCACTGTGAGTGTGTGTTAGAAATCAGGAATGGTGAGAGAACATTGTGCTTGGTAGATTTTCATCTTTAAACCAAACTCGTGTCTTCAGACATCAAAGTTTAAATCCTGTCTGTCTAACTCTCTTCTCGTAATGTTTACACATGAGGTCAGTATGCGGAGAGAAGACAGTCTTTTGCGCTGTTCGAACGCATTCGGCCACATGAGCGTTTACACTATGAAAGCAATCCGGTCGAATGCGTTTTCGACTACCTGAAAATGATCGAAAGCGGACAAGCTCAAGACGTTTCACACCCCGTTTACACCTGTATTTAGCGTCGTCCACTTGTGACCCGATCGACCAAAACCCCAGGCGTAAACAGGGCCACAGAGACTTGAGGGTGGGTTCTTATTACTTGCCCTAGCGTAACACCCTAGCGACCACATAGCACATCAGCCACCCAGAACACTGTGTTAACTTTATAGCATCACTCTATCCTCATAGCGGAGGCTTGTGCACATGTAAGCACCACTCTCGTCTCATTTCTCTTGGTTATCTTCTGTTGTAAATAAAGTAGGCCGGTGCTCTTCAGATGAGTGAATGTGATGAGAAGCTCTGATGTTCAAGGAAACCGGATAGAAGTGTAAGATTGCACAGATACTCTCTGAAGTTCTCAGTAATTTTCCTGTCTGTCCGTGCTGGGATTGTAGACGAGGCAGGATGAAATATGCGGCTCTGATGTTTTGATTTATTTGTGCGTCTAATATATTCCTGTGCTTCTCTCCGCTGTGGAGGAATACTGTTGAGATTGTGTTGCCGCCAGCTGCCGTGTCCTGGTTTGATTGGCGGAGAGGTCGGGGGTCAGGCTTTTGATATTGGAATTCATAGAGTCTGGCAGAAGCCACCTGTGTGTCGGAGCGCTGATGGAGAACCCCCTGCAGGTGCGCTGAAAAGTGGAGTCAACAGGTGCACGAGACCGCGGAGACACAATGTACAGTCTCTCTCTCTGTAACGCACTCAGTGGGCGTCATTGATGGAGGCGGATAAGAGCCGTACTGTATCTCTCTCTCTGACTACCTTTCCTGACCGACAGCGATGTTACACAGCATCATGAATCACAGACATTCAATTAAATGTTCCAGTTAACTAATATTTTAATACTTTGAATATTATTGTTCATGTCACACCCTGAGCCAATACCTTACATTTGCGTTTTCAAGTTGAGTAGAAATAACTGGAGGTGTAACTTTGGATGTTAACAATGTGATATGAAGACATCATAAATAAATACTGTGAAAATGACTAAAAATAAAACAGCACTTAGATGTTCACAGTCTGCGTGAGGGTCCGAGGGATGCTTTGTTTTGTCGTGGTGTAAATATATGCTCTTTATGAACGCCTGAACCGTGAGCTGCTGGGAATCAGTCTAACACTCCTGGAATAGTGTTTCTATTTCTTCCAGGATGTGATTAACACCTTCAGTCACTTTCATGGCAGAATGCAGGTGATGTTGAATGAGGACACCTGCGCTCAGCTAATGGACAATCCTAGATTAGATATCATCTGATGTTTGTGTTTATCCAGCTGAATTAATGTTGATAAAGGAGCTGTATGTGTAAGAGAAGGTTCCTGTTTTTACATAGCAACACTGTGTGAAACGATAAAATCAACCAGGCGCATAATTATTATGTTAAGCTGTGAAATTCAGATTTACTGTGCAAATATGGATATGTTAAGTGTTCATAATATATATTCACAGTGCATATACCAGTACTTCTATGCGTTGAAATTTTTTTTCTGGCTTGCATTAAATCTAAAAAGGTTGCGGTCCTCACAGATCTCAAGCTCTCTCACTTCTCATCTGGATTATCTTTGCAGACTTTGAATTAGTTTTAAAATAAGTTGATGTTTAGCTGCCATCTTTGATCTGTATTCCCATCAGCTTTCAGAAAAGTATCCCAAATTAGTCTGAAAATGTGATCCTGCAGTTTTTAAATGTATTTTTATCTCAAAAACCTGTCTCAAATTATCTCTCCCAACATGTCTCTCATTAAGAATGAATAGCACCTGCTGATAGTGTTGTTTTAGCACCCGGTTAATTATAGTAATTATGCAAATCAGGTAATGCCACAGTCACACCAATAAAATTCACATATATAATGTCCAGACATTATATATACACACTACCATTCAAAAGTTTGAGGTTGGTAAAAAAAGTTTATAATGCTCACCAACACATTTATCAAAAGTAGAGTAAAAGCAGTAATATTGTGAAATATTATTACATTTATATAATGCAAATTATTCCTGTGACAGCCAAGCTAAATTTTCAGCAGCCAATTTAATGTCGTATTTGATGCATTAATTTAATGCATCCTTGCTGGAAAAAATATTGATGTGTGTAATTATATAATTTAGTGTATATTTATTAAAATGCATTTGGAATACATTTTATGAAAAAGCTGCAGAGTTTTGCACAATAAAGTGTGCTGAAGTGGTGAGATTGTTTTGTTAATTTGCACTTGTATGTTTTCACTCTCGGTGAGGGAAAGACACGTTGTAGTTCAGGATAGTTTCAAGAAACTTCCCAGATTAAATCTAGTTCCCTGGAGAGCTCGAGGTGCTTTCGTTGTAAACTGCAATTTTTATGGGATGGTTTTGGTTCAGAAGTTAGCAATGCATTATTAAGAGCCCGTCTCTACCCCACGTAAAGTCTCATAAAGTTTGTGATTTTTATCTCCAGAGATCTCCTTTGTTGATGTCAGCGTTTCATCTGCTTCCTCCATGTGTTGCCGGAGGACATCATGTCTTTCTGATGCTAGCTGATTCTTTCTCGTGTTTCCACAGTCTCTCTGTGCTGTTTCACGAGAGTGACCTTTCTCAGAATCTACCATTCTCAGTCTGAGAGCTGCTCTCCATTCAGCCAGTGAGACTCAATTTGCACATGATGACATTTGTTGTGTTCACTTGCTGCTTGCTGTTGTTGTAGGCCTCTTGTGATTCAGAATGAACTTTACAAAAAACACTCAAGAAACAAAGAGTGCAAAAGGACTCCTCAAGATGTGCCGTCGACTCATGATTCAGGCTTGACCTGTTTGAATGAGTGAATCACATTGTTTGATGGGTTATGAATGACATGCTCTTTTAAATGTTCTCACTGTAAAATACAGATTTGAAAATCCAAAACGGGGTTTAATGTCACAATAGTTTTATTGCAATAGATATGTCTTGTATAAGGAATCATTGTGTTAATGTCTTGGGTTTTATTGTTTTCAGCTTTCGGTGTGGACCAGAGTTTTAAAGGGATACTCCACTTTTTTTGGAAATAGGCTCATTTTACAACTCCCCCAGAGTTAAACAGTCGAGTCTTACCGTTTTCGAATCCATTCAGCCGAACTCCGGGTCTGGCGGTACCACTTTTAGCATAGCTTAGCATAGATTATTGAATCGGACAGGACCATTAGCATCTCTCTCAAAAAAATGACCAAAGAGTTTCGATATTTTTCCTCTTTAAAACTTGACTCTTCTGTAGTTACATCGTGTACTAAGACCGACGGAAAATGAAAAGTTGCGATTTTCTAGGCTGATATGGCTAGGAACTATACTCTCATTCCTGCGTAATAATCAAGAAATTTTGCTGCCGTACCATGAGTCCAGCAGGCGTAATGATATGACGCAGCGCCTGAAAATAGTCCCCAGCTCTGTAACTTCCAACGTGACCGGGAATAAGACCTATTAGACCTATTTTCAGGTGCTGCGTCATATCACTACGCCTGCTGGACTCATGGTACGGCAGCAAAATTTCTTGATTATTATATTATATTATATAATATAGTTTAATTAATTTTAATTTTTTTTGCCATTCAGATTGATCATTGATCATTGCCGCGGTCATTATTGTATTATATATTTATTACCTTTATTTTTTTTATATATATTTTTTTTAATTGTTTTATTTTAATTTATTTTATTTGGACCATTGCTAATGTATTATGTATTTATTTATTACATTTTAAATGTTTTTTTTGTTTTTGTTTTTTATTAGTCCCATTCAGATTGACCAACCCTGAATCACAAACACACGAGGGATCTTTTACACTCTTTGTTTGTTTCTTTTGTTCTTTGTTTTCCATGAGCTGAACTTCTCTGACTGTTTTGAGGTTCGAGAGCCATGTTTTCATAAAAAAAAAAAAAAAAAATGACAGCAGAATCAGCCGGTGTGCAGAAACATGCCACGCAGATGCATTTCTAGTTTCAGGACTTAAAGTTGGTCATGCTTGTGTTTTGTTTTGCGGTTTATCTTCTATGTGTTTGTGTGCTGAAGTTATTCACTTGTAGAGATTGAAAGGCTCTGAAGTGTAATGGCTTAGATGCCAATCTTATTATGAGCCAAAGAGCTTTGGCAGTGTGAAGTGGTTCTCCGTCAGCCGGGCCAAACACCTCCAAACCACCCGCACCTCTGACATCTCCAGCTGTGGATCAAATTAACCCTTCAGGCCGCTCATATTCTTTCCGCTCTGACTTATTTGGCATCAGCGAGTATCAAACATCTGAAGTATCAAAAAGCCCCTCTAATCTCTGCAAGTGGTGTTTTGTTTCCGAGCCTCTGATGGTTATCAGCAGTAATCTCAATGTTCCTCCTCTGTGTGATTGTTAATCTTTTCTCCCAGACAGCCCTCCCTAAAACACCATCATCTCTCTGGCTTTGAGCATTATTATTCTGAAATGAACTCTTCCAAAGTGATAAATAAGAATCGGAATTGCGTTTGGTGAGTATACAAAACTTGCCAGTTACTCGCCAGTTGATCAATAACTTTATTATCTGTTGTCACATGTAGCGCACATCCTCTCAGTCAGTCTTACAACTTGAACAATCCAACTGTTTGGAGGAGGTGTGTGCTGGTTTTGTGCACATGTGATGGCTAGACATCTTTGACTGTTGCATTGCATCTTGCTGTGAACACACTTAGGGCCCTATTTTAACGATCTGAAATGCAAGTATCAATCGTGAAACGCAAGTAACTTTGTGGGCGGATCTCTGGCGCTGTTGCTGTTATACCGGCGGGATAAATTATTAAAATGTGTTGGTCTGAAGTAGCTTCATTACTCATAGGTGTGGTTTGGGCGTAACGTGATATAAACCAATCAGAGCGTCATCTCGCATTCCCTTTAAGAGCAGGCGCGCTTGTTCCATGGCGGATTGCTATTATAACGGCGGATTTGCCAGGCGCACGCCAGGAGCGGTTCACAGCCGAGGAGACCGACGTTCTCGTCAGGGCCGTAAAACACAGAGAAGTGACATTGGGGATGGGAGAAACCCACCCAAATAAGCTTCGGTTAAACAGGCGTATGATAATTTGGGTAAATGTGAAAGCTAGATTTATGCCTATTTTTCCACATCTTCATAGACACCACAATGATTTCCCTCATATGGAATATTTGATGAGAGAAGCAAAGTGTATGCGCGTTGTGCACACGCTACATTATGGCCTAGCATGCGCCCTTAAAATAGCCTCTGAATAACGTGCCACTGACTTTAGACTAGGTTTTTCCTGGTCAGTGGCGGAATTGTTTTCTGAAACTGCAAAATAGCACCAGGGAACGCTTGCGCCGGAACACGTCGCCTCTTTTCGCTGAAAAGCAAATTTTAAGCTAAATTAGCTAAGCTAAAGCTAAATTTAGCTAATTTACCGACGTGCGTCTGTGGAGGGAAAAGTCCGCTGTGCGTCGGGTGCAAAATAGGAATGATACATGATACAATTGCGCTGGGTGCAAGATAGGGCCCTCAAAGTCTATTTAGAATCTCACTATGCAACATGTTAGCATCAATCGATTGAAATCAGTTGCTATTTGTATGATGTCAGTTCTGTGTTTGTTAGCATTCATGTAGGCAGAAGACTTCAAGGCAGCTCAGTGGGTTTTGTCGTGGAACAACTGGACAAATTAGTTCCACACATGGAGTAGAATAACACAGCAATCCTCGATCTCTCTCTGCAATGCAGCATCTGGGGTCCAACACTTATCCTCCTTTCCGTCCACCAATTGATAGTTGTTCTACCTTAAGTAGGGATATAAAAGATCACTGGAAATGCTGCTTGAATTGTTACTTTTCTTAATGAGCCATATTCATACAGGGTTCATTCTCAGAATGTCTGTTGGTACAAATTCACTAAAGAAATGTGGCATTTTCTGCTGATTTAGATGCTTATAAATCACTGAGATGGTAGATCGCATTTATTCATTGCCGTCAATTACGGTGATAATTATGCAGGGAATATTATTGAGCATGTTGATATTAGTCCGCCTATAATCCTATGATGCACTTGTGAATTTAAAAAGCAGATGATCTGTTTTAATTTTTTTAATTTTATTTGCTCTTATTCTCCTTTTTTCGTTCTGGGAAAACTGTTCAAACCGCTGCGGTTCCTCTGCTTCTCTTCAATCACACAATTACGTGCTTGAATACTTTTCTCATTTTCCTAACCAGAAGAGAACACGATCTTTTGTTTCTCTTTCACATGAGTAACACATGTAAATGTGCATTAAATAACAATATAAAATTAATTTTAAAGCTTTGTTCAACACCTGTATCAGGTAATTTTCAAAAGGCATTTCTTCTTTTGTTTTCTTCAGTTTTTTTTTAACCACCTACTGTACAAGCAATTGAAAATAATATGCTTCATGTTATCCTGAAGCTCATACGCAGCTCATACGCAAAGTTTATTTTTATTCTCTCATGTCTCTTCATTAACAATTGTCTAGATTAATTTTACGCATTCTAGCTTGATTTGAAATTGACTTTCATTCAATCTGCACAATCGTTCAATAGTTTGAGGTCTGTATTATTAATATAATTTTTTTTTATGTTTTTGAAAGTGTTTTGCTCACCAAGGCTACATTTGAACAAAAGTAAGAACAGTATTTTTTATGAAATATTATTACAATTTAAAATAACTGTTTTATTTGAGTGTATTTATAAATATATATTGCTGAAATGTTGAATTTTCAGCATCATTACTCCAGCCTTCAGTGTCACATGATCCTTCAGAAATCATTCTAATATGATGATTTTCTGCTCAAGAAACATTTCTGATTACTATGAATGTTGAAAACAGTGGTGATGCTTCATATTTTTGTGTGGAAATGTGACGCATTCATTTTTTCTGGATTTTTTGTTTTTTTGAAAGTTCAAAAGAACAGCATTTATCTGAATTGGAAATCTTCTGTCACCTTATATATACAAAAACAGCCTTTTTCCACCTTAGAAACATTGCTAAGCTACGTAATATGCTATCAGTTTCTGATGCAGAAAAGTTAGTTCATGCATTCATGACCTCGAGACTGGATTACTGTAATGCTTTATTAGCTGGTTGTCCTGCATCTTCAATAAACAAGCTACAGTTAGTCCAAAATGCCGCCGCTAGAGTTCTTACGAGATCAAGAAAATATGATCATATAACACCGATTTTATCATCATTGCATTGGTTACCTATAAAGTTCCGTATTAATTACAAGGTATTGCTACTGACTTATAAAGCCCTAAACGGCTTAGCTCCAGTCTATTTAACGGATCTTCTATCGCCCCATAATCCATCGCGCTCTTTAAGATCACTAAATTCAAGGCTTTTGGTCATACCTAGGATATCCAGAACCTGTTCGTTGCTCAGACTCGCTCTCCCAGTTTAAAACTAGATTAAAGTCGCATCTCTTCAGCCAGGCATTCATATAATATTACAGTTCAAACTACAATCCGGCCTCTAGCTCATAAATGCCAGAGGAGAACTGGCCCCCGACTGAGCCTGGGTTCTCCCAAGGTTTTTTTTTTTCTCCATTAGGTCATCTTATGGAGTTTTAGGACACCATTAGGTCACTTGATGGAGTTTTTTGGTTCCTTGCCACTGTTGCCTTTGGCTTGCTCAGTTGGGGATATTTTGGGGATATTTAATTTAATTTTATCAATCAATAAATTCCTCTTGAAACAAACTTTGTTGTATTATTTTAATTTAATACTGTGAAGCTGCTTTGATACAATCTGTATTGTGAAAAGCGCTATACAAATATACTTGACTTGACTGACTTGACCTTATAAATGTCTTTACTGTCACTTTTGTTTAATTTAATGTGTCCTTGCTTAATACCAGTATTACTTTTCTATATTAAAAAAAAAAGTCTTTCTGACTCCAAACTTCTGAACAGTAGTGTGTTTGTGTGTTGTGTGTTTTTATGCTTATAATAATATGGCTTTGTTCGCTTGGCAACATCCTAAAGCCAGACTCCAGTGAAATCAGCTGTGATGTTGTACATGCTGCCTGTGAGGCTCATTATGAGCAGTGTTTGAACAGTGTTCTGTGTTGGGTTTGCTTTGCTGGACCCCAAAGTGTACGTAGCATTAGCACTAACTCCTGGGTAAATTAAAAGTTGCGGCAGATTTAATTATGAGCTGTTCTTCAATTTTGAGGATAATTACATGGCGTCTTGAGGAAGTTGGGATGTGTGATGCGCTCGTTCCTCTGAGCCCAATTACCCATAATCCAAAGCTTCTCCTCAGGAGACTTTGTGTAACGTCTCAGTCAGAGAGGTCGAGCGTCAGCAGAAGAACTACCTGAAGTTAATCTGCATGTAAAATACATACAGTAATATCTGGGATCCAAGCTCTGCTGTAGTTTTAAGCCATATTTATTATGTGAGTGTTTGCAACTGCAATGTTTGGTTGCTTTTGCCGCGAATAGACAGTGTTAGGAGTTTATTTAAATCACTAAGCTTAGTAGTAGTGATGCTTAATTCAATACTGGATAAATGTTGTGTTTGCATTGCTGTAAGTATGTTTTGCGGTGTTTGATGTTGTTTAGTTGTACTCACTATTACTGGTAGACACGTTTTGCCCTTCTGTTCTTCCCTATAGCCTGCTTTTAGATATTTACATTTACATTTAGTCATTTAGCAGACGCTTTTGTCCAAAGTGACTTACAATTTAGGACTAAATTAAGCGAGTCATCGTGAATAGGCAAAAACAAAGCAAGAAGTGCTCAAAATACGAAATTCAGGCATTGTTCAGAGTAGCATAAGCCCGATAAGGGAGGATTAAAGGAAAAGGCACCCTTTTTTTTTGGTTATCAAATGTGCTGCTATAATTAAATTGACCGCTGAGAATCACACTCACACACACACACACACACATCGCTGATGCAGATATATCCATCAAAAGTTCAAGACTGTACCATTTGTGTGAGTCTTCGACCCTTATCTGGGATTTCTGACCTCCGAAATGCATATCATGACTCTGTCTTTCAGGTAAAGGTCGTGTTATTTCCATCTGAGCTCTGACAGCCTTATGCACTGTCGTCTTTGCTGTCATTTAGTACTTTATTTTATGTGGTATTTCAGAGCGAGAGGGTGCACGTCGGGTCTCGGGCCTTGAAGCCAGACGTCGAGAATGCATTTAGAGAGCATTTTCAGCTGAGTCACTAAAGATTAAAGAAAGAAGTCGCCGTTAAAGAAAGATGGAAGTACTCTGTGCTGCATCAGAGATGTGTGTGTGTGATTCTCAGCGGTCAATTTAATTATAGCAGCACATTTGATTTGAAGAGCTGACACTGATATCAGATGAGTGTGGAATGTTGATTATTTCATGTTTGTTCTTTCTTATTTAATGCTTCAGAGAAAGTAATGTGGATTTGTATTGAATTATTTCTCAGGCTTGCTTCGTTAGACGTCCTTTTGATTTTTGCACTCTTCTCTGCATTCTTATTTATTTTATTTAGCTTTAGATCAGAGTTGGGTTTCCTTTATCTTTGAGCTTAAAGAAATAGAAAATTTCTTCATTATATACTCACCTTTAGTGTGGCTTTTATTTTTTTTACAGAAAATAGAGCTTAACATGATAATAATGCAAATTCCCTTGATATGGTAGAATCTTCATGAGTTGGATATCAACATTTAGCAAAAAAAAAAAAAGTACTCCATTTATTCACTGAATTAAACACTTTATGTTTTGCTTTCAATGCATCGCTCATACTTCATATTTTCTATAAATTGAAAAATCTTGCATTCTAAAGATGAATTATATTATCTTATATACAGTAGTCTTTTGCATTCAGATTTAATGAAGCATCATATGTGATCTAGCTGTAATGTGATAATGCACTGGGATAATAGCCAGAGTTCAGTTTAGAAACGCTAAAATGATGTATAGGCCTATATTGGGTTGTCTAAACAAGGAGTTTTCAGTCTTTTAGATGCGAAGAACACCCATCTTAAAATTTAAAAGGCAGCTATTTCTCAGAAAGTCTAAAGACCCAATTTATACTGTGAAATAATGTGTAAAATATAATTTGGAACATAATGAGTTTATATTACTTTGCATTATTATGCCTTTCTCAAGTCACAATAGTACTGTAGTGTTTAGGGATGCCAATAAAAGCCATTATTTTCACTATCGGCCATTTAAAAACGGCCGATTATATCCTGCCAATCAAAAGGAGACGGAAAACGTATCAGACTGCAACTTATACTGTGTGTGAAGAATATCTCTCGTGTTGAATTTAGGGCTGTCTGTGAGACTAACACATTAACAATAAAAAAAGAGTCCATCCTGGCCTATCTTTATTTATGAAGTACTATCTGGATTGCTAACATGATGCTTGAACAGTTGAATGAGACATTTGTAGTATGGGGAAGATCTTTCCTTTATGCTTCATTTGGAAAAAGTCATTATTTATCAGATAAATGCAAAATCACAGTGATGATGTTAGTTTGAGTCGATCTGGCAGTGACCAGTTTGACCTTGCTTTGTGTTTGAGCACAAAAACGAGCCGGAGTCTATTCATGCTAGCATGCTAATGGATGCTGATCGCTATCGCGACTGCTTTCGGAACTCAATTAGCAGCGTGATTGTGTGATAAACTCTCATTAGCATTAAAGCTAGATGAGCATGCAGATCATCCGGCAGGAGCGCAGATTTCTAGATACGGGCGTAGCGTCATGCTAAGGGCTAAATCAAGGCAGAGAAATGCATAAACTCGGTCGTTAATCAGAAATAACAGTCTTATTCATTTTGTGACAAATTCGCCGTGATTGACTTAGAACATTGTGGCGTGATGAGGTTTTCAAAAGCTTAAATTTAGCAAAATTTCTGATCATTCTGTTGCTGCTATTTAGGATTCAGAGTACAGGCAGCATTCATTATTTATGTTTTTCCATTGCTCAAATCTGAACGTCTTATGTGTGTCGTTTTCAATTCAGGACTGAGAATGAAAGAAAGATTTGTGGAACGCAAGGTGTTGAGGATTAGTGTGACTGTGAGGAACGTCGGCTCCTCTCGAGTCTGTAATGGGTTTACTGTAATCACTTTATCCCGTGTGTGGTTCTGACCCAGCTGTCCCGTCCACACACTCCACCCGCCACCGAGCTCATTTAACACCAATCACGGGACATTTACTGAGTGTGTTTAAAACTTTGGAGAGCTGGCTAGAAAACAGCAGAGAAGGAACTAAACCTCATCAGCTTCTCTCATGATTATTAATAATGAATATTATACTGCCGTGGTGTAGTATTGTGCTTGTGTATGCATTTGGCTACTTTTTCAAGGGCAAGTGGAATGAAACTCTTAAAATATCATTTAAAAAAGTATTTTCCTCATCTGGGCTGTGTCATTAGCAGTTATAACTTTTTACTGCTTATAAGTAGCACTTTCTAAAACATTCTAGAACTGTTTAGAACTTTCTGGAACTTTCTAGAACTGTTTTTCTAGAACAATCCAAATGGTGGTATACATATATATATAGGAGAGAGGGACAGAGAGAGAGGGAGCTTTGAGCAAACAACTCAACTTGATACTTATTGATATTTGTTTCAGAAGCAATATATAATGAAGCACAAGATAAGTGAAACTACCCTACAGAAGGCTATTTGGACCAATAATCTAGTGAGATTTCAGCAAGCACATAGAAGAAGAGGAAGTGTGCCTTTAGAAGAATCTTCACTAGAAGGAAAGTGCAGACTGCCACTCCAAATGCAAATCAAAGGAAGAAAGGAGCGAAGAGTGGAAATTCACATAGAAGTCACAAAATTATAGAAGAATACATGTAAAAATTACTTAATCTATTTATCTTTCTTTGATTCATCTATTTATTTCCATCCATTCATCCATCCGAAATGTATTGGTCAAAATGTTGAATTCCTGAAATCACTGAACCGGAGTGTCTAAAACTCCCTTAACCATGGTAAATCACTGTAATGCAACTTTATTTATTTTATTCAACATCAGTATGATGAAAACATCAATAGATGGCTATTTGTTAACATTAATAATATAATAATCAAAATATGTTTTCCACCAAGAAATAAGGCTTTTTATGCTTGTTAAGCAACATAGCAACTTGAAGCATTAATATCCTGTGACCATGACAGAAAAACCACATGATTTCCACGTGTGCAAAAACACATGTGAAACACTTACTTAGTTTTGGAACAGTTCCCATGTGAAATCCATGTGATCAAAACATGGGAAATTAATGTGTAATATATTTGAATGTCACTCAACCAATCACAGCTTAGCGTCTGCTTTGTTTGTTTGATCTGTTGTAGTCATTCGGGCATCATTGATTATTCCTGTACTTCCCATGATGCATTGTCTTAGTCATTACTGTGGCCGTCTCCAGGGTTTTTGGTAATCACCGTTTTGTTGTTTATTGTCTGTAATATTCCGGATCCTCTCCAGAGCAGTCAGCAGGTGTTGGTCACGCGTGATGAGTGAGAGTTAACCTGCAGGCCATCAGGTACAGGCGTTCACTATAGAGCACTCGTGTGTCTCTGAGGACGAGAGCTGGATGGTACACTCTTCAGTGGATCATCGTGCAGGCGTGCTCACTGCAGCAGAAAATTGCCTGAGACGAGGAAAGTGAAAACCGGGAATTTAAGAAACGGAGAATTTACTCTCCTGGAGGGATGAGGAGCAACGGGTGAAACGCTGATGTTCAACTGAAACACTCTATTTCGTCAGCGTTTAGTATTTCCTTCTGTTTAACTGGAACTAAACATCAGTATTACTGCTCATACTTAATGTTAGTCAATTGAACAAACCCCCTAGACCAAATTATTAAACTTCTGAATGTAACTTGCATTCGCATTTAAAAAAAAAAATCATTTTATTTTAATAAAATTAGATTTTGTTTACAATTTTTTTAATTTTTTTTTTATTTTTATTTTATTTTTTTTATTCTATTTGTTTTGTTTTTATTTGATGTTTTGTTATTTTATTTTAAGCTATTTTTAAAAATGTGTGTATTTTAAGTTTAGTTTATTTCTTGTTATTTGTATTTAGTTTTTAATTAAAATTTTTATTTTTATTTTTATTTTAATAGTTGTTTGAGGCGTGTGTATTTATTTATTCACACACATATATATGTATATGTATGTATGTTATGTGTGTGTGTATATGTATATTAAAATATCAGAAAAAATAAATATTTGTTAAAAAGTGTGCAAAAGAAATATATTTGTTAAAAATCCCTGAAATAACTCAGAACATCATAGCAACTGCATAGCAACCATTCTATCACTGTGGTGATGATTTTGCATGGGAAAGCTCCACTCACGCTTCATTTTAGAATGCAAAAATCTAGTTTAGGCCACATATTTGAGTCTGTTCCATTTTGGCCGCAATCATGTTTTGTCTGGAATGTTTTCCCTGCGGATATTCAAGCACTGTTACCATGAGTAATCAGTTTACAGATTAATAGTATCGCTGCGAGGTTCCTCAGTTGGGCCTTCTGACAGAAAGCGTGACTCAAGGACATTGTAAATGTGATGTAAAACAGAGCAGAAATGTAAAACGGTGATGTACAGTCTCTCTGGGAAGAACGCGTGCCTTTCTGTCCTTTATGTCGTCTAAAAATGCAACATCAGCGCAGGCCAAATCTCTGTAAGTGGCAATCATGCATCTCGCTAAAAGCCTCCAACCACTTGATTCTTAATTATTAATATTCATTTCCTGTTCTGACAGGACGACCTCATCTTCCCGACTGCACGCTAGAATCATCGTCTTCTCCGTCTCCCTTGTTCTCTCATCAGTCTTGCTCTGTCTAGCCACGTTTAATGATACACACCGTAGTTCAGGTCCATTTGGAGAAGACATTAGTAGACGGAGCCGACCCAAGGTTAGCCATTGTCTGCTAAATTAGCATAGGAGCTCTTAGAGTTCCTGGAACGACGATGTGTTCTTCAGCCTGCCATGGTCAGTTTCTCCTCATGGCTCAGAGCAGCACAGGGAAGTACAGTATACCGGTACCACGGTAGTATCGCGATACTAAACCTTCAAAATACTGTACACCACTGTTCGTTTCAACACTTATAAGAGGTTCTTTTTGAGTGGCGTTTTGAGAATTTATTCTCTGTTCATTTGACCACTTCTGGAACATGTGGTTCGTTTCTAGAAACATCTTTGCGATGACGAATGCACTTGTTTCTTATCAATCATTTCAATCCTTATAATGTGATTTTAACATTATAAATTAATTTATAATATCCAGTACATACTGTCCTCCAGTCAGATTCGAAAAGTTCAAGATATGGGTGCAATAAACACTCCTATATGAGTTCTTGTTTTTTTATATATATAATTATAACATGATATGGTTTATCAATATGGCACGAGCAAGAGTGCCGTTTTCCCGAATATTAGCAAGATTGCAAATGTGACTGATTTTATACATCAGTTCAATAAACAAAAAGTTAGACGCAACATTGTCAATATTGATGTTTTCGCTCTATTTTGCCAATTAAACTATTTATTCTAAACAAAGCAGAAGTGTTGCACAAGAAAAAAGAAAGGAAGACTCAGGCTTCAGTGTAGTCACCTTTGACTTGCTCAGTGTGTTTGTAAGGCTCTATTCTCTGTAGAGCTGTGTTGGAGTGATGTGTAAGATGAAAAGTGCTACACAATTACATTTGAATGGAATTGAATTAATAATGTATGAATCTGTGCTGCGCAAAGCAGCAGTTTTGGATAGAATACTTTGGATTTATTTATTATTTCTTCTATTGTGTACTATCTATGACAGCTACATGCAACCATTTACACTAAATATTACTCAAGTGCACATTGCTTATTAAATGTTAATTTCTTGCAACGTATTAACTTGTGAAGCAGTCTAAGTTTTGATCGTTCGGTCCTGTTGGGAAGGAAATGTAGACATGTTTTAAACGTTAATCAGATCCCACCGAGCTGGAGATTTCTTCAATTAGAGTTAAACGAATGGGCGACGTTTCAGCTGCCGCGTGTGCACAGATTTTCCATTTGGACTGAAGCTGTGAGAAATCATGTGCATAAATATGCAGTGCTGATTAATTCACAAGATGAGGGCCGTATCCTAGAAGAGAACTGAGATTTCAAATCATAACGGCACATACGGAGGCCCGCAGCGGCCAGGCATAATCATCATCTCTCTCTGTACAAAACAAGAGAAGAAAATGTAAAGCAGTGTATTATAACAATATATTCAATAATGTATAATATATAATCAATATAATATATTTTGGAACTATAATATATTTAATCATATAAATTTTATTCATTTTCATTCACACATATACAGAGTCACAGCAGAATGCATGAATGAATGAGTGTGCGTGTGTGTGTGTGTGTGTGTACTGTATACACAGCAGCTTTTCCTCAGTTTGCTTCCACTGATAGGAAGATCTAGTAAATGGATGTTTTTTTCAATCCTCTAATGCAACAAAATTGCTATGAGTTTCATGGATCATCAGTCCAGTCATTAGAACGAACGACTGCATCTGACTACAACACAAACACACATGCATCTGTCACTGAATCTGCATTAGCAGCAATGAGCGACGTGTGTTAAAGCGTGTTTGCCCTGCCGTGGCCGGGTGTACAGAGAGATTGGCTGTAATTGTGTGGGGATGTCGGGCTTTTGGTGAAAATGAGGCCGAGACTCAGTTGAAATGTCTTGTCTTTGCTCCGTTTGCATCCCAGATAGATTTCCGGAGATCAGAGCACGACTGCTGTTTGCATTTGGCTCACAAGACTGCGTCTCCATGCATCGATTACCCACGTCAGTGGTATTAAAGGGTGGAGCGTGCGAGGGATGTAGGAATCATTAAAAGTGGGATTCGTTTGACCTCACGGCCTTATATCGAGCAGCTGCGGCATTAGAGGAAGCGTCTTTAACTGTCTTACACAGCTGTTTGCTCTTCTCATGCTCTTATAGAGGGAAAAACTGCATACGGGTTGTCTCATGATGTGGATGGCTGTGTTAGAGACAAACACAATGTGCTGGTGTCGCTTTTCTTGCGTTGTTGATTTGGTATATATTTATATACACTCAGTAAACAGGGTACAAAAGCTGTCACTGGGACGGCACCTTTTCTTCAAAAGGTACAATTTCCTTTTAGGTTCTAATATGCAGCCTTAAGGTATAAAATTATACCTTTTAAACAGGTATTTCCTCAGTGACAGCTTTTGTACCTTTATTTTTTGAGAGCGTAGTCAAAAGGAATGAATGAAACTCAAAATATGCCACTAAATTCTGACTTGATGAGCCACATTTGAAGCCGTCTTTAAACTTCTGTGTAAAGTCCCACGTGATTTTGATTTAAAATGTGTCCTTAAGTGTTTCTTCTTCATTTACAGTCATTTGCAGAGATCTTTGATGGAGGCGTCTATGAAATGGTTGAAATGGCAAACAATGCAAATGCATGAACTGTGTTAAATATTTTTTATGAGTCCCAAGAGTTAAAGCAATACTGAAAATTGTCATCTTCTACTGAGCCGTATGGCTGTTTTTTCCCCCCAGATGTGATTTAGAGCGGCATGGCCTGATGTTCTGTAAGGTCATAGATGCAGTAAATCTTTAGTGTTCAGTAGACTAGAAAACACATCTACTGTTCATCTGTAGCAGTCTGTCCTGATCCTGCAGCTTACGGCTCCTTTACAGGACGTCTCCGGCTCAGTTGTGTTTGCTTGCTTCAAAGTGTTTGTCCTAGTGAGCAGAAGTGCATTTTTATTTAGGTGAAATAGCAACTGTAAAACATGGATTTTTTTTTGTTTGTTTTGTTTTGTTTGTTTTATTCAGCAAGGATGCATTAAATGGATCAAAAGATTTCAATTGCATAATCAAATTTTGCACGGTTTCCACAAAAATATGAAGCAGCACAACTGTTTTCATCTTTAATAATGATCAGAAATGTTGCTTGAGCAGCAAATCATCTTATTAGAATGATTTCTGAAGGATCATGTGACACTGAAGACTGGAGTAATAATGCTGAACATTGAAAGCTTTGATCACAGGAATAAATTATGTTTTACAATATATTCAGATAGAAAACCGTTGTTTTATATAGTAATATTTTTTTTTACTGTATTTTTGATCAAATAAATGCAGCTTTGGTGAGCAGAAGAGACTGTTTCTTTCAAAAATATAAAAAAAAAAAAAGGTACTGAGCTCAAACTTTTGTACAGAAGTGTAGATTGACATACAGAGCTCCAGCGGTTGGTGTCGTGATGTTTAATGCCACTCAGTACTACAATATTACACTTTTACTTATTTACATTTACATCTACATTTAGTCATTTAGCAGACGCTTTTGTCCAAAGCGACTTACAATTTAGGACTTAATTATCCTGAGTCATCATGTTTTTTGGTTGGCTTTTCATCGTCACTTATGGTTGGCTTACTTATAGTTGTTTCTGCATATTAAACTTAAATGGAAAAGATATTTAAAAAATACACAGTTCACCTTAGGAAAACTTCCAGAAGAGAATGTTAACCGGTGACTTGTGTAATAATGGCAGGCACTGCACTGAGCAATCTATCACTCTGACATAAAATGTGTTTTTGACTGTAGAACAGAATAGTTCAATCAATGAAACGCGTGTAGGTTATGAGTTAGTGCTGCGTTTCTATCTCGTGATGCTGCTGTTCTCCACAGCCTCATTTTCATGTGTGTCAGATGAAATATATCATCCACTGTGACTAAAGTTTTAGTCTGTCTGTCCATCTGTTGATTTAGTAAAGCTCACTTGCATTATTAATGTCTCCAGTCACATTAAGCAGCTATTTTTCAGCAGCTCATTATAAACAGATTGTATCTGTTGGCCCTGATGAGAAACGCTCCATCTCTCCGTTACAATGAAGGAGTCAGAGCTCAGAGCAGACGTCCTGCAGATCTGTGCCGTGACGCTCGCGCTCGCTCAATGGCGTCGAGCTCACACTGTTTATCTTAGTCAATCAGAAATTCATTCGGCGCGTATTGCGCCGCCCCGCTCAAGATTAGAGGATGATTAATAAGGGTTCTGATGCGTTTACACAGCCAGAGCCTTTTAAGATGACTTACAATTCAGTCGCTGATATCCAGCCGTGCTAATGAGATGTCAAACATCTGACAGACACTCACACATGAGGGGTCAGACATTAACATCACTGCTCGGCCTTTCATGTTGGAAATTAATAATAAGAAACTTGTCAGATCTACTTCAGTTGGTGACTTTTGACACTTGATATTGAAGCATTGGCTGATATCTCTCAACCGCTGGAGTTGCAACTGCTTAATGTTGCTTAATACACACACACATATATATATACAGTATAGATATAGATATAGATATATAGATATAGTATATCCTGGTCTTTTGCATGTTGTTTAAAAGATGTGTGTGCATTTATACTATTAATTGTATGCATCTTGAGACTGCTACCTTCTGTTAGGCATTAGTAATTAAATTGAAATGTACAGAGCAGTGAGGATTTACTGAACTACTCAAAATATGTCACATCACAGACGTGAAATGTTCTCTTTGACGTCCGCTGCTTTGAGTCTATTCATCTTGATTTGATTGCAAAGTGTGATTTTGCAGTGATTTGAGTCTGCCTGTTCTGTTCTTCCAACCCCATTTGCATTTTCTCCTTTTCTTTTTCATTCTTTCTTTTCTATTTTTTCCGTCTTCAGCAGTGACACAGCTAGAGAAGTAGTTAAAGATTTCTTGTTCTCTCTCATAGTTCATTAGTGACGGCCTTTATTGAACTAAGTGAATAAAGCGTCTTTAAGTCTCTAATATCCTCCTAATGTCGTCTCAGTGTGGCGGAGTTAAAGACCTGTGATTAAGTTTATCATCTGAAGTTTAAGTGCTTCCTCGCCTCAAGCTGAATGGTGTTTTAGTCCTGCGTCTCGATGTGCGAGGGATCGCATCAGGAATGACATTATTCTGAGTTCAACTAGCTGTTGTAATGCTTCATTTTCTACAGGCTGTTGTGTTAAGAACTACCACGCTCATTTAAATATGATAATAAATTAAAATGAATGAATAGAACATGACCATGGTCTTTATTAAATAGACAGTGGCTGACATGATTTTCTCTCATTTCAGAGTGTTCCTGCGAGCCATCAATCAATACGCCGCCGTTCTCAGCAAGAAGTTCCTCGACCAAACCAACTTTGAGCTGCAGGTGAGACTTAAAGTACAACACATCTGTTAGACATTGTTGCCTGGAACACGAAAGGGATTTGTTTCCCCCATTCACTATCATTGAATGCTAAATCTCCTTTTTTGTTCATTGGAAGAAAGACCTAGAAAGATACATTTATAATGCATTTAGACTAGTAAAGTGCTACCAAAAAGCACTGATAATAACATATAGGCCTGGTTTCACAGACAGGGCTTAGATTAGGCCAGGATTAGGCCTTAGTTCAGTTAGGACATTTAAGTAGCTTTTATAAACGTGTCTTAGGAAAGAATATTACTGGTGTGTGTCTTGAGACAAAACAATGGCACTGACATATTTGAAGACTTTCTGTAAAAACGGCTCAAACGTGCATTTTAGTCTTGGACTAGGCTTAAGCTTTGTCTGTGAAACCGGAGGATAGTGTTGTTTATGAAAGCACACCTTTTAACCGTGACTATCTGCCCGGTTGTGTTAGAGGAAGTTCCAGCAGGGATCATTACATTTCTTTCTACCAGAATAACTCATGACAGGCTAATGGGCTGTAATTTCCGAGCGTCTGATTTGAATATTTGAAGCGGCTCTTCTCTGAGCATTGTGTTCGTGTTGCTTGTCGCTGTTGGCTCATGGTTATTCTTAATCTCAGTATTCATTTTACCCATGAAACCATCTGGCGATGCACACTTTGGCTTTCAGCAGCCAATGAATTATTTTGAAGTTATTGTTGTGAGTGGCATCAGCTCTTCTGCTCAAATAGCTGTGTGCACTGTGACTATTGCTCATACTTCAGATCCTTCACAATAACTATTAATCTAGTGTGCATAACCTGTCATCATTTGTGCAACAGACATGAATGATTAAACTTCTGAAATCTCATTTGTAGATGTCTAATTGAAAGGATATTCTAATTCTATTCTAGTATGTAACTATAATAAAGTGCCCCTATTATGCTATTTTAAAAGCTCCTAATTTAGTTCTGTAGGTCTCCTTCAATAGGTTTACATGCATCCAAGGTAAAAACAAAACAAAAAAACTTACATTTTCACATAATATACATAGCAGCATTACCTTTTTCCTACTGTGTCTAAACGGTCTTCCTAAACCCCTCCTTTTTGAGAGCTTCCTCTGCTCTGATTGGTCAGATGGTCTTGTCTGTTGTGATTGGTCGACCACTTACAGCATGTGTCGGAAATTAAACACCCGTTATTGTTGAGCTCTTCCTCAGCACTTGATACACAGTGACAGTAACTCCATTTATCTGTACTTTGATTGTTAAAACTTTTCAGACCTTTTACATTCACAAACAGCTATATTACACACTATATGAGAAATAATATCTGGGGGGAAAAAATCATAATAGGGGCACTTTAATGCAGGATGATTTAAGGGCTTTTCACACCAAGAACAATAACTATATTAACATCCACACTAAAGCATGATAATGTTCTGTTTATTATAATTGTGTGCCACCGTTATGTCATGTACCACTTTAAATGCTTGAATCTCTTTTAAAGGCAGATAAATCATTATCGTTCATTAGCTGTTTCTCCGTGTCATCATCATTAGTTGTAGTGAGTACTTCCCTATTATCTTAGAATTAGGATGATTATTGAAACGTAGATATTGTTATAGTTATCATCCCTGGTGTGAACGGCCCTTTAGTCTGTAATTATTTCAATTAGGAGCTGAAGTTTAATAATATCCTCCTTTTTTTTTTTTTTTTTTCAGTTGTGGAATAACTACTTCCACCTCGCTGTGGCATTCCTTACCCAGGAGTCTTTGCAGCTTGAGAACTTTTCAAGTGATAAACGGGCCAAGATCTTCCACAAGTAAGCATTAATATCACTGGCACCTACCCACAATGCACTGCTACAAAACTGTATAACATTAACCTCTCAACAGGAAGAACTACAGATGAAAAAGTATATGTTTATGATGTTTGAATATTAAAAAAAAGCATATGTTTGTCAGAAATTATGTATTTCGAGTGTTCGGATGAGAGTTAGACAGCCGTGTTGTCATAATGCATTTGCATTTAGCAGATGCTTTTATTCAAAGTGACTTACAAATGAGGAACACAACAAGCAATTCTTCTTAACGAGGCAATAATGTGTGAAGTGCTTGTAATGCAAAGATTTAAACATCATTTAGATTATCACAAGACCGAACAGGGAGGGAGGCATATATCAAAAAATACTGAAAGCATAGAAGCATATGGGGCCGAGAGTGGTGAAGGAAATGTGTTTTCCTGAAAACATGAACAGGCTCTGCATCACTGTTGAAAGCGTTGGAGAAGGAGAGACGGCAGGACTGAGTGAAGAGCCTCTTCTCGGTGTGTGTTTGCCTGTGGCGTGAGCTCATTCTCGTAGAGTCTGTCAGGACTCTTCAGCCTCTCAGGAACACGGGGACACGTTTCCAAAACCACACATTTTCTCAGGACATGCAGTGCTGGTGTCAGGAGCCGCAGCTCTTTCTGGGAGCCGTTTTTGCTTTTAGGTTTTGGGGGAATTGCACAGATTTGGCGAATTCAAAAGAAATGAATAACCAACAATCTCTGCAGAACATTTTTAAAATGGGATCATTTGAAGAAGGATAACATACAGTATTTTGCAGATAAATGGGACCTGTACGGTATCAGATAATATCGGTATATTGGCTATCGGATGATATCAGCAATCTTTTTCATTTATCCAGTTTTTGAATATTTAACGGCTGATTATGGATATTACATTTTTTGTGCTTATTTTAAGGTCTATATCTGACACAAACAGATCTCTAGAAACATGCTACTCCTATCTATCCATCCATCCATCCATCCATCCATCTTTAATAAAGTACCATATACTTTTAAAATAAGTAATGTATTAGTAATCAACCATAACATTTGACAATGTCAAGTGTGAACATTCTTCTTGTCCTTAAAAGAAAGATGAGCAGATGCAATTTTTGGGTTAACAATCTCTTTAATTTTAATACCAACTCATGCAAAAATAAAAGTGCGCAAGCTCAACACATTGTCAGCTATAATGCAGTTTAATTTGTTTACTTGCTGACAGCATTTCAACCTGATGACACTTCATGTCCTGGAATTCTACAAAAAAAAAAAAAAAAGAAACCCAAAGTTGGCATTTTGAGGGCTTTTATCAGAAAATGTGCTGATGTCTCAAGGATGCTGCGTCTCATTTTTATAACAATCTGTTCAGCTACCCTGTCTTTGTTCTTCTGTGCCGTTTGCCCCCTGCTGTGCCTCTTTCAGAGTGATGTTTCATTCCTTCAGAGCCGTAGCCTTAGCTTTCATCCTTCCCTCAACCTTTCATCACTCCATTCTCCCAGTGTTCTGCTGGAGGTGTCATGTTGACCTCAGAGAGACTGCTGCTGCTGCTGACTCTTCAGTCTTTCTTTTTCCTCCTCTTTTCTTCTCATTCGGAGTCCAAGCTGGCATCACAGTAAAGGAGCATTCAGGCCAAAGCTCACACACTGATGTAAGAAATACACAATACTTACTGGGGAACATGTTTTTGGTGTGCCATGCTGGTTGATTGGGGGTTTGATGATGTTTTGTTGAATTATATGGTTGATTAGTTGTTCTGGGTGGTTGCAGTGTGCTGCTACCCGGGTTTCTAGGGTGTTCTATAGATATGACTTATGATTTGTCCAATACCTCAAGTATAAGCAGGAGAGCTGGCGCTTTAGCAGACAACACTAGTCCCTCGCTCTTTTTCATATGTCGCTGTATTACGTTAGCATATCTTTCCAGTGAACGTCCCGTGGGCTGGCAGGTGTGAGTGTTAACAGGCTCAGCTTACTCTTCTGTATGAGTGTGAGGACACACACCCTCGGCTGTCTGTCTCTTTCATTCTGTCACTGCGGACACCAGAGACACAAATTATAGAGTAGCGCTTAGCAGGAAACAGACCGACCCGTATAGGCGAGAGGCTAGAGGCTGTATGCGAGAGGCTTTACTGTGTGTTAACTGGGCTCCGACGCACCTCGTCCTTGTCATCGTAAATTACGCTTGGATGAGAGCGTATTGACAAAGCAATCGATGGTGGCTCAGAATTCACCCGAGGGCCACAGGCGTCCCCAAATGACAGCGGTAATGAATGGATGTCAGGCCCGCTGAGGCCGCTGGAGGTAAAGCATAAGGGATGTGTTGCCATGCTGCTTACTTCACACTTTCTTTAAATGAGAGCACCGATTGGGCCATGTGACGTTGATTCTGAACGGCTTTTATGCCTCTCTCAATATTATGAAGGTTAGCAAGTTGAAGCCATAAATGTTTCTCAGTTCCAGGAGAATTTGAAATACTTTACATTTTTATACTTTCAACTTTTATGAAGTCATCTGTCTTTCTCTGATATCTTCATATTTCTATTTATAGGTATCAAGACATGCGGCGACAGATTGGCTTTGAGATCCGAGACATGTGGTACAACCTAGGTGAGCTGCCATTTAAGAGATCATTATATTAGACAAAAAATAGTTGTGAAATATACTGGGGTTTGTCTATTTGCAAATGCATGATGAAAAACTAAAATATGTGAATAAAATGCAAGTTGTGGGCATTTGTGATCCATACACAGCACCTTTTACATTATTTAAATATTCTAAACATTCTAATGTGTAAAACATGTAATGTGAAAACACTTGAAATGGCTTAATGTACTAAAACAGTGATATTAAAAGTTCAAATGCTCTATACACCTTATTAATGATGCATACTATATACAGGCGATCAATTGAACCCAGAATATGAATGCAATGTGCTTAAGTGGTTTATTTATAATGGTTTTCTATGGAAAACTGCTTAACAGGAAACTGGGTTGCGTTCATATTCTGGGCTCTTCTGCTTGCGTATGCATAGTATGCATCATCATTAATCATCATTTTATTGAATTTAGTCTTTTAATATCACTGTCTTACTACATTTAGTAAAAACCTGGTAAAAAGGACTGGACGGCAATGGAAGAAAGCCATGTTTTGCCCTCCAGGCGGCCGTTCTTATAAGGGTGTGACGTCACATGAAAACTATGAATTGTAGAGACACCGACTTTACATTTTTTACACCCCTAAACAAAACGTACTGTGATTGGTTGCTTTTCTTGTCAGTCAGACTGCCTCATGACCAATGAAAACTGCGATAGAGTCCAGACTTTCTGCCGTCAGTCTGAAGCTCTGCTTACAGTACGTGAGACTGCAAATGTCTTGACCGTCACTTTTTATGAATTTAATGCATCGTGATTACAAGCATTAATTTCAAAAATCGTACTGACCCCAAACTTTTGAATGGTATAGTACATATTTAAACACTGATAGTCTTTCACTTGCGGTGCTCTAAATCCTGTGGGCTCTTTGTAAAAGGCTAATGTCCCTAAAAAACCATTACATCTTTAAAAGGATTCCCAGCATTCACATTGCATAACTTTGGGATCATTTATTTTTGTACGGCTTGTGTCTGCCACATTTGTGTTGCTTACAGTTTTAGCACTGATTTTAAGCGGGTTATTTTTCGACCAAGACACCTAACTGTTATTTAGAGCCGTGGAAACGGAAATGCTCCTAAAGTGAAGGTGCTAATTAGTTGCAGGACAGTTGAGGAAGCACCGCTGTGAAAGTATTTTCAGTTCCCACACTCCTCCCTGAATAAGTGTTTGCCACCTCGCGGTAGACGTGTTTCTCAGCAGTCTTTGGTTGTTCATTAGCTTGCTGCGTTTGATACCGGGTTTAGTCACGTACAGTACACCAGAGAATCAGAGATGTTTGCCTCTATTCAGTGTTGTGATTGCACGAAACTCTGAAGATTAGGAGAGCACAGATGAAAGTAGAGAGATTTAGAAATGCTGCCTCCAAAATAGAAGTGGTACACACCTCACAGAAATACATAAGTTGTTGTTAGACACAAATAGGCACTGCGAGGAGGTAGCGGAGAGACGATATTCCCTGTGCTGGTGCACCTGCCGGCAAAAATATCACAAACAGAAAGCAGATCCAAAAAACTAACAGAAAAGATCTTAAATAAACAATCTGAAGGATTCAGGCATGCTATCTTGTTTCTTCTGAACATCCTGCAGGTCCACACAAGATCAAGTTTATCCCTGAGATGGTGGGTCCGATTCTGGAGATGACGCTGGTTCCGGAGATCGAGCTGCGGAAAGCCACGATTGCCATCTTCTTTGACATGATGCAGTGCGAGTTTCACTTCAGACGCTGTTTCCAGACGGTCAGTTTTCACAGGCGTCAGTACCCGTGTGATTTCTGTGTTTGCATCCTAACTTGCACACTTATACTGCATGCTAATAGGATAGTTCATGGGAAAGTGCACTACGGTTCAAAAGGTTGGGGTCTATTAGGCTCACCAAGGCTGCAGTAATATTATGAAATATTATTCCAGTTTAAAAAAAAACTGTTTTCTATGTGAATATATTTTAAAATGTAATTTATTCCTGTGATCAAAGCTGAAGTTTCAGCATCATTACTCCAGTCTTCAGTGTCACATGATCCTTCAGAAATCATTCTAATATGATGATTTGATGCTCAAGAAACATGTTTTTTTATTTTTTTATTATCCTCAATGTTTTTGCCACTTAATATTTTGTGAAAACCATAATATATTTTTCCAGGACTTTTTGATAAATAGAGAGTTCAAAATTTTAGCATTTATTTAAAACAGAAATACATTTGAACTTTATATATGTCTTTATTGTCACTTTTGAATAAAAAAAATACAAAATAAATCTTACTGACCCCAAACTTTTGAAAGGTAGTTTGATTGCAGCACTTTTAAGTAAGGGTGTCATCATTCCAGGATTTCAGTAGTACGTACTAAAAGCTTTTAAATACTGAAAAAAATGCACCATTCCTCATTACTACAGCAAAAACGAATATGCTTCAATAATACTATGAATATTAACATATTAAACTGAACATGTACTCTTCAAATGTTTCTCACTGATTAAACATTGCTTCAGGTCTTTCAATTATTCAAGCAAACAGAGCATGTGTGCAGATACGCATGTGAGCAGTTGAAAGCAGCTGTTCAATAGCTTTAGAAACTGCTGCTCTGTCCTCTTCATTTTTCTGAAGGACCATCACAAACTCTAAAAAAACATGAACGGATGCACATTTTAAAATCCTTTAAAGTTACCATGAAAACAAAATTGACGAGAACAACCTGTTACTCACATGACATCGACCAATAGCGAACCACAACCATCCAGTCAAGTCCCCATTGACAAAATCAAGTCCCGCCCTACATTTGTTCTTGTTCCAGAAGCCATTTCACTCATACGTCAATGTAGGAAAGACAAGAATAGCACAACTTCCGTTTCATGCAGACTTTAACATACTCATTTCAACACAATGTAGTCTAGGATGCGCTAATTCTCATTTTGCAGAATATGTAGTGCATATTAGGATGCAGTCCTTGTGCCACATCCCTCAGAGATCTTCGTCTTCCTCAAAAACCTACACTGCTAAAAGGTTACGGATTCACTACTTCCTCAAATATGCTTTGCATTAATGCTAATCTACAGATGTGTGAGTTGATCTTTCATTTGTTTTTCTTCTGAGAGTGTCATTGGACTGATAATGCTTCAGTACAGCCGACTGCAGTCTCTCTCACAGATTCAGTGAGTGTTTGATGCCCTGCGTGTTTCAACCTGCCAGTGCTATGGGACACACTAGTATGCCATTCAAATGAGAAGCATATTGAGGGCTGCATGCACAGACAGAAAACATTACAATTAATGCAGTTAATGACACAGAATGTCATGCATATCTTATCAGAGCTTTCAGTGTGACTTGAGTCTGTTGTCGGATCGTTTGCGCACCAGTGAACCACACTTGAGTTTACGTGAAAAGGCAATTGCTGGGCTGACTGGTTGATTTGGGAAACTGGCAGACAGGCGTCCCATAAGTGTCTGTGTGTCTGTCTGTGTGTCTGTCTGTGTGTCTGTGTGCCTGTCTGTGTGTGTGTCTGTCTGTGTGTCTGTCTGTCTGTGTGCCTGTCTGTGTATGTGTCTGTCTGTGTGTCTGTCTGTCTGTCTGTGTGCCTGTCTGTGTGTCTGTCTGTCTGTGTGTCTGTCTGTCTGTGTGCCTGTCTGTGTATGTGTCTGTCTGTGTGTCTGTCTGTGTGCCTGTCTGTGTGTCTGTCTGTCTGTCTGCCTGTCTGTGTCTGTCTGTCTGCCTGCCTGCCTGTCTGTGTGTGTGTCTGCCTGTGTGCCTGTCTGTCTGTCTGTCTGTCTGTCTGTCTGTCTGTGTGTGTGTGTGTGTGTGTGTGTGTGTCTGTCTGCGTATCTGTCTGCCTATCTGCGTGTCTGTCTGTGTGCCTGTCTTTCTCTCTGTCTGCCTGTCTGTGTGTCTGTCTGTCTGCCTGTCTGTGTGTCTGTCTGTCTGCCTGTCTGTCTGCCTGTCTGTGTGTCTGTCTGTCTGTCTGTGTGTGTGTGTGTGTGTGTGTGTGTGTGTGTCTGTCTGCGTATCTGTCTGCCTATCTGCGTGTCTGTCTGTGTGCCTGTCTGTCTCTCTGTCTGTTTGTCTGTGTGCCTGTCTGTCTGTGTGTCTGTCTGTCTGTCTGTAGCCGCGTTTCCACCGCAGGAACTTTCCCCAGGAACTAGGAACTTTGGGCTGGTACTCGATGTGTTTACACCGCAGGAACCAGGGTCTAAATGAAGTTCGGGGTAAATATTTCCCCCTCCGATAGTCCCTGCTCATGAGGTAGTACTTTTTTTAAGTTCAGGAACTTTCAGGGGTGGGACTTGTGCGCTGCACAAGCTGATTGGTTGTGTTCACGCCGCATTTTGGTTGGATGATTCAACGCAGCATTTATTTATTTTTAACCTCCCTTTTTAAAAAATCTATTGCGGTTCATGTCGTGGCTTCATGCAGTAAGAGTTGTCTGTCTGCAAATATGGAATTTAATAAAAAAACTGGTGGACTGGCGACGAGTTTCAGGCTTTATTAAGGGTATTTGTGGAAGAGGAAACTTTCTGCGCGTTCGTCCCAGCCATCTCACGGTCAATGTCCGCAATAGCTGATAACATACAAATTTTATATCTAACGTTAGCATTACGAGCTTACTGAACACGCTTTATCAGTGCTCGTCTCTTTTCTGCCACAGCTTTTATTAAGTCATTATGTTTACACATTGTCATCTATTGCAAGGCACTCCAAATGTTACAAATTTACTATAACAGGATTGAAATAGCGCTTTGAGGTTAGTAACAAACAACTATTTACAAGACTGTCACTATTTATGATTGATAGACGGGGTTCAGGCTTTTTTTAAGCGTATTTGCGAAAGAGGAAATGTTTGCGCGTTCGTCCCAGGCATCTCACAATAACTGATAACATACGTTGTCTAATTTTATACGCATACGAGCTTTCTGAACACGCTTTAGTATCAGTGCTCGTCTATTTTGTTTTGTTAATTACCTCGTTAGTAAACCAATACATAACTGCAGCACAGTTTGAATCTCCTCCATACTTGTGGCGCTCAAAACTGATTACTGTCCGTCACAGACTGGGAGGAGCAGTTGCGCGCAGTTTACCTTCCCGGTACTTTAGACCGCGGTGTAAACGCAGAAAGCAACCGGTCTGGGGCAAAAAAAAGTTCCTGGGACAAATTGTTCCGGGTAATTTCGGTGGAAACGTGGCTTGTGTGTCTGTCTGTTTGTCTGTGTGCCTGTCTGTCTGTCTGTCTGTGTGTCTGTCTGTCTGTCTGTCTGTCTGTCTGTCTGTCTGTCTGTCTGTGTGTGTCTGTCTGCGTGCCTGTCTGTCTGTCTGTCTGTGAAGACTAAACATTTTACTGCTTAATGTTATTTTTTTGTATTATTTTTCTTTCTTCATTTTCATAATAATTTCATAATGTATTTAGTGAAGTCAGAGTATGTTATCATGTGTGCTGAGCAGAGATCTGGGATTAGCTATATTTTGCTTAGAGGTATGTGTGCAATGTAACGTTCACTGAGCAGAGATGTTCCACTAATGATGATATTTCTTCACAAGGAATGGAATGTTTTTCAATTGATGCAAATGTACCACGAATGTATACACTGAGAAATAGTTTCTTAATGTGGAAAGTGGATTGTGCCATGTCATGTGTAAGCATGAGGTTTATGTTCCATTTTTAAACATAAGCAACATGTTTTTCTACCTTACAAGGAAGTTGTAAGTCCCAGAGTGGTGTATATAAGCTCAATCTTACTGCACCACCTCAGAGAAACATAAAGGCATGTGACGGGGTGAGAGGAAGGAGAAACATAGAGAAACCATTACAGCTTGCATGATGGGGTGAGGGAATAGAGAAATGGGGAACAGAGAAATCTGGAATGAAGACCTCCTCACCTATAGCCTTATTCTGCTATGCCTGTTTCTCTCTGTCTGATACATGTATAAAATAATAAATAGAAATCTCTTGGCAAAAGTAACTGGTGTAGCTTCCGTGATTCAACCATAACGGGGGAAAGCATGATTTTCAAATCTACTGTCTGTGTGCCTGCCTGTCTGTCTGTCTGTCTGTCTGTCTGTTTGACTGTCTGTCTGTATGTCTGTGTGCCTGCCTGTCTGTCTGTGTGTGTCTGTCTGTCTGTCTGTTTGCCTGCCTGCCTGTCTGTCTGTCTGTCTTTGTGACTGCCTGTGTGTCTGCCTGTCTGTCTGTTTATATGTCTGCCTATATGTCTGCATTTGTGTCTGTCTGTCTGTCTGTCTGTCTGTCTGTCTGTCTGTCTGTCTGTCTGCCTGTCTGTATGTCTGCCTTTGTGTCTGTCTGTATGTCTGCCTTTGTGTCTGTCTGTGTGTATGTTTGTCTGTCTGTTTTTCTGTCTATATGTCTGCCTTTGTGTCTGTCTGTCTGTCTGTCTGTCTGTCTTTGTGCCTGTCTGTATCTGTGTCTGTCTGTCTATATGTCTGCCTATATGTTTGCCTTTGTGCCTGCCTGTCTGTCTGTATCTGTGTCTGTCTGTCTGTCTGTCTGTCTGTCTATATGTCTGCCTATATGTCTGCCTTTGTGTATGTCTGTCTGTCTTTATGTGTGTCTGTCTTTGTGCCTGCCTGTCTGTCTGTCTGTCTGTATGTGTCTGTCTGTCTGTCTGTCTGTCTGTCTGTCTGCCTATATGTCTGCCTTTGTGCCTGTCTGTCTTTGTGCCTGTCTGTCTGCCTGTCTGTCTGTCTTTGTGCCTGTCTGTCTGTCTGTCTGTCTGCCTGTGTGTGTGCCTGTCTGTCTGTCTGTCTGTGTGCCTGTCTGTCTGTCTGTCTGTCTGTGCTTGTCTGTCTGTCTGTGCTTGCTTGTCTGTCTGTCTGTCTGTCGGCGTGTGTGCCTGTCTGCCTGTGTGCCTGTCTGTCTGTGTGTGTGTTTGCGTGCCTGTCTGCCTCTGTCTGCCTGTCTGTCTGTCTCTCTCTGTCTGTCTGCCTGTGTGTCTGTGTGCCTGTCTGTCTGTCTGCCTGCCTGTCTGTCTGTGTGCCTGTCTGCCTGTTTGTGTGCCTGTCTGTCTGTCTCTCTGTCTGTCTGTCTGTCTGTCTGTCTGTCTGCCTGTCTGTGTGCCTCTGATGAAGCGTGTGATGGTAATGAACAGATAAAGTTGAGCTCACAGTCGTGTGACTGATAACGGCTGATTACTCTCTGATACTGCGCGAGAGAGCGAGAAAACGCAGGAGGAGGAGAGAGAGGAGGGCTGGGAGGATCAACGCTAATGAAATGAAAAATTAGCCACACTCGTTATTTACGGCTGCTGTGTTTAATTGCAGTTTGAGAACGAGATCATCACCAAGCTGGATCACGAGGTGGAAGGAGGCCGAGGAGACGAACAGTACAAAATCCTCTTCCAGAAGATGTGAGAGCAGATTATACACACACACACACACACACACACACACACACACACACGCACACACACACACACACACTGATAGTGATGTTAATATAATAACTACATGAGGAAACAGAGCAGAAGACGTTTGTGCCTTTAAAGACAACATCAAGTCAAAACCGTAATTAATTCACATGTATTTAATCTTAAAAAAATAAAAAATAAATTGCTTGTATGAAAACTTTAATGTTTGCATTGCAAAATTATCATATTTAATTAACATTACATATAAAAAAAATATTAAAAAAATATTAAAACTTTTAAAAAATATAAACTATATAGAAATTTTTTGGCATGTTATATGAAACAGTTTATTTTCATAATCTTTCATCAAAATATATTAACTTACTCTGGTTCTGAGATGAATTTTTTCTCCGGATGTAACCAATGACACATGGCCAAATATTACCCAATATTAGTATACCTTACTTGTCAAGTCCATACATATTTTGTTTAGAAATATGGCATATTATAGTCAATTGTGTTGACTTTAATGAGACATTTAAATTGAAAACCAAAATCAAAAGGCTCTCATGTTGAATACATTCATTGCAAATGCTGTTTCGTGTCGTTTAACATGGAGTTTAGAGACATAGTGGTGTGACCTTCGTCATTGTGTGTGTGTGTGTGTGTGTGTGTGTGTGTGTGTGTGTGTGTGTGTGTGTGTGTGTGTGTGTGTGTGTGTGTGTGTGTGTGTGTGTGTGTGTGTGTGTGTGTGTGTGTGTGTGTGTGTGTGTGTGTGTGTGTGTGTGTGTGACAGTCTGTTGGAGCACTGCAGGAAGCACAAGTATCTGGCTAAGTCTGGTGAAACCTTCGTGACTCTGGTGGTCCGTCTGTTGGAGAGACTTCTGGACTACAGGACCATCATGCACGACGAGAACAAGGAGAACCGCATGAGCTGCACAGTAAATGTGCTGGTAAGGAGAATATTTAGCCTCTCAGCGGCACATCTGTATAATAACCCTATTATACATTTCAAAAACGTACTGAGGCGCAAGTGCACATTAAACCTGAACATGCTGTTAGAGTCCTCGTGTGTTAAACATGACTCTCGTATCGTCTCGTCGGTCGGTGTGCAGAAATCAACAGCACAAGCTCAGATGATGTTACAGATTCTTCTAGAGCACATTATTCAGTTTGAGTTTTTGGTTAAACTGAAGTCAGTGATTAGCATGAATAAGTGAAAAGATTGTGACCTTGAATGTGAATCTGTTGCAGAATTTCTACAAGGAGATCGAGAGAGAAGAGATGTACATCAGGTGAGCCACTTTATCTTTCCTGACTTTACCTGCCGCTGGAATTCTCAATGGTTAAATCTTTCTTTCTTTTTTCTTCTTCTTGTTTTCCCCAAAGGCACATTAAATTGATCAAAAGTAACAGTAAAGGCATTTATAATGTTACAAACGATTTCCATTTCAAATAATGATGTTATTTTGAACTTTCTATTCATTAAAGAATCCTGAAAAAATATGTCATGGTTTCCACAAAAGAAATTAAGCAGAACATCCGTTTTCAATATTAATAAAAATCATCATATTAGAATGATTTCTGAAGGATCATGTGACACTGAAGACTGGAGTAATGATGCTGAACATTCAGCTTTACATCAGAGGAATAAACTTTACATTTGAAAATATATTCAAATAGAATTTTATTTATTTATTTGTAACAATATTACTGTTTTTACTGTATTTTATACAGTATAATTAAATAAATGCAACCTTGGTGAGCAGTAGATAATTATTTAAAAAAACATTTAAAAAAACCAAACTTTTGAACAATAGTGATATGTACATATATGTTTTTTAGATATGTATATACTTATGTATAGTTTTATGTATTATGTATATATTATTATTTTAGTTTTATAACTACCTTTCAGTAAATTATTTGTGGTTTTATATTAAAATAAAACATATATTTATTTTATTCAGAAAATGAAAAAGCCCACTAAGTATCTTAAGTGGACCAGTATTTCACATCATATTTACAATATTGTGTGTTTTAGCGCCAGTGGAATACTGTCTTGACAAATGCAAAAACAGTCCCGGAATGATCCAATTTATAAAAAAACATTTCATTTATAATTTTTATCTTTAAGAATCTTAAGTTTCTCCAAGCTTTCCCTGTGTTTGGGATCATGCAGTACGTGAACGATAAGCTAATCTGATCTCTAGTTGCTCTGTGCTGCTGGCCTTTGTGAGTGTGTTATTGGAGTTTGTGTTCAGATTGTTAATGTCATTGGTGTGTGTGTGTGTGTGTGTGTGTGTGTGTGTAGGTACCTGTATAAGCTCTGTGACCTGCATAAGGAGTGTGATAACTACACAGAGGCCGGATACACTCTACTGCTGCATGCTAAACTCCTCAAGGTAACTCCACATGTTTATCTGACTATATATGCCTCTTCCCTTTGAGGACGACTCTAGATGTCTCTGGTAAACACACACTACATAGATTCCTACTTGCCGACACATGCCAGTAAATGAATGTTCAGTGTATACGAGATAACAATGTTTATGCACTTCAACTGCAGAATCTACAGTATCAGGTATAATTTAATTGGCTATCTTGCTGTTGAAGACTCTGACAGGAATAATCCATGCACATTTCCATTTCTTTGAGTGTTGAAGTTCTACAGAAGGATGTTTTTCCCCTTGTCTGACATTTATAAAGTCACCTCAAGTGCAGATTTGAGAACAAATCTCCGGTAGAAAGATACTTAAACTTTGTCAAAGATGATTGCGGTGCACGCAAGGCTTTGGATATTAAAATTCATTTCTATTAAGTATAAAACTTGTGAAACTTAAAGTATTAAATTTAATACCCCGAGTATTAAAACTTTTTTAATTAATTCATCCAGAATCACTGAATGTACAGACACCCTTTTAGGTGTTTGTGAACTTTATACTTAACTGAAAGTCATATTTGCATACTGAAATGTTTCTGTTTTTTTCTTCTTCTTGCATTAATTTGCATACTGATTTTTTTTACTGAACTTTTTTTTATATCCGTTTATACATATAGTTGATATATATCAGTTCACATAGAAATCAAGATGCATGTCATGACAAACGCAAAGCTCTGCGACATTTAATTCGCACATTTACACCATATAAAGCATAATCGTACTTAAAACATTAACAGTATATTATGTGGCTGCTTTGCAAGCTCTACTGTGTCCTTCACGAAATGCAAATTTGATCTTGGGAGTTAGTCTTGATAATTGACATTAACTGTTAGTTGAGCAAATTGATTAATATGTATATTGGCTTGCTGTTTAATGACATCTGGATGTTCTGTAGTGTATCTGAGATCCGTTTAGGGCTTTACCGGAGTAATTTGACGAGGGAATCGGCTGTCACAGTCAGCGAGGGAACACCACGTTCCCTCAAACCCACGCAGCTTCTTTTCATAAATCGTTCTCTGTGCTCCTAAGAGCATAAGAGCAGCACTCCCACGTACACACACCTTATGCTACACACATAATGCATGCATTTACAAACACACACACAGACCTCAGAGACAACACCAAAACCTGAAACTTTTACAACTTGTTATCCGCTCGCTTGGAAGTCGGTGAAACTCCTGAAGAGTTGTTTTGTGAAACGGGACCTATGGTGACTTAAAATATTAATTTACACTTCTTCATACGTGCTTTCAGACAAAAAATGTGTTTAAGTGTTTGGATATTGCTTTGTGCAGTCTCAAGCTAAAATATTATACTATTAAATGTATGTTGTACTATATAAAAAATAAAATAAAAATCCTTCAGGAAGGTAAAAGGGTTTTAGTTTAGTTTATCATTGCAAGGCTTTTGCTCATGGCTCTGACACTTCAAGCTGTTAATTAGAAAGAGAAAGCGGATGTTTACTGTAAACATGGTAAAAGGGTTGACATGTATATTTAAACCAGACAAACGTAATAAAACTAGATTATTAAGAGACTTTATAGTAGTCTTCGTTACTTTTAAGAAGAAAAATATGATGGGGAACACAGTGAGTTTATTTTTTTTAGATTTCCATCTCAAATTAATGCTGTTCTATCCAAAATTATCATGGTTTCCACAAAAACTATTAAGCACCAAATCATCATATCAGAATGATTTCTGAAGGATCATGTGACACTGAAGACTGGAGTAATGATGCTGAACATTCAGCTTTGATCACAGGAATAAATTGTTTTACAATATAATATAATAGAAAAAAGTTATTTTAAACTGGAAAAATATTTCACAATATTACTGTTTAACTGTATTTTTATTCATATAAATGCAGCATTGGTGTGCGTAAAAGTCTTTGAAAAACACATTCTTTTAAAGCAACCCAGTGGTACACACACACACACTTTTCAACGGTAGTTTGTGTGTATATTTATATTTATACACAGCTGGTTCACATGGAAACAGTCAGCGTCTCACTAGGCCAGGATGATCAACTGATCGACTATTTGTCCGAAAACCCACTAGTCAATTGTAAGGCCCCAGAAACACACGACGAGGAACAGACCCGTGGCTTTCACGCTGATGATGCCGTTTCCTGAGGTGTTTGACCCCCACTGTTGCACAAAGCTACATGAAATGTCAATTACGTTTACACTACAGTGAATCAGTTCTGACAGAGCCCTTAGCACAATACAGTAGCTCAACGTCACAGCCAATAGCAGCAGCCCTCCAGAGAGTCAGCTGATCTTCTCCAGCCAATCAGATCCCTCGTTTCCGTGTGTGTGTGTGTGTTTATATTCCAGAAAAGCGGTGAACTGAGTGGTCAGCACAAACCCAGGAGTTCTGCACAGTTTCTCCCTATAATCACTTGTTTACAGGATCAGGCAGCATCTGTAATGAATATTACAGTGTGGCCACATAAATCAGTGTTATCAGATGGGCTCTTGACGCCGGCACAGTAATACAGGCCAAACCTTTCAGACTCTAAGCACAACAAAATGAATGTCTCCAGCAGCTGTGATCTGAAAGCGACCACACTGCTCTGTGTGTGTGTGTGTGTGTGTGCGCACGTTTGTGCACCTGCATATTGCATATTTTAATTTATTGTTAAGAGTGGTCATACAGTTTTTTTTTGTTGTTGTTGTTTTTTTTGTTCTTTCCCTGTGGTCCACTTATAATGCTTCTAATAATGTTTTTCCTCTAAAAAAATCTGAAATATGTCGCTCAAACTGTTCAGATCAAACTGTAATCATAAGGGATCTCGTTTTGAAATAATAACATCCTTCTTCCTCCATATTACCTCATCGTAACTTGACAGACTGAGTTTCTGAACGCAGAATAGCCGTCATTGATGTATACATGTAGGCGGCTGTGTTCATGAATTCACATACTGTAACTTGCATCAGACATTTATGCAGCTTCGCTTTTCTTATGCGTGGGAAGTTTTTAGTTACATTTTGTTGTAATGAACCTTCTTATTTCAAAAGATAAAAAGGACTTTTAGTTATATGACCCCTTTAAATTTTCATGTTTGTAGTAATGTATTTGTATGTGTATAGATACAGATTAGATCTAACAGTGAAGTAAACACGACTCTCATCAGGTCACGAGCAGGTTAATGCAGTGTATTTGAAGAGTGTAATGATGATGTTGTTTTGTCAGTGGTCTGAAGAGGCCTGTGCCGCCCACCTGACGCAGAGAGACGGATACCACGCCAGCACTCAGGGTCAACTCAAAGACCAGCTGTACCAGGAGATCATCAATTACTTCGACAAGGGAAAGGTAACCATCACTAACACTGTATACTATCACTACATGCTTTAGTCATGTTGGCCAGGAACTAACTATTAGTGTTTTCAGAATAGTGGCATTTCAACTCACAACGACATTGTGAACTGCAGTCATCAAACTTGTTCTACTTTCAGATTCTTTCAGATCTGATGGTTTATTTCTATAAATGTATATATATAAAAAAAAACAATTGGTATGATCCACACGGAGATCTGATCTCAACATCATAGAGTCTGTCTGGGATTTCATGAAGAAACCAGAAGAACTGCGGCAATTAAGTATTACAATTAATGCCAAAATGAATGTTTGGCAATGTAAACTGATATTTCCTACTGACATACTACAGCAGAAGATATAAATAACTTGTGTGAAAATACTAACGTGCCTAAGACTTTTGTACTGTACTGTATACAGTGTGACTGTGTGTGTGTGTATATATATATATATATATATATATATATATGAAGAGTTCAGATGCAAAAGCCTCTAAGTGCCATCTGAAATTTTCTTCTAGAATGATCATTTTTATAAAGCTTGTATATTTAAGTTAAGTAATTTCACTTAAATGACAATTATTAGGTCATTTGCATTGCCATTTAAGTGAAATTACTGAACTTAAATATACAAGCTTGATAAAAATGATCATTCTAGAAGAAAATTTCAGATGGCACTTAGAGGCTTTTGCATCTGAACTCTTCATACATACATATATATATATAATGCTAAAAAGAAAAGTCTAGGATGGCAGAATTTTTGTGCATAATTAGATACAGAAGTTTTTTTTGTGGGATATATATATATATATATTATTTATTTATTTTTAAATACGTGAGTGTCTGTAATTATGCACAAAAAAATGCAAAAAAAAAAATATATATATGTATGTATATACTTTATTCCCCCCCCCCCCCATTTTTTTTCTTTTAAATATTTTAAAAAAATTTTTTAAATATATATCGCATATGTAATATAATTTGAACGTGGCTTCAAACGTGTCCTGCAGCTGCAGTCCTGAGAGAGTCTGAGCGGTCAGTGTAACGGACAGGTGACCCGTGGAGAGGGAGATTATTGGCTGGTCTGTTATGGCTACATCTCCATTAGTCTGACAGGCTGGACGGAGGAGCTGAGGGGATTTGAGGGTTAGAAGGGCCACGCAGAGATCTGTGCCCAGCCTAGAGGTCTCTCGGTAGGGGACTTCTAGCGAAACTGCTGCCCTGGACTGGACCCCATTACTGGGCTCAGCGGCTCAAAATCATGACCGAGTGTGTCAAATAGAGAGAACTCAAGAGGATTTAACAGGAATGTGTGTGTGTGTTTGAAGGAGAGCAGCAGTCAGTCAATCCTGGAAAGCGAGCTGAGGAGCAGCTCTGGGCCGTAGTTCTTCTGTTCGACACATTTTCTGGGAATTATTCCAGCTTTTCAGAGTCTATTTTAAACACTGCTCAGACTGCTGGGACATACCCACATGTCACAGCTGAACGTCTCATGAGAGCCGAGACAGGAAGACACAGTCACATAAACTCTTCCTACTCTTTCACTGCATGCTTTCCCTGTATATTCCCTTAAAGGAGCAGTTCAACCAGAAATGAACGACTTCTTATGATCTCCCCCTCCACCCAAGCCCTTTTTTGCGAACAAATACAATTTTTTTTACCATGTTATTGATCACGTTGCATGCACAAAATTTCACAAATAAAGTTTCTGTTCATGTTAAGACTTTATTCAACAAAAAAAAACATGTACATGCATCACAGCTATATTCCTGTATAATGTACATGTGCATATGATACTGTACATGCATGTTCATCATGCTATTCCCTTCTCTTGGAAAATACTGGAGATGCTGAATCTTCTCCCTTAAAATCCTGCATTGTAATATGATGATTTGCAAAATATAGGTTTTACAATGTAAAAGTAGTATGACCACATTTTAGTTAATATCAGACTAGTGTGTTCTTGTAAACCTAGTCAGTGCTGTCATTGATGCAAAACATGACATTGGTTCTTTCTTGTGTGTAGTAACCAAACTTGATACACCTTTTTTGAATTCTGGATGCAAACATGGACTAGACTCAAGGTTTTTTGCAAGAATGGAATATTATCAATGCATAAATGAATGTAAAATTTGAGTTTCTTCCTCACAAAAATATGATAAGGCTTCAGAAGACTGGGAATTCAAGCACACAAGTCAAGGACTCATTTATGAGTTTTATTGTGTTACTCTGTGTCTTTGACAGCCATTGTTATGGAAAAAACCCTTCTCCTTAAGTATTCAGCATAGGGCTTGGGACGTCATGAGGATGCGTACATAATGACACCGTTTGCACTTTGAGGGGAACTATTCCTTTAGTGCACTCTGTAGTGTCGGCAGGAACAAAATTGAGAATTGTAATTTTCATGCTGAACATGTGGTCTGATATTACAATGCAAATTTCTTTTTATGACTTTTTTTGCACACTACTTGTTTTATTCTTTCTTCATTCTGAAGAAGTAATCCACAATGTCTCCTACAGACTGCAAATACTATTGCTGCCAGCTTTCTCAATAATAATGCACTGCAGATATTGATATATAATCATAGCCTCTCTCTCTCTCTCTCTCAGTGCTGCCAGGATGCACTCAAAGTTTCATTTGAAGAATTAGTTATATATCAAATCCTGTGCACCAGAAGTGTAATGCTAGATAGAGGTTTTATTTACACTTGGCATTTGACGTTATAAGTCTGATATGAGAGAATATCAGAGCCAGAGAATATCCATATTCCTGCTCCGACGAGGTCATAGATAAAAACTCATTTAGTGCCACCTGCTCCTCCCATAGAAATAACATCAATAACGCATAACCAGATGTGCAAAAAAGTGCATTAAAATATGAGGTTTTACACCCTTTGATTTAGCCCAATTGACATCCAGTTGTTACTGTGCCTGCAATTTCTGTTTGTTTTTACAGAGGAATGGATCAGAATTATATTCTGTGCTCAAATATGTCATTTTGGTGAGTTTTAATGGATATCATTATTGACTAAAGGGGGACTTTTAAATATTTTACACGATCAGCATGGTGCAGCTGGAGAATATTGGCATCCGCTTCCATCTCAAAAAAAACTTTTATGTTCAAAGCGCATTGTTCACAGATGGTTAGAAGGATATTATGTCACTGTTTTGACGTGATTATGAAGTTTGATGTGTTTTTGTGTTCAGATGTGGGAGGAGGCCATTATCCTGGGGAAGGAGTTAGCCGAACAGTACGAGAACGAGATGTTTGACTTTGAGCAGCTGAGCGCTTTACTGGTACGTACAAACTTTTGCTGTCAATGTTTTTCAATGAAACAAACAATTAATGAGCCCTTCAGACTGTTCGACTTTACCCAAGTAGGTAAATTAGCCTAATATAAATGGACGGGGGTGTTTTAATGGTTTTCTGCATTTTGGACGTTAGTGCAGTTTTGTCTAATTGGCAACAAATGACAAATTGATCCATTCAGACAGAAAGAACGAAAGTTTGGGAACAACTTTTATAGCAACCCCTCACATATTGATCTCAACCTGTTTTTAGTTCTAAATTATTATTATTATTATTTACTATTTTATTATGTATTTGAGTGCAAATTCATATTACAGTATTAAATAGTTGAAGTGAGCAAAGTTTAATTGAACTCATTTAAAGAGTGTTTGTAAATGATGTGTTCAGAACTGATGATGTGATTTTTGTCTCTGTCTCTCTCAGAGGAAGCAGGCTCAGTTTTATGAGAGCATTGTGAAAGTGATCAGACCAAAGCCAGACTACTTCGCTGTAGGTTATTATGGGCTGGGCTTCCCCTCATTTCTCCGGGTGAGAATTTCTCTTCTAATCCTGAATTTTTTCATATTTCACCATATCCATGGAGATGTCAGTTTCTTTGTGTAAATGCATTGCATTGTGAATTTGTGTGATATATTTCCAAAAGCATGGAAATCAATTACTGGTGTCTTTGTGTGGCCTTTCCAAACCCATCAACAGCTGTCTCTGTAGTGCAGAAACCATTTACAGGCATCAAATTTGTTTCCAGAGGTTGATTTATTACTTTAAAACTAATACATTTTCTTTTTATTTGTGATGTACAAAGGTTAATTTGTACATCAAAAGGTTATAGGTTAATTTTGTTTTACATTTGTACCAGACCTAGACTTAAAGATCTGAAAATATAAAATGTGAATATTAAGGTATAAGGAAATTTATGATACGACTATGTTTATGATACGACTCTGGTTCTGATAATCCTGAAAAAAAAAAAAAAAAAAATATATATATATATATATATATATATATATATATATATATATATATATATATATATATATATATATATATATATATATATATAATATGTATATATGCATGTATGTATTCAATTCATTATTTTTTTTTGGTATATTTAAAATATATTATTCAATTCAATTATTATTTTTTCCAAATGTATTTGTTCCTTGTTGCTACTCAAATCAATGGAAGCTCGTTTACACCAATGAATAATAATAATAAAACAAATATAAAAAAATATATGTATAAAAAAAATTATAATTATATATATAGATATAGATATAGATATATATATATATATAGATATAGATATATAGATGCAAAAGCCTCTAAATGCCGTCTGAAATTTTCTTATAGAATGATCATTTTTATCATTTATTAAATTCAATAATTTCACTTAAATGGCAATGAAGATTACCTATTAATTGTCATTTAAGTGAAATTACTGAACTTAAATACACAAGCTTGATAAAAATGATCATTCTATAAGAAAATTTCAGACGGCATTTAGAGGCTTTTGCATCTGAACTCTTCACACACATATATATATATATAATCTCACAGTTCAGACTTCTTTTCTCACAATTGCAAGTTTACTTTTTCTCTAAGAATTGTGAGATCAATTCACAATTCTGAGAAAAAGTCAGAATTGCCAGATGACGTAAACTTAAAATTGCTAGATGATAAGTCAGAATTTTGAAATAAAAAGTTGCAACAAAAAAAAGCTCCCTACCCTGGAACATGTCAGAAGTAAATCAAAACAATGATATGGTAAAGCAAATCCAATGCTAGAAAAGGTCAGACAGAGAAAAAGCGTAAAAATAATATTGTTGTGTGGAGTGTGTGGTTTGTATTCTTTTTGTTTATATATGTATATATTTCCAGTCATTCATGATGAAACGGAATCATTCACCTCCCATAGATCATGCGTCTGTTTAAGCCTGTGGTTGTGGGACCGAATCGCCTCAGATATATTTGTAATTCTTTTAATGCTCTTCCAGCCGCCTGCAGTCACGCGTCTCCCACCAGACATCCTGGGAACACAAAATAAATCGGCCATCTAAAGGCCAGTCGTCTCCTGCTAGTGTTGACATGCTGCTCCGCGGAGAGAAGCTTTGCCTTGTGAAATAGAAAACATCTTGCAATCTCCTCTCACTTTTGTATGCGTGCGGAGTCGTGCGAGCGCTGCCGGTTTATTCTGCCGTGCTTGGAATCACAGGCAGTGTGAAAACACCCGTCGAGAGCGCGCCGCAATTTGTCACCTTATCGCTCAAAGCAGATTTGAAAACGGCCCTGGGCATATTTCACTTCCAGTTCGCATTTCACTAATTGAGCAGCTGAAATATGTTCATGCAGGCAGGGAGCGTGTGTGTGTGTGTGTGTGTGTGTGTGTGTGTGTTCATGTTGTTCTATCCCGGTGGGGACTTCAACCTGAATGCACACAGACTCATGGGGACTCGTGTCACTGTGGGGACCTAAATTGAGATCCCCTCGAGGGAACAAGCTTATAAATCATACAGAATGAGTTTTTTTGAAAATGTCAAAATGCAGAAAGTTTTGTGTGATGAGTAGGTTTATGGGTAGTGTTAGTGTAAGAGGAGAGAATATACAGTTTGTACAGTATAAAAAAACATTGTGTCTATGGAGAGTCGCCACAAATATAGTAAACCAGACGTGTGTGTGTGTGCTTCTCTCAGGCTGTTTTCAGATAGGGTACTTGCACTCTGCATTGTACTCTTGAGAAATATTAAATATGAGCATGCATTTCAATTCCATGCATATTGGTCATTTAGTATCCCGTTCTGAGCGTTCCTCACACTCGCTCTCCCTGTCATGCGTGTAGGTGTTTGTGTGCACACAGTGGTGTGTCTGTCACTGTTCGCACAGACGCTGCGAGCGGAAACATATTGAAAGTGTTGTATGTGGGAGCAGATGATTGGCGCTGTCTTTATGGGAATGTGCAATAATTGAACGTTTCCAGCCTGCCGAACGCCTCTGAATTACAGCCGCTTTGGCTGTTTTGAGATTTGACGTTAAAGCTCTTAATAAATACAGAATGAGTTTCTCTGATTGATGAGATTGTGTGTTTAGTCTCATTTCACAGTGTTTTAATCAAATCCCTGTATTCATGGATGGCGATTGAATGTTCTACACCAGTGGCTCTCAGCTGGTTTTGCATTAGGACTCTGTCATACATCCCAACTTCCCACCAAAAGTAGTAAAATACACTGCCTTGACATTAAACATACTGTATTAAAATAGATTAATGTGTATGAATGTTGTCATTAAGTGCAATATAATTAATAGGCTATTTCTTTTTTTTTTCTTTTTTTTTACCTTTTACGTTTTGTTAAGCTTTTGAGGGCATGTCACACAATTTGTACATTAATATATCTTTAATTTGACTACCAAGATACAGATTAAAACGCAATACAGTCGTGATTTGATGCAAAGAATGAGAAGCACTTTTTCCCTCTCTAAGCCTGTTTTTACTCTCGGAGCTATGCTCGAATATATGGATACTTGCATTTTTTTAATTTGCATTTAGAATTGCAATGATTAAAATATGCAGAACCACTAATGTAGATGTCCTGCTGTAGTTCTGTCGAGTATCATCAGTTTGCTTTAACGCATTATGCAATTCTTTTATCGTTTCATATGTTATCAAAACATATGTTAAAGTCTTCTAGTCATGCTTCACTGAAGTCAGACACTCCAGATGTCTTTGAGTGTTTTTTCTATGTAAACACTGCTGTTGTAAATCATATCTCAGTGTGTTAGTGCTCATCTATGGCCTACGTGTATTCAGTTTTTGTTGTATTTCTGTGTATTTATTCAGTCTGAAGTGTTAATTAAATTGTACTTTTTTAGAAAATGTGATGCTTTGAAATTCATACCATGCTAATAATATTCATAGATTAGAACGGCAAGGACAGAAAAATAAATCAGGTCGTCAAAATCAATCAGGAAAGGAATGTTTCATGTGGAGATCAAAATGTGTATTGTTTTTCAGAATAAGATGTTCATCTATCGGGGGAAGGAGTATGAGCGGTGGGAGGATTTTGTGGCGAGACTGCTGACTCAGTTCCCCAATGCTGAGAAGATGAAGACCACCAGCCCCCCCAGCGAGGACATCAGGAGCTCCTCAGGACAGTGTATCCTTGACCATCACTCACAGCGCACTCAGAACATTCCTCCTGTTGTTTTACTTCAAATCTCCAAACTGTCCATTGTATTGTTTCTTAGTTTGATTCCAACAGACATTCAGTGTTTCACAGTGAAACCCATCCTTGAACTACCACCCAAGTTTCAGAACAAACCCGTATCAGAGCAGATTGTGAGGTGAGACACTGTCTGTCTGTCTGTCTGTCTGTCTGTCTATTAGTTTATCTGTCTGTCTATCTCTAACACTCTGTTCTATCTGTCTGTCTGCATATTCAGATTAATCTGTCCATCTATATTGTCTATATTGTTTTGTCTGTCTGTCTTATCATTCTGTCTGTCTATCGTTCTATCTGTCTATTGATCTATCTATCTATCTACCTATCTGTCTGTCTGACTTTCTATCTGTCTATCTATCTATCTATCTATCTATCTATCTATCTACCTATCTGTCTGTCTGACTTTCTATCTGTCTATCTATCTATCTATCTATCTATCTATCTATCTATCTATCTATCTATCTAATTAAATTCAAAATTGCTTTATTGGCATGACTGTAAATAATATAATATTGCCAAAGCTTGGAATACATAGAATAATAATAAAAACATCAAAATAATAGAAGAAAATATTATAACATAACTTCAATTTAAATAAAATGTGTAATAAATTAGAACATGTATATGTCTATCTATCGTTCTATCTATCTCTCTCTCTGTCTATCTATGTATCTCTCTATCTATCCATCTATAATCTCTCTCTATCTGACTGTCTGTCTGTCTATCTCTATCTGTCTGTCTATATATATATATATATATCTGTCTGTCTATCTATCATTCTATCTATCTCTCTGTCTATCTATCGATCGATCTATAATCTCTCTCTACCTGACTGTCTGTCTGTCTGTCTATATATCTGTCTGCCTGTCTATCTCTATCTGTTTGTCTGTCTATATGTCTGTCTGTCTGTCTATCTCTCTCTATCTGTCTATATATCTGTCTGTCTGTCTGACTGTAACAATGTTCTAAATGTCTGTCTGCATATTCAGATTTAATCTGACTGTTCGTCTGTATTGTTTTGTCTTATTTATCTGTCTGTCTATCTGTCTGTAATGTTCTATTTCTGTCTGCATATTTACATGCAATTTGTCTGTCTGTCACATAGGTTTTTTTCTTTTCTTTCTGTCTGTCACATTATTTTTCATCTGTCTGCCTGACTACTGACCTGTGTGCGTGTGTGTGCACGTGTGTGCGCGTGTGTGTGTGTGTGTGTGTGTGTGTGCGCGTGTGTGCGTGTGTGTATAGACGGGTCAGTAAACCGGCGGGCAGATCTCTGGGGTTTGTGTGTTTCAGAGCGACTCACCCAGCTGATTAAAATGGAAATGTGCAGTGAGCAAACCGTGCTTGACCTTACTACACTCCTCTGTGCTTTAATAAATCGCACACACACACACACACACACCTGCAGTGGAAGCATAAGTCTGTTTCAGGCTGAATCAGTGCCACGGGGTAAACAGTGGCGTTATCACTGATCTCGATAAAGCGCCGGAGGCAGCTTACCGCAGCCAATCAGAGCCGCCACTGAGCATGAAAAGTAATTAAAACTCACTATTTACCCACAATTCTGAGTAAATATGCATCAGAGCCAAAGATCACATGACAGGGTGTGATTTCTATGAGCTTACCGGAGTGTGAACATAAAGAGGAGCTTAAGGGGGGGTGACTTCTCCCGTGTTACAATTGGCGTTTATTTGTCTGTTTCTCCTCTTCCAGCCATGTCTCTGCTCTCATGCCCAGGGATGGATCTCTCCCCTACAGCTAATACATTTGTAAATATTTTAACTGGTTATCTGTGTCCTTTTAAATCCAATTTGAATCTGTTCATAGCCCAGTCCAGAGGCAGGACTCTAGGCATGTTAGCGTCACCATGCTAATTTAAGGTGCGCTGCACATGTCTCAATGCAACTGGAATATTCAGACTTGGACAATCTGCTGTATTTCAGTGTATTTGTGAACTGGGAAGGTCAAATTTTCTACTTTTCTACCCTTTTTTATATATTTTTTTTATTCATTTTGGTTACCATTTGGCTACCCTTATATTGGTGAAAACAATCACAATTCTGAAATATTCTCAAAATATCTGTTTTTATGTTCCAAAGAACATTTTTCATTTTTCATGGGTGTGAACTGTTACTTTAATGATCCATCCATTGATTCGTTCATTGACTCTTTCTGTAGGTGGTGAACAGTAAGTGACTTTTAATATTGTTATGCAGTTGTGCTTTCAGAAATCAGAAATAGCATGTAGGCTGTACTATTGAATCATTTTCTCAACAGATACATCAGTGAAATTAGTCATATTACCCTTTGATATAATTTAAATGTCGGGAAATCTATTGAGAGACTGAAAAATAGTGTTTTTAAGCATTTTCTCCACGAATGACAATGCAGAGCTCTTTTCCTTTTCTCTGTTTTGTCAACTGCTGAGCTTCATTTTTCAGACAACGGTAATAGCCAAGATAAATTAATTATGAGTTTCACTTCCACTGCTGGGAAAACTACTTATCCGTTTTGATCAATGTGCACAAAAGCACTGCATTTCCAACAGGCTACTCACAACTGATGTCATGTTAATTGTGTACAGTCATCAGTCATTTACCGCTCGTTCATCTCTCAGTGTTTTGTTCAGACTCAAAACATCATTTCATTCACTGTCAGGCGTATTTGTTCAGTAGGTTTGTCCAATCAATGCTATGCTCTTTCACAGGCAGCTCTATAATGCTGTTTATTCCTGTTACAGTCAGTCTGTTAATGCAGAAAATCCCAACCAAAGCTGACACACGCTTTACAAAGGGTGAACTTACAGGTCCCAACAGAATCAGAGGACTTTTAAATTGCATTTTCATGGCAGATATTTTTTTGTGGGGGGGGGGAATCTGCTGAATTCTGCATAATGCATGTAGATGGTAACATTTGTTAAACTGAGTTAAGGCTCTACTACAGTTTGTAGTCAAATCAGCCCAAAGTATGTAGTCAACACAGATGGGAGAGACCTTTGTGAATGATGGGTCATGGAAGTAAACAAGAAAGATTTACTCAGGTTAAAGATTAATTCAAAAACACTCATCATTCAAGACCAAAATACGACTTTCCAACACGACTCTTCAACAACGTCCTTGATGGTGCACAGTTGTTGATTTTAGTTTTTGTATCGTTGTCAGACCCTCTTACAAGCCTCTTGATCCAATGCAACCCTCTCAAAAGCCCCAGGTGCTCTGAAAATGAATCATTGACCTTGGTTCTCGTTTTACCTTTCAGCTTTTACACCGTGAATGAGGTCCAAAAGTTCCAGTATTCGCGGCCGGTCCGGAAAGGAGAGAAAGATCCCGACAATGAGTTTGCAGTGAGATTCTCTTTGCTTTTTCTATGCCTGAAACATTTCTCCTTTTGTTATTCCACTCAATGCATGTGAAAAGTGCTCTGCGGTTCCTTAATTTAGAAGAACTGTTTTTCTAATGGCCAGTTTTCTAAAACCCTTTTTAAGATGGATTAAGGAGAGCTCACGCTGAGATAGTACAGCAAGATATCAAACCTGAGAACACTGCACCATTATGCTAAAACATAAAGTCTGTCCCACCTCCACCCCACTTACATCTGCTATTGGTAAACATCCATTAAAATCCAGTAAATGGAGGATTAAATTGAAGGAAAAAAACAGCGTCTGTAAGAATGTAGGAATGAGTTGCGGCCACTCTTTACCTGAAATGTGGCCTTTTGCTAAAAGCTTTCATTTTGTTAAATGTTCATTTAATGTTTTTTTTTCTTTTTTTTCCCCCATTCCTCCAAAAGAACATGTGGATTGAAAGAACGACTTACGTAACCGCCTATAAGCTGCCTGGCATCCTGCGCTGGTTTGAAGTGGTGTCTGCCTCACCGGTGAGTACGCCAGGTTTAGCATCCAGTGTTTCATAAAATCACACTTCTTGGTTTCTTTATGGTTTGAAAGAAAAGGTGCCTGTCTCACTTTACCTTGAATGAACTCTGATACAGTAGATTTGACCTGTCTCACTCTCGCTGCGCTCTTGCACAACATATACCTGTACAATATATTCTAAAGTAGACCTTACCTGTCTTACTCTCACCATATTCGAGTATGAAAGACCTCACATGTCTTACGATTTATGAATCTGGGTCTCATCAGTCAACAATCTGATAAAGTAGACGCGTCTCACACTCACCACACTCCATTACAGCAAGACGTGACCTGTCTCTCTTTCTCTTTCCATCATGCTATTCTGATGAGGTCGTCCTCAATCTGTCCAGCGCTGAGGGAATCATGGTTATGTGTGCTGACTCGCTCCATGCAAATATTTTGCAGTATAGTGCCTGGCAGGAGAGCGGCTCTGGCATCATGTGATACCCAGATTGGATGCCCTGGTGTTTATCCGTTCAAATTTGCACTGTCTCTTTTTAGCTCTTCTTCTCACCGTCTCACCGCACACTTCTTTCTGGCGCTTCACGTGTGCTTTCGTTCTCATTAGCCTCCCTGGCACGAGTTTCCCGAGATAGACACATCAGAGCATCTGTCTCTCGCAGATTGATTTCGGATCCTGTCACAGATGCATTATGTGTGACGGATCTGGAGCCAGAAATTCCTTTATTGCCGAAGAGAACGTGTTAACCCATTCATTAGTACATCGGTAAACAGTTCAGTGTGGAATATGAGGCATAATTTGACTTGAAAACCTGCTTGTGTTGTTTCACTGCTCATTAGTGGAGTTTGCTTGTTGGATTTCAACTTTGGTTGTTGCATAACAATAATGTGTTTGACAGCTGGTTAAAGTAAGAGTCATCGTTTGCTGCTCTGCCTAGTGAATGTTTTCTGCTTGGCATTTGTGTAAATTCGTTCTGCCTGTTTAGTGTTATTTTTAGTCAAAGTAATTTTTTTGTAAATCACCCTTTGTTGGTAAATATTCTCCGAAAATGATATTTTTATGTTTCTGTCTGCAGGAGGAAATCAGTCCTCTTGAAAATGCTATGGAGACCATGCAACTGACCAATGAGAAAATCAGCAACATGGTCCAGCGCCACCTTAACGATCCCAGCCTTCCCATCAACCCCCTCTCTATGCTCCTCAACGGCATCGTGGACCCAGCTGTCATGGGCGGCTTTACTAATTATGAGAAGGTATGAGATTATTCTGGTAATTATTGCCAAATTGTGTGACGGCACAAAGATTAAACACAGTGAATCAACTTGATTGTGAAAACTATTTCATATTATACACTGCCATTCAAATTTTTGGGGATCAGTAAATTCAGCAATATTGTGAAATATTATTTACAGTTTAAAATAAGTGTTTTCTATTGTAATATATTTTACAATGTAATTTATTCCTGTGATCAAAGCTGAATTTTCAGCATCATTACTTCCTTTAGAAATCATTATAATATGATGATTTGATGCTCAAGAAGCATTTCTGATTATTATCAATGTAAATTTTGAACAGTAGTTAATGGGTTTTAGGTGTTTATTTATTTATTTTATTTGTTTGTTTGGTTTTTTTGTTTATACTTATAGTTATTGTTTTATCATCTATAGGCCTTTTTCACAGAGAAATACATCCAGGATCATCCCAGTGACCAGGAGAAGATTGAAAGGCTGAAGGATTTGATTGCCTGGCAGGTAATGATATATAATGGGCGCAAATCTTAAGGTGTTTGCCATGATTTTTCTGGTGGTTATAATATAAAGCATTTTTTTATTTGACCATTAAGTTCTCCGACAGCTTTCTTGTCATGTGAGTGAGTGTTGCGTTTTATTATTTTAATAACATGTCTGATTTAAAGTTCAGTTGTAGAATCCCGTTACCATTGGTATATTTGATGTATTTTCTTTGATCAATTCAAGCTATCCTTTTCAAAGAATGCTGTATATATATATATATATATATTTTTTTTTTTTCATAACCATAACTTTTTTCACAAGTTTTCATAACCAGCATGCACAATGTGAGATCACAGTTCTTCAGAAGATCTTAAAGCATCTGTCATGCAGTATAAATATCAAGCGTGAGTTTTTATTTAAAGGAAAGTCTCCCGGGGATATACTGATGTACTTCCACATGTTGGGTTGAAGCAGCACGTGTCTGGTGCTGCAAACTGACTTTATCATCACATCTAAAGTCTTTTATCTCTCGTCACTCAGTTAAAACAGTGGTAATGGTTACAGGGCAGAGGAACACATCAAATCCTCCTGCCGCCTTGTCCCTGAGATTGTGATTTGTGTATGTGCGAGATAGAGATCTACTGAAGATGATCTTAACGCTGATGAAGTTTCATTTGTAGCTGTTTAATGGGAATGCATTCCGATGATTTTCATCTCTCCGAAACAACATCTGTAATGCCTAAAGAATAATTCATGTGTGCATTATTTATCTAATAATAAATGACCCGGAGTCAATTACTCTGCTTATACTACTATTACCATGCCTCAAGACATTGTTCAGATGTTTTATTTCAAGACATTTGTCAGGTTTTTGTCCTTTAAAACGCTCTTGTGTGTAGGACTAATTTCTTACGCATTTCATCACAAGCCTCCGATGCCAATTCCAAAATGTCATTTTAGAGATAGTAACAAAGGGCCTGAGCCATTGATAAACAGACTAATGGAGAGTGATTGATAGATTGATAGTGTCTCTCAACAGTGTTAGGAAGCAGAGTCTCTACTAATCACAAAGCTGTAAGTTTAACTGCTTCAAAAACAGCAAAGTCACTACCTCGACATTAAGGGGCTGTTTACACCTGGCCACTTCATGCGTTTTCTCAGATCGGATAGCTATTCGATCGTGAAAAGACCAGGTGTAAATGCCCTCCGAAACGCATTCGAGACGGGTTTGAATCCGATCACTCAAACCACTTCAGGAGGAGGTCTGGGCCGCATTCCAGACAAAACTAGACAAGTGTAAATGCATCTGGTTGTTGAAACCACATTATGTAAATTGTACTCCTCCCAAAAATGCTAAAAAAATAAACGTGTGAGAGCGTGTTATAAGCTATATGTAATGTTATAGCCAGATATGACGACGCTACTGAACACGCATCACCTCAGATGAGAAGCTGAGCATCTATTCATTAAGCCAACGTGCAAACTATCGCAAATCAAAGTGAAAGTAAGTCGCAGACGCTTAACACACAATCATCATCATTTAAAGTAAAGAAACGAAATGATCTTACCAAGGCTGTTGCCGCTCTCTCTTATTGCAGGCTTTGATTTTGAAATTTTAGCTGATGATCAATAAAATGCAGCTCATTATCTGTTGCTTTCGGTGACTTGCACTCCATTTAAACGGATTTGAATCCGTTTCGCAAAAACACATTTATGTGACCAGGTGTAAATGGAATCGTTTTGATCGTTTAAGATAGCAATCCGATCTGAGACAACGCATGAAGTGGCCAGGTGTAAACAGCCGCTAAGTGTGCATCTATATGGAAGAGAGAGCGGGAGAAAGGGAGTGTGCTTTCCATTGATAATGAAATGCAATTTTGTGTTGAAAACGTGTAAATAGTTTGCATTTGTATCATATTGTTCGTTATCTTTATTGGCTTGTTGGTGAGTGTCATTGTCAGGTTTTTGTTATTTTGTCGTTGTAGGCTGTAAAGACTAGGCTGTAATAACTGAAACCAGTTGGCGACATGATATGGGACTGTAATGCGGTCAAGACCTGACTGGAACTACTTTAGCTGTGTGTTTACTGGAAAATTTGCTCACCTTAGAATGTTTGGCATCCAATCAGAATCAAGCTTTCAACAGCCCCGTAACATAAAGCACAATGACAGCACTCACTGGTGTCTCTTTTTGAGAAAAAAATTCAGAATTAAACAGATTTTCACATAATATTCTCCTCTTCACACCACTTTTATCGTATTAATAGAGATATTTTGGCCTTTAATGTATTGATTTTAGAGGGCTGGAAATGCATTGGTCAAATGGTGTGGGAACACAGATTTTACCAGAGAGCAGTGTTGTGTCTTCTGTTTGACTTTCACTTGTTTGACTGTCCTGTGTGTGATGAATAGTCATCAGTCTGACCAGCTGTCCCAGCATTCAGGCGCGTGTCGTATATAGTTACTCTCAGTACATAAACGCTTCTGTTGCATAATGGTTATTGAAGGCTTGTTTGCTTTAGGGACGTGGACAGAAATGTAACGACACAGAGGCTGGTTTGTGGATGTATTTTCAGCTAGATGAAAAGAAAGACGGCCGTTGATGACACACATCTGAAGAGCTTTTCTATGAGCAGAACAGATGTTGAGGTACTGATGTAACTCTACAGATAGTTTGTACCAGGAGGCCCATGGGACAGAAAACAAACCTGTCAAACTCTCTCTTCTATACTTTCAACACTGCTAGTGTGTGTGCGTGTGTGTGTTTGCTGGACAAACTTGATTCTGTAGCTTCCTGTAATGTCGATAATGTGTGTAGAGATTCAATAACACTGTCTCATCTTGCAGGAGATGACAGCAAGCTTTGAAGCTTTTGATTAGTTGTTTAACACCTAGGAAGAGTTTAAATATTCTATGAGACCAAGTACAATGTGTTTGACATCTCAAGCTAAATAAATAAATATTAGGCAATACTTTACATTAAGGTTCAGTTTGTTAACATTACATTAAGTATCATAAACTAACAGTGAACAAAAGATAATTTAGGTCAATGTTAATTTGTGTTTGTAATAGATTTTCACTTTTATGTCATCATTTACCCCTATTTTTTATTTTTCAGTATAGAATTTAAAAATGCACTTATAGAGAATAAAGACATCATAGACTACAAGCTTTTATTTTTCTATATTTGTTTATAACAGATTTGTTAATAAAGCAACAGAAGCTGGAGAAAAATACATTTAAATAAAACAAGGCATTTTTTATATTATTTAGAAAAATGCTTGCAATGACACAGTAAAAGTCATTATTTACACATTAAAGAGAGACATAAAGGGACCATTTTGTAGAGCAACTCAAATGTATTTCTTACATGATAAAGGTAGTTTGATGCTATTTGTTGAATGTATCAGTCTTGTTGTTTTTGACTATAATAACACTTTATTTTTTCTCACGGATTCATGTCAGGTCAGGACATTTGCATCTGATGAGTTACAGCAGCTGTCATCCTGTCAGAGAATGAAATATGTCTCTCTTCCTTTGTCTTACCTGAGATGTGTTTTAAAGACGCAGATCTGCGCGTGTGCCGTGTTCCTCCACAAAGAGGGCGTCAAGCTGAGTTGCACAAATCAATTGTTGAGACGGCATGAAAGTGTTTTTATCTTATCCTCCGTTTTCTCAGACATGCGTTGATGCCATCTTACCACAAATATCATTATTTACAGTATAAATTTACAGTATAGATATGACAGTCTTCGGCTCATTTATACAGATGATGAACATTAATGATGTATAGTTTATGCAGCAGACATTAATTAAAAAACAAATACTTTAGCTGTAGAGTTTGTGTTTGACAGCACATGAGGGACCGAAAGCCATATGGCAATCAATACGGCCTGTCCTGAAGGTAAAATGGGCCTTGCGTACATTTTTCACACACCGCTATCGATGCTCTGTCAAACCGGCTGACACAGAAGTCATGTAAACAGCGGTGAAAAGGCAGGACAATCCTCTTGCAGATTTGAGCTTTTGATTAAGCTTGCTTGCACCTCTTTGTGCCGTTTGGGCCGACTGCCCTGGTCTCTTTTATTGGCGGCTCTGCTAATCTGTGTGAATGTGCTGCCCTCTCACAGAGCCAGAGCTGTTATTCACAGATGTCAGGTGCTGTTGTTTGTTCTTCTCCATTCATGTTAGCCTGTGTCCTTTGCACTGAGTAAACACACTTTACTGTAGCAGGTGCGGGAACTTCAGCTGGTAAGGTAACATGAGGACCTGGTGAGTTTAGAATGTTAATAACAAGCAATTCACAGTGGGAGTCCAGCGCTGTGTTGAAGGATTGTGCGGTGATGCATGTGACAAATGAAAGCACGCATTTCTCCATTGCCAGATATGTGCGGCTTGCATTGTCATAAACAGTGCAAAAACAATCACGTCCCACTTACTTAGGCCACATTTACACTGCAGGTCTTGATGCCCAATTCCGATTTGTTGAGTTTTTTTGTTTGTTGTTGGACTATATCTGATTTTTTTTATGTCCAGCTTACATCTGCTTTTAAAAGTGACCCATATCCGAAATCTGCAAACACTAGACACTTGGCGAAACAACCTAAGGTAGACGCACTGACCCGGAAAAGCTAAGGCCGATAAGGAAGTAAAAACTGTGCGATTTGCAATGGACGCAGATTAAATGATAATACAAGCTTTTGCTTTCCTCTTCATCCTTAAAGATCGGCAAAACATTCGGCTGAGCCTTCGTCCTCCATTGCGCCATTGAGAAGAGTCATGTGATCATGGTTGGTGTCCACCTGATGTGCTGACATTCACCACCATCGCTTTTTTAATGACGTACAACTTTGGAAATATCCAATCTGTCCACTTACATGACAGATGTAATGCACGTATCCGATTATTTCCACATGGGGCCTGAAACCGATCTGAGAATATCGGAATCTATTTGCTTTTTTCCTGCTTACACGTCCGTGGGTCATATCCCATCTGTGCCACATTGGAGGAAAAAATCAGAATTGGGTCACTTGAACCAAGTAATGTAAATGTGTCGACACTTTCAGAAGAATTTAGTCTTGTGCACAAGCTCCAGATGAACTTAGACAATCCCAGAGCACTTCACTCATAATAAGTGCATAAATGCTCCAATTTCACTTTTGCATAAATATATTTTTCTTTCACAGAGTTATAATCTTAATATGCAGATGTGTCTGCTATCGTCATAAATAGAACAAGTACAACTGAACTAGTTATTGCAACCTCCTCAGAACAAATTTTATATACACTGTATAGACTTATATATGACTTAAAAAATATATATATGTAGAATAAAGATATAAATGACTACAAGCTTAAATCTATACATGCAAATATATTTTGAAAAACATTGGGAACCAAACAGCATTGAAGCCCAGTGACTTTCATTGTATGGAGAAAAACATATATCTTCTTTAATGAGAAGACAGTCAGTATTGGAACAACTTGAAGGTACAGTAGGTAAAAGATAGAAGCTTCATTTTTGTGTAGAGTATCACTTTAACAACCACTTAGCAATGCCATTACAACCAGATAGCTCAAGTTTAAAAGAACATTTAGTAAGATGTATTTGTTAGAAGCCAATCCTAACCAAAGACACCTATATACAGTAAGATCAGCAGGGTCTTTAGGTTTACTAAAAACTTCAAGCCATTCAAGCTATGTATTTTACTCATGACCTCGGGTGTTTTTCAGCATCTTGTTCTATAATTTCTTACAGGCAAATGTTGCAACTGAAGGAAAGCATTGATGTGCTCTACCTTTGAGTGTTGAATTATTCATTCTGTGTCCATATGTGCTGATCTGTTTTATTTTCAGTCAAAGTTAGTGGATGAGGTGCATTTGTAGTTGTGTTTGTGTGATTTGGCAGCCTCCTTTTAAAGCAGTTTTGTTGCTATGCCGCCTACCCAGAATTCCGTCACTGTGATCATTTTATAAAGGTCTAGGTTTCCCTGGAGACACAAGCGCTGCTCTGTCTCTCTCTCTCGCTCTATCTGTCTATATCTCTGTCTCCTTCAGAAATTCCCTGCGGTGCTAACAACCCTTATTAAAGTGGGAATCCTCTGTCTCTCTCCTGTAATGTCATGACTGTTGGACTGCAGGAGGCTCAATGCACTTTGTGTCTGAACAAACTGTGCATCTCTATATGAATTTTACATCCATATAATTGCGCAGTAAATTTGAAGAGGTTGTTTTATATTGTGAATCTAATCAGGGCTAAAGGGCGCCTTCGAATTAATTAGCATAAACTGTCTTCGTCTGCAATTGTTTTTTTCTTTCACGGCAGTTATGGTCATGTTAGTTAAATGTCAGTCAACACAGGCCGTCAAACATGTTTACTAGTGGCGGAACTAATCTAGTCAATGCAAACACCTCAGCAACCGCATAGTAACAACTTGGCAACCATCCAGAGCACCGTAGCAATATTAAAATATATTCATAAGATACAGTTGATGCAACAATGAGATACAATTACTTTCAAAGTTCAGTGCGTTTTTGCTTAAAACATTAACAAATATCTGCCAGAATCTGGTCAGAACAATAAATGTGTTTTCCCTTAGAATTAAACAGGTGTTTGTTCTTGTTTTAAGCAAAAACGAACTGAATTAGAGGTAGAAAATCCCTTTTCGCAGTGTAAACACCTCATCAGTTGTGCAGAGTATGTTTCTGTACTTTCAAAGGTAAAGCAAACAATTATTATACTTTTCTTTTGAGATGTCATTTCAAAAGTTTGAAGAGAAGCTTGATGTCTTTACTTTCATGGTTGATGAACATGTCAGAGAAAGTGCTTTTTTCCATTGCACTGCATTGCATCAGTTGAACGTGAACCTTGTTGGACTTTATTCAGAAATATCTCATCTTTATAGCTCTCTGATTTACTCTGACTTCATGCTCTCCTAATGTCTGGAGACAGCAACACTTCTCCTTGCAATTAGCTGAGCAGTTCTGTGTGTGTGTGTGTGTGTGTGTGTGTGTGTGTATCCGTCTGATGGTGGTGTATTATACTTTTTATTCAGACTAGCAGGAGACTCTTTGAGTCGTAGACGAGAGAACGCAATGCTTTGTGTGATGAATGCTTGTGCACAAAGGTTTGTTTTAAATCCTGTGTAATATGATCCGACTTTTAATGTGGCTTGCAAATAAACCCAGCATTGGTATTTTAGTGGCTGTTTTCCTGTTTTATGTGTCTGTCAGACCAGAGGTTTTATGTAGAAGACAGAAAATTGAACCTCAAAGTGATATTTCAGGCCAAGGTGAATCACTGCGCTTGATTCACAGGCAACTGAGAGGCTTCAGTAAATCAGTCCAGAAGACCCGCAGGTTATGTCTCACTCCATCATGGGTAGTAGGGGTGAGTCAGGCATAATAAACTACTAGTTGATTAGTAAGGTTGACTTTTGGGGTGAATGCTGTGATTTTTCTTAAAGGGGACCCATTATGCACTTTTACAGTCTTGATTTTGTTTAGAATAGGTTTTCATGCTTGAATGTAAAAAAAAAAAACACTTGTTTTTTTCACATATTTTCCATTGTTGCAGCTCCTCTCTTCCCAGTCTGTCAGTAACGCTCTGTTTAGTTCCTGTCTCTATGAAGCCCCTCCTTGAAAAGCACACTGTGCTCTGATTGGCCAAGTGCTTTGAGCGTGTTTGGAAAATGTCCCGCCCCTTACCATAACCGTGAGTTTCAACACACTACTAACTAACTCAACCAGTATGGAGTTAATATTGTGCCATAATTAAACAAACAAATCCAGCATTTTGCAAACAAACTCGATCTGCTTTGCAAAGGAAAACTCGACTCTGATTAAATATAAATAAATGAGAAAATCGAGCCGAGAGATCTCATAAAAAGCCAAGTGTTTTCCTTTGCAAGTTTTCCTTTGCAAAGCAGATCGAGTTTGTTTGCAAAATGCTGGATTTGTTTAATTATGGCACAATGTTAACTCCATAAACCAGGCCCCGCCCCTTTATTCTGCGTATTAAATTATTTAAATGAGGATTTTTGTGACGTGTTCGTTCCGGGAAGAAAACTCAAGACTACAATGGAGGCGTTTCAGGGAGTTCAATGACACTGATATAGAGAATAACTTCCTTTGTGGAGTGACTTTGTGCTTTGGAACTTTACAGACCTTTTTCATGCTCAAACAGCAACATCAAACACTAAAGAAAGATGAACATGTTAACATCTTTGCTTTGTGTGTGTGTGTGTGTGTGTGTGCGTGTGTGTGTGCGCGCATCTCATTCAGATCCCGAACCTGGCTGAAGGAGTACGTATCCACGGCGAGAAGGTGACGGAGGCCCTTCGACCGTTTCACGAGCGTTTGGAGGCGTGTTTCAAACAGCTCAAAGAGAAGGTGGAGAAACAGTACGGCGTCAGAACACTAGTGAGTCCAAACAGACACTCGCTTTCCAAACCATTCCAGCCAGAAACATCATGCATCATGTCTTCATCATTCATTCAGCCATAATCATCGTCCATCATGTAGTCATCGCTCATCATTCATGCATTCAACAATAATCATCAAAACATGGACGTTCCTCATCACAGCATTGACTCTTACCTCACAACACAAGCAGATCACATTCAGTAATCATTGATTTAATTGAACTACATATTCTGTCTGATTTATGTGTTGCATGTTTGTCTGCGTTTGTCATCCAGCCGGTGTTGGGACTTGGTTTCCACTCATGGTTTCTTCCTTACTATCTTATGACCCCGTTTTGACTTGCTCACTGGGGATTATAAGGCATTGTTATTGAAATATGCTGCTTTATAATGATAAGCTGCTTTATAATGAAATGTATTGTGAAAAGCTCTATATAAATTTTGAATTGAATAAAGTCATGGCAGCTATTAGATGATTATGGGTCATTGTGCAATTGCAGTGTTAAATGCTTCGAGTTGCTTTAATAGAGCTGTAAGTGTTGCTAATTTAAAAAATCTGTAAAAAAGATAATGTGCTTCATAATTCTACAGTATTACAATATATGCATGTAAAAACTAGTACATTTAAACTAGTATTTAACCATTTTGTGTTTAAAATTAATTCATTAAGTATTATTATTAATATGGAAAAACATTACTATTTTGGTGAGGAACGTTTTTTAGGAAAACGGGAAATCTTTTAAATGGTTATTTGAAGTAAGAAAATATCTGTTTACATGCTTAAATATTCATATATTTAAATGAATTCCAGTGGTTTAATCAGTATGTTGTTAATCACATTAAGATAGCTTTATCATCAAAATTGTCTTCAGACTGGTAATTTTTGTAATACCTTCCTCCAACTTAATCATGTAGTTCATCAGTGGTGTTATTGAGAGTCATTAACTTAAGTAAGTGTAACAGCACTGACACAAGAGCATGTCAGTCAATGGTACATCAATTTTACTAAAAAATTTTTTTTATTATTATTATTATAAAGAAGATAAATTACTTAATATAGCATAGTGGTTTTAATGTATGATTGATGAGTCTCTTAAAAAAAAACCACTTCAGATTGAAATGCCATTGCAATTTGTATAATGAATTTAAACATCTTACCTTCTTCCTTTTACAGAGTAGTATTTATATTCACATCCTGATGCTATAGAAAATCAGTTGTGTAGAAAACTTAGTTTTTAAATGGTTTTAATGCTATTGTTGATTGATGAGTGATACATTAAATATTGTTTTCCATGATATGATCACTTATAGTATTGCTCTTCAGAAATTATGTTTGATGTACTAGACATAAACAATGCCGAGCATGCTCTTCATGTTATTTGATGTCATAACCATATGACTGGCAAATATTACATATCAACTTTTACATGTATACTCTTCAGCCTTCAGCAACTTGGCTGTGGCATTTTTACAGTATTTGGTGCCAGGAACCTTACCTTAGATGAATGCAGCCTGACATTACATTGTCTTCAGTGAGGAAAAGTAGAGCGAGAGATCGGAAAGTTCCCACACAGCTGTATTTTGAGACACACTGAGTGAATGTGTGTGTTTGTAACTGTGACAAAGACATTTCTAAACACACTCTAAAGAATCGCTACTTTCCTCCAAGTCTGGACAGACGAGCTGAAAAGAGAATGCTGGGAGTCTATAGGAGGGAATGAGAGACGGGGACAAAAGAGTATGGAAGACAGGTAGATAAAGAGATCTAAAGCATGAGAGAGAGAGAGACAGATAGTTACTGTAGCTGGCAGATATTGATCACTGCGCTCTGGGAAAGTGCTAGAATTAGCAGCGATGCCTCCTATACAGTGTGTGGAAGTCTGAGAACGTGATCTGCGCTACATATCTGTTTCAAGGGCAGCACAGGGCGAACGTGACCGAGAGGAGGAAGATAAGGAAGGTATGAGAGGTTCATACTCATACAGAAATGTGCAGAGATTCACACATAGAAAGAGGTCAGGGGAAACGAAACCTGAGGATGCGCAAACACACACTCACTGAGTTTGGCCCATGTGCCGCGGGAATCGAAGTTTGTCTGTCCGTGTTTTTATCCAAACTTATGTGCAAAATTGGGATATTGCATTAAAAGGTTTGCGAATAAAGCACCGTTTCCATTCCATGTACTCAAGAAAGAAAAATTGTCACTCCCTCGGAAATTGGCTCAAAATATGTGTATTCTGTAATAATAATTGAAGTTTCTGCAATCAGGGAAGACGTTGCTCTTTTCCTACTTCATAAATGACTGAAATAAACACTGTCATGCAGTCTTGCGATCAGAGTGCCTGGTGTTTGGGAACACAAAGAGAGCTGCTTATACTCAACCGTTCTGATGGCAGACATTGGCTCGGGTGTTTCAGAATGACCAAACCAATATTTGGGATGCTGTGCAATGTGATTGGTCCGCTGGTTAGTCCGGTTATCCAATCATGCCCTCTGTTTTTGTTGCACATCGAGGGATTTAATCTGTAAATGTGCATCCATCGTAGTTTATGCGCATGTCTTCTTAACGGATAAAATTATCCTCCTCAATTTAGAGCATATGTTTTTATGCGATATCCCAAAATGCACACAAAAATGGTCCGAAAAATGTGTATATTGGCATATTTATACTCTCATAGATGTTACCAGTCACAAAAGAATTAATTTAGGGAAAAATTTAAAAATGATCATAAACTAAATTGACTTTTTTGGTGCAAGTATTGGCTTTGTAAATGCTACATGGCTTCTTTAAAAAGGACTATTGAAATGCCGTGATGTTCTCATGTCATATGTTTGAACTGTGTGTTTCAGCCTCCCATGTCAGACGAGCGGCGGGGCAGTCGGCCGCGTTCAATGGTTCGGTCATTCACCATGCCATCGTCTCAGAGGCCACTGTCTGTCGCCTCTGTGACCTCCATATCATCAGACAACTCACCCTCCAGACCGGGATCAGACGGGTAAACACACACACACACGCACAAACATGATCCAGATATTTTGCCTTTATTTATACTAATATAGTGCACTCTCAGTGCTGGGTTGCATCATAAAACCTCAGATAATTCTGCTGTGGCGACCCCATCATGGGAGCCGCCGGAAGAAGAAGAGATTTATACTATATATTCTGTATATAGTAAATATTATTGATCAAAAATCAAAACTTTAATCAAAAGTGACAATTGTAATTTTACTAAATATTTCTATTTTGAATAAATGTTGTAAAAAATCCTGTAAAGAAATAATGAAGCAGCACAGCTGTTTTCAACATTGATAATAATCAGAAATGTTTCTTGAGCATCAAATCATCATATTAGGATGATTTCTGAAGGATCATGTGACACTGAAGACTGGAGTAATGATGCTGAACATTCAGCTTTGATCACAGGAATAAATTACATTTTAAAATATATTCAGATATTTTAAATGTTAATAGTATTTCACAATATTACTGGTTTTACTGTATTTTTTATCACAGTATTTACAAAATAACCAAAAAAATGAATGCATTTATCATAGGTCTGGATCAGTGTCTGAGATTAAACCTTTTACTTCTTATTTCCAACACACACAGACATATTGTTGGATTATTAATTTTAAATAAGCACAAAATTGAAGAATATAAATCTCTCTCTACGCTAGATATCAGAATCAGGCATTGGAAAAACCCTTATTACTAGACCATTGATTCAGACCTCTATTGAACTGGCTGGATTCTTGACAATGATTTATTTTCTTCTTTCAGCGGTTGGAGGACTAGTACAGGAACACTTCATAGGTTGGAGTGTGTGTTTTTTTCTTTCCCGTAATCTTTCTTTCCCGCTCTTTGTCATTTCCATCTTGTCTCTCTGTGGGCGGTCTGTTCTCATCCACACGCTTACAGATGCACCTGAATCACGTCACATGTCCAGCTCCGGCTGTGCCTCCCAGATCATTTTACTGCGCTTTAAGAAGTTCCATCAGTTCATATACAGAATCAGCTGATCAGATCAGATGGGTTTATATGTGTAAAACAGACATAAACTGATCTGAGGACAGTATGCATTTCAGTGATTTTACAGCATTTAAGGGTTTTAAGTACACCACTTTGCCTGTGTGTCCAAGTCAACCTTTTACCTGTGTTAAAATCACTGTAATGCATGTGGTCTCAGTGCTTTATTCGGTCTCTTTACCCTGACACCCTGAAAGGTTGGTGCCAGTCTAGCGTGGCAGGCACACAGATGCCAACCTTAAGGATTAATTAGTGCGTGTTTGAAGAGAGTGATTCTATCAGCGATGCCCTCCGCTGGTATTTAATTGTGAAGGGCACCACTTCACAAGAGCTTTCATTTGATTAGTTAATCCATCTCATTAAAGCACTTTGATTCGCTTGAGCCCAAGATTCTGATTATGAGAGCCAGACATTCTGCTTCCCTTTTTCCTTGCTTTCCGCTTTACAAAACTGCCTGTGAGTCTCATTATCGGGCAGGTCAGCGGACATGATGCACACACACGCTTTAAAGTGGAGATATTCGCTTTTGCATGGATGGTGTATGATTTCTCTCCAGCATCACTGCATTTTTAAGAAACTAGTTTGTTCTGAGCTTTGAATCTGAAATCCAATAGTGATGACACAGTTGTTCTTTGCAGAATTGAGCCGTCTAGGTTCACGTACTGTAGTTTTCATTTAGTCTGTGAAACTGCAGATCAGTATGAAGCCGGTGTGAGAGCGCTTCGAGTTGGTGCTGCTGCATCTTACATTCATTCATCAGTCATGTGCTTTTGGGCTTTGCAAACTTAAACATTTGCTTTTCTTTGGGTTATTAAACACTGTTATTGCAGATTTTGTTGATTTATTTGGTATTTAGATATCGTTGGTTACCTATATTTTCATGCATCAGTTTGGCTGTGTTAAATCATACACAGGTCACTGTATGTTATTCTTTCACAGAGTAATTTATAGCCCACATAGTTGTATTATAGCTGAATATTGTTAAATATTATATTCCAGCTACCATTGCAAATTTATAAAAGTTTAAAAACCTAGTGGTTTTCCAAACGTTACCAGCCAATCAGCATTTTTACTGGCCACAATTTTGACATCGATACCATGGGGGAAAACTGCCATATAGATATTTTTAATAATATCTCATAATTTGGCAGCAGGTTTATTAGGCTGCTGTCACTTTAAGACCTGACGCATTGATCCGTTATACTGTTAAACTTGCGTTTTCTCTCAACTGTAAACGTTCACTTAAAAAACATAACTGACTTTGATTATTTGAAGACCGGTATTTTGACATTATTTTGTGTGTATTTGACTGTTTACGTGCAATAAGCAGCTCAAATAACTTAATTTAGTACAGAGAGGCGAGTTTATGTGTGCACACTTTGAGTTTGAGCACAAAACCTGTGGGAATGCCTGTGAAACATTTGTGGTGAGGCCTGTGAAAATATAGGGAAGTACAAGTAAGAACAGGGCCAGCTGTAAAAGAAAATAGTTTGAATCCTGATATCAGAAATAAAAATAATGTATTATTTTCAATCAGCTAATATGGTTGGTTGCCATGACACTAGATACTGTACACCAGAAATGTGCTTTTTGGAGCTAAATGTCAGATGAGTGCTAATATTTGCTCAAGACTTCATAAGAGGCTTCTCTCTAATATTAAACAGCCCAGCCGTCTTATCCAATAAAACGTACCCGCCGCTCAATTATCTCTGTCCTCCTCTTTTCATTTGATTCCTCTTCTCTTTCATCGGGTAGATTTGCCTTGGAGCCTCTTTTACCAAAGAAGCAGCACTGTAAGTCCCAGGATAAACTGGATCGAGATGAACCTGAGAAAGACAGGAAGGAGAAAAAGAAGGAGAAGAGGAACAGTAAACACCAGGAGCTGTTTGATAAGGAACTGAAGACCGCTGATATTCCCCTGCAGCCCAGTGAGGCGGTCATACTGTCCGAGACTGTGAGTATCTGTTCATACAGACACAACCATGCCAAATCCATGCACAAATACAGATCATTCACTGCCACGACACGTTTCCAGGATCAAACTTACAACATGCAGCATCAAATCACAGGCAATCATCTGATGTTTAATACACAGCTATGAGAAGCAGGAGAAGTGGGATTTTATTGTGAACAGAGATACCTATTGTGACACGATAGAAATAGAAACCGAGGACAACAATTGTAAACCGAAAGACTTTCTTTTGCCTGCTTTCCATTTAATCGGTCGTTCCTAAAGCTGTCTTTTTCCTCTCTTTTTGAGGCTGAATCTGAATCTGCACTCACAAGTCTCTTCAATCTCTTTGAGTATGAACACCAAATGAACCCGAGCGGTTCAAATTGACCCATTCACAGGCCTCAGAGACTTCATTGTAGAAGCACATCACCTTACGCTTCTGAATAAAGAAAACTAGCGCATGTAATTACTCTGCCCTGGACCTTCTGGATCGTTTGTCTTTTATACATCATAATGACCTTGACCCTTTCATAAGGCCGCTGACCTCTGCAGTTCAGCTGATAAAGAGAGAGCTGAAAAATCTGATTTGCTGCTTAATTAATCTGTCATGTTGACAACAAGCCCGCCTGGTTATTTTTATTTTTTATTTAGTTTTACCTTTAAGCGTTATTGTTAATGTCCTCGTCTGATGCCAAATAATATCTTCCTGCTAAAAATTTCATTTTGAATATATTTATAGTAATTTCATTGATTTCGATGTTACATTTTGATGCACATTTTCATAAATTTGCACATTACCATAAATGTTATTTCACTCAATTGAAATCCATTTTGGTCAGAGAAGAATGCCACAATACAAAAAGTATTCAATAAACGCAGGTTTAAACATGTCGGCATGTTCAGAGTGACTTATTCTGCTGCCTGAATCCTGTGTGTGAACTTCATTCTACTGATCGTACATTAATGATGGGCATTTATAACTGGAATAATTCATAAGCCTGCTGAATTATGCATTAAATAAACCTGTATGCTCATGTAAATGGACCTGAGCTGTTTGAATTGCTGTTCTTTTACTCTATTACTTTTTTTTTCTTCCGCTGCAACATTTATTTTCCACTGTTATCATTGTGTCTATATCCTCTCAGTGCTGTTTTCATGGTCACAGTTTGTATGGTCGTCTTTTTTAGTCCTGATTTATGGAATCCCTTAAATAGCGATTCCTAGAAACAGCGGTTCACTCTCTTGTATTTATCTGTCATCTTTTCATCTCTCCAGATCAGTCCGTTGAGGCCCCAGAGGCCGAAGAGTCAGGTGATCAACTTACTGGGTGAGAAAAGACTGTCCGTGTCCCCAGGAGCCCCTGCCAACCCGTCTGTGCCCAGCGTCCCGCCTCCCATCACCCCCCGGGTCAAACTGCACTTCAGCTTACTGACTGGATCCAGTATGTGTCATACATCACACTGATCTGACATTTGCCCTAGAAGTTTTATTCTGAATTATGATGAAATTAGGCACGTTTTGCTAAAGCAAGCTAGGATAGATATTTGGCAAGGAAGCCCTGCCAACCTGTGGGAGATAAAAAAAAAAAGTTTAAAGTAACTTAATTTTACAAAAGGTTGGGCTATTTTGGGGAAAAAACACCCCAAAACATTTAATTGTACTTTTTTTTTTTTTTTTTTTTTTTTTTTTTTTTTTTTGCCAATCCTAAAAGAAGCTGAAAGACAAATAGAATAAATTCAGCAGCAAGATATCTAATCACACATCTGAACACCAGCAGACTTTGTTACATATTTTAAATATTAAATAAAAGTGCAATGACCTTGATCTACTGAAATATAGCAGCACTCGTTTTGGCATCACATATTGTCCTCTGATGAACATAAATCATAATTATATTTTAGAAGTTGAAATTGCTGACAACTATCCAAGTCATTCAGTCTGTTTTACATTATCATTCAAACGTTTGCGTTTGGTAAGACTTTTGAACTTTTGAATGGCAGTGACATTTTCATTTTCACTTATTTGAATATTCGCTGTTAAAAGATGAATACAAATCTTTTAAGTTATGTTGTTTGGCTTTATTCAAAGCAGAAAAAACATCCAGATCTTTTTATGAATAACTTCTTTTTTCCTTCATTTTCCTCATGGAAATGAATGACTGTGGTAACTGGGATTTCTTTTTCCCACCTTAAAGGGATAGTTCACCCAAAAATGAAAATTCTGTCATCATTTACTCAGCCTTATGTTGTTCCAAACCTGCATTAGTTTCTTTCTTCTGTTGAACACAAAAGAAGATTTTTTAAAGAATTTTGGTAACCAGACAGTTGGTGGTAAATGGAAATTATGAGAATTGTCATTTTTGGGTGAACTATCACTTAAAGCCACACCCCCAATATATGACATGTTTGCTGACATCATATGCTCCTTAACATGCTGTAGTGTGATGACACACACACGTAATGTTGTGATGTGAAACTCTGCAGAAGTGTTCAATCCCTCACATGAAAGCCAGTCTGATCCAGTCTCCCACTCGCCGCTTGTGAAGATGTGTAATGGATTCAGGCTTTGCGAGGCGTTTACTCTCCCATGGGTTCAGCCCACTGTCTGAATCCTGAGTTTGCACTGTGTGTCGTCATCTCTGTGTTAGATTATTCAGTGGAAAATGAGCACGCAGTCCTCCTCAAACCGCAGATATCACATTTGCATTGCGTTTAATACTTCATAAGAATCACAAGTCAAAATCTCTGAATGTTATTGCATGAAACTGCACTTTACTAACTTTACTTTTTTCATTTTTTTCGCAAAGAAACTTCTTTTAGTAAAAATGTTTTGCTTGAAAACTGCTTTTGTACCTTTCTTTAGAGTAAATTCTGATTGATTTAATATTTTGCTATCGAATGCAATGATATTTACACATTGGCTAGTTTTGGTAGACACATTTGATGTTTTTGCAGATATATAGTTTCACGCATCATGATGTGGATCTGAACAGCACTCTTGTCTTGTTTCTGTGCAGATCTAGAGCTGAATGGGACGGGTTATGGAGATAAGGGGGAAACCCCGCCCCCACTTCCTGTCAAGAGCAGCATGGGTGACTATGGAAACCTAATGGACAACTCAGACCTGGCCAGTCCGACCACACCCCCTCCACCACCGCCACACCCGCGGGTATAACGCATCATCAACATCCATCAAAGACTTGCATGTTTATGAAGACGTTTATTGCATGATCATCATTTCCATTATTTTTACATGATCATGTAAGGGATAATGTACATCCAGCTGGTTGTTATTGCAGAATAAACCCTGACAGGGTGATCAGGTCTTGCATCTTGAACCTGAAGGGGTTTATTCTGAGATAACAACCAGTTGGATGTACATTATCCTGCTTATTGCACGGCTACTTGCCACAAGTAAATAATTAGACATGGAATATTGATCTGAATCTAAATATTTTATTAGCTCTTTAAATGCAAAGCTTCCTCGGAGAAAGCAGTTGCTAGCAAGCGGCAAGTTCAAACTAGACGGACATTTAAGGATACGGTTCAGAATATGTACTAACTTTAATACCTGTCTTTTCTAAAATGACTATAATTTATGACAGCATTACGTATATTAAAGTGTATTTGTAAAGTGCAGTAATGTATCCGCGGTCGTGCGTGTGTGTGGCTGCAGCGTCACTGAATGTCAGTGTGCCACACAGTGCTGATGGGAATGCTGACGCTTCTCGTCATGATTAACACTGTCCACACGACTCTGTGAATGAAGATGTGTGTGCTGTGACCAGAGCGACTCGACGTGTCGTTGATCACCAGCGCTCGCCTCTCTCTCTCTCTCTCTCTCTCTCTCTCTCTCTCTCTCTCTCTCTCTCTCTCTCTCTCTGTCTCTCTCTCTCTCTCTCTCTCTCTCTCTCTCTCTCTCTCTCTCTCTCTCTCTCTCTCTTTCTCTCTGCCTCTGCAGGGGTTTTACTTCTAAATCCGACACCCTTTAATTAACCCAGAAGAACCTGCACTTCTCTGCAGCTGCTGGAAGTATTGGGAAATTACTGTTAAAGGTTGAAACCGTTTGAAGTTCTGCAGTCTGAAAATATATTATTTTATAAATTGATAAGTTTGGGGTTGGTAAGATTTCTTAAAATGTTTTTTAAAAGTATCTTCTGCTTACCAAGACTGCATTTATTTAATCTAAATACAGTAAAAACAGTAATATTGTGAATATATTGTAAACTGTAATTTATTCCTGTGATCAAAGCTGAATTTTCAGCATCATTACTCCAGTCTTCAGTGTCACATGATCCTTCAGAAATCATTTTAATATGATGATTTGCTGCTCAAGAAACATTTCTGATTATTATCAATGTTGAAAACTGCTTAATATTTTTGTGGAAATCATGATACATTTTTTTTTTAGGATTCTTAGATGAACAGCATTTATTTGGACCTTATCTTAGAAATCTTGTGTAACATAATAAAAGTACTGTCACTTTTGATCAATTGAATGCATCTTGGCGGGTTTAAAGTATTCATTTCTTTAAAAAATTGCCCTCAAACTTTTGAATGGAAGTGTATATAAAATGCTTTGGTTTTCTTTTTTCTTTGTTTAATTTTCTCTCTATCACTGTATTATTATTACTCATAGTTACTTAAGGTTAGAAATTTTAAAATATAAATATATTGTTATTATATGTGAAAATTAACAAAATATAAAATTACTATTTATTTATTCAATCATTGATTCATTAATTCCTTTCAAACATCTTCATATCAAGAGACCAGATTATCATGTCTTGACTCTAGAAAGGAACGGCTTTATTAATGTAATGGCGAGTTTATTAGAGACAAGCTGCACTATTTGATTTCAGGATGCAGATCAGTGACTCTTATAATGAAGAATTGCGTTTGTCTTAAAAACTCTTCTTTTGTTCATTGTTCCAGCACCTTCCGCCCCCCTTACCCAGCAAGACCCCTCCACCTCCACCTCCAAAGACCACGAGAAAGCAGACCTCCATCGACTCGGGGATCGTCCAGTAAGAGAGAACACGGCAGTGTCAAACGGAGACATCCACATCGGCCCTCATCCAATGATTTTACGTCAGCATCCCTGACAGTATGGCATGATGAATCGCTCACCTCAGTCCTTCTCATAACGTCTCTGTGTGTCCACTGCCGGACCAGCGCTCCAAGCCGAGATCTCAAATCACTCCAGACAACAGCAAATATAGATGCAGTGGAACTGGAGTCAGGGAATTCTGGGGATTTTTGGCAGATGGTGCATGTTTAGCTAAAACTAAAGATGAATTCTGGTTTTTCTCTCTTTAGGCAGGAACGTAGTCGGGAAGATGCTTTTTATGCACATTATCATCGAGACACATGACCAGTTCATAATCAAAGATTCCTCTTTCTCTCATTTTTACATGATATTTTTATCCTCACTATATACACATTTATGTACAGAGGTTTGTATATATGATTTTATTTTATTGCTTTTCTTGAAAGTACATTTTATGTTGTTTTTTTTTATATGCAGTTTATATAAATAATTGGCATTTTTATCCAAAAAGGGTTGATTTTCTAATGAGAGGGACCGTAAAGTTATTCTTACATATATCTTTTATTGAATTTGTTGTTGTTGTTCTTTCTCATTTGGAGTGAAAACAACTAAAAGTCATTGTACCAATCAAGCGTATGAACCACATAAAAGCAACAGTGTGCATATCGATAACATTGACTGCTCCAAATCCACTACTGACTTCTGAATAAACTCAATGTATGTATTTGTAAAGTGGCTCTTGTTTGATTCATGCTAATCCAGAGCAATGTAGCCATTCAAGACCCAATAGAAAATAAAGTAACATTTCAATTATTTTTATTGTATTATTTTATAAACCACAAGCAGCGATACATTTTATATTATTTAATTGAGCAGAAAAGGTGTGTATATATATAGTTAGTTTTTTGTTTAGCTGAAATGGCATGATGCAGTAAGCCTGTCTGCTGTTTGTGATGTTACTCCAGGTTACTGTGAAATAAGTCAACGCTCTCTGGAAAGTGAGGTAAGTTGAGTCTGAGGTGAGGTCTTTGCAGTTTGTGTTCACAGTATTAATTCATTGCAAATTGAAAAGGACTCAAAAATTATCAATCAGTCAAGTCCTTGAAACCTGAAAAGCTGCACTTCGATTTCTATTCATCTTTTCAGTATGACGTGTGGAGAGGAATTTCAATGGAATTTTTGCATCATAAACACTGCCAGCTTTCACTTTACTCAAATATTTTGAAAACAGCAAAGCATTGCATCAACATAATCAATGCAGCATCTTTAATGCACTGAGAGCAAATATGATGGAGGATGTTTCGTATGTTCAAGGTCACTGTTGCAGCACATCCAGTCAGAACCACTGCTCCAGTCTGATTAAGTGTGTAATTCTGATGTTCATTATGTAGTAATTGGTCTTAAACATCCAAAATTCAACATCTAAAAAACAGAAAATCGGTTCAGTGTTGGTGTTTGTTACATGGGTCATTCCTGTCCTGAAGAATATTCTGTACTGCAATAAATATGGTTGTGTTTTTAATTTTATAGGCATACTTCTGTTTAAGACAGTTATACTGTGGCCAAAATTGGTCTGGCCAAGGAAAATCACCCTTTATTCAAATATTATTTTAAAAAGTGCCCCATTATGCTTTTTTGGCATATTACCATTCCTGCATACAGTGGGGAGAACAAGTATTTGATACACTGCTGATTTTGCAGGTTTTCCCACTTAGAAAGCATGTAGAAGTCTGCCATTTTTATCAAAGGTACACTAACTGTGAGTGACGGAATCTAAAACAAAAATCCAGAAAATCACATTGTATGATTTTTAAGTAATTAATTTGCATTTTATTGCATGACATAAGTATTTGATACATCAGAAAAGCATAACTTAATATCTGGTACAGAAACCTTTGTTTGCAATTACAGAGATCATACATTTCCTGTAGTTCTTGACCTGGTTTGCACACACTGCAGGAGGATTTTGGCCCACTCCTCCATACAGACCTTCTCCAGATCCTTAAGGTTTCGGGGCTGTCGCTGGGCAATACAGACTTCAGCTCCCTCCAAAGATTTTCTATTGGGTTCAGGTCTGGAGACTGGCTAGGCCACTCCAGGACCTTGAGATGCTTCTTACGGAGCCACTCCTTAGTTGCCCTGGCTGTGTGTTTCGGGTCGTTGTCATGCTGGAAGACCCAGCCACGACCCATCTTCAATGCTCTTACTGAGGGAAGGAGGTTGTTGGCCAAGATCTCGCGATACATGGCCCCATCCATCCTCCCCTCAATACGGTGCAGTCGCCCTGTCCCCTTTGCAGAAAAGCATCCCCAAAGAATGATGTTTCCACCTCCATGCTTCACGGTTGGGGTTGTACTCATCCTTCTTCTTCTTCCTCCAAACACGGCAAGTGGAGTTTAGACCAAAAAGCTCTTATTTTTTTCTCATCAGACCACATGACCTTCTCCCATTCCTCCTCTGGATCATCCAGATGGTAATTGGCAAACTTCAGATGGGCCGGGACATGCGCTGGCTTGAGCAGGGGGACCTTGCGTGCGCTGCAGGATTTTAATCCATGACGGCGTAGTGTGTTACTAATGGTGATATAAATGCAGTCCATTTTTGAGACTGTGGTCCCAGCTCTCTTCAGGTCATTGACCAGGTCCTGCCGTGTAGTTCTGGGCTGATCCCTAACCTTCCTCATGATCATTGATGCCTCACGAGGTGAGATCTTGCATGGTGCCCCAGACCGAGGGAGATTGACCGTCATCTTGAACTTCTTCCATTTTCTAATAATTGTGCCAACAGTTGTTGCCTTCTCACCAAGCTGCTTGCCTATTGTCCTGTAGCCCATCCCAGCTTTGTGCAGGTCTACAATTTTATCCCTGATGTCCTTACACAGCTCTCTGGTCTTGGCCATTGTGGAGAGGTTGGAGTCTGTTTGATTGAGTGTGGACAGGTGTATTTTATACATGTAACGAGTTCAAACAGGTGCAGTTAATACAGGTAACGAGTGGAGAACAGGAGGGCTTCTTAAAGAAAAACTAACAGGTCTGTGAAAGCCGGAATTCTTACTGGTTGGTATGTGATCAAATACTTATGTCATGCAATAAAATGCAAATTAATTATTTAAAAATCATACAATGTGATTTTCTGGATTTTTGTTTTAGATTCCGTCTCTCACAGTTGAAGTGTACCTATGATAAAAATTACAGACCTCTACATGCTTTGTAAGTAGGAAAACCTGCAAAATCGGCAGTGTATCAAATACTTGTTCTCTCCACTGTATTTGTTTGTGAAGGTAAAAGTTTTGCACAGTTTTAAAGATGAAAGTGCAGATAAATGGAGTTATTGTTTCCCGAAAGAAAGAAGTGATTCTGAACTGCATGAAAAGAGTCTTCAACAATTCCAGTCTGACTTTGTGTCTCATACATGCATAACAATGTAAAGAAATTGCATAATTCCCGTCTGTGCTGTGGTCTTCATTGGCTTCTTGCAAAAAACGTCTTATTTGCCCCACCCTCAAACACTGTAGTTGTAACTCATGTTGAGAAGTTTTCAAAAGGTTGAGGATTGAAATAGAAGACCGTTAATGTTCATATCACTGTGTATAAAGTGCTGCGGGAGATCCAGAGCTAAATTCAGATATGGTAACAAACAGGCATTTAGTTTCCAACATGTTCACAACAGACTGGCCCATCTGACCAATCAGAGCAGAGCAATCTCTCAGAAAGGAGGGGCTAGAGCAGGGATGGGCAACTTCGGTCCTGGAGGGCCACTGTCCTACAGAGTTTAGCTTCAACCCTAATCAAACACACCTGAACAAGCTAATCAAGGTCCTCAGGATCAGAGCCATAGAGAGAAAGAGTTGCGACACTCCCATAGACCTCCGTTGTAAATAATGGCGGCGCTTTTAACCGCCTACTTCTGGGATTTGAAGATCGGAATAGTTCCAAACACTGTCATTTGGGCGTTGGACACCATTCACTTACATTGCTGCGCGTCGAGTTGTTCCAGAGTTAAGTTGCTGAAATATCGACCTCTTTTGAATTGTCAACTGTCTATATTGTATCAGAGGCCCTTTGCGATGCTTATACTGGTCTTCATTTGTACATGCACAGCGTAATTATTTATATTTTATGTTGGTTGTTTCAACCAATTTTCAAGCACTGCCTGCTAGCTAGTTAGCTAGCGCGACTTCGTCAGCTAAGAGTTCGGTAATGAATCGCTGCCACCTTTATAGCAACTTTTATTTAATTAAATTTTTTGGGATATACTAACTTTTCATTATGTTTTATTGTCTTGAGTGAAGCGGCTTGTGAGAACAATGCTGGACCTTTAGGATTGTTATGGCCATCACCAGTCCTGTCTGTTTCATGGATCACCTGCCCCTGGTTTTTGGTTTTCTTGTTCACACACACAAGCACACATTTTTGTTGTCTGTCATTGTTTAATAAAAAATATTTTATTTGAAAACCTTCATTTGTATCAGCCATGCTTAAATTCGTTTTTAATCTGTTATAGTTTTGATAATGTGTATGGCTTAATCTTAAAATAATATTCTTAGTCTTAACATGATCATGTTTCACGTTGTGGTCCTGGGGGTGGCCACTTTCATCAGAAGAAGTGAGCTAGCTTCTAAGCGAATTCTGAACGGACCGCCACGGCAGACCTCTTTGCGTGATCACGAAGGTAGGCTAATGGCTGAATCAAAATTTATAAGCAAAATCACGGGAATCAATAGCCTAATACAGCCCAGTTGTGCTAAAATAAATATCATGAGACGTCCATCATCAGATGAATGATATGGAAAAGTTAAGTTAGAGCCGCTAAAGCCAGTGCTACTACCCATGCGAACGTGAACACTAAGCTTTTCCCTCCAAAAATATAGCCTAAAACTTATCTCCAAATGCAAAACTGACATTAACAATGCAATAATGTAATAACAGCTGAAAAAGTACTTGGGTGTGTGTTTTATTTTATATTTACCGTTCAATAATGCAATCGCTGCTGTCTGCCCCATAGAAGAACATGACAGCCAGCGTACGTTTTGGAACTATTGGGGCTTACATGAACCACGTGACAGCCATAGCGGCGACATCAAAGAGTGTCGCAACTCTTTCTCTCTATGGCTCTGCTCAGGATTACTAGAAAATTACAGGCAGGCGATTTTTTTTCAGGGTTGGAGCTAAACTCTGTAGGACCGTGGCCCTCCAGGACCGAAGTTGCCCATCCCTGGGCTAGAGAGACCGAATCTTCAAATGAACCATTTTTAGACTCTGAGAAATGAGGTGATGTGCAATGTGGATATGAAAAAAAGAAAGCATTTTCTTTTTGACCTTGGATGCATGTAAACCTATTGTAGGAGACTCTAAAACAAAATTAGGAACCTTTAAAATTGCATAATGGGGCACTTTTGTAAGCATATTGCGTAGTTGTACATTTTGGCCATGGGTGTCATGCAAAGAAATTTTGATTGCATACAAAAACGAGAGAACCGTGAAAATTATGTTAATGACTTAACTGATTAAGTCAATGTATGCTTTTTTTCTGTGAGCTCATTGTTTTTCCCTACGCTTTTATTTATTTATTTATTGCATAGTACAATAAAACATATAGCTGTTGTTTGACACTTTTGTTGTTTTTTTTTTTGCCAAATAATTTGTCAGATTTATTATTTATAATAAACCAAGTTTAGTGTTTTGTTCTTTCCTCATATATATATATATATATATATATACACTCACCTAAAGGATTATTAGGAACACCTGTTCAATTTCTCATTAATGCAATTATCTAATCAACCAATCACATGGCAGTTGCTTCAATGCATTTAGGGGTGTGGTCCTGGTCAAGACAATCTCCTGAACTCCAAACTGAATGTCAGAATGGGAAAGAAAGGTGATTTAAGCAATTTTGAGCGTGGCATGGTTGTTGGTGCCAGACGGTCCGGTCTGAGTATTTCACAATCTGCTTGGGATTTTCACACACAACCATTTCTAGGGTTTGCAAAGAATGGTGTGAAAAGGGAAAAACATCCAGTATGCGGCAGTCCTGTGAGCGAAAATGCCTTGTTGATGCTAGAGGTCAGAGGAGAATGGGCCGACTGATTCAAGCTGATAGAAGAGCAACTTTGACTGAAATAACCACTCGTTACAACCGAGGTATGCAGCAAAGCATATGTGAAGCCACAACACGCACAACCTTGAGGCGGATGGGCTACAACAGCAGAAGACCCCACCGGGTACCACTCATCTCCACTACAAATAGGATAAAGAGGCTACAATTTGCACGAGCTCACCAAAATTGGACAGTTGAAGACTGGAAAAATGTTGCCTGGTCTGATGAGTCTCGATTTCTGTTGAGACATTCAGATGGTAGAGTCAGAATTTGGCGTAAACAGAATGAGAACATGAATCCATCATGCCTTGTTACCACTGTGCAGGCTGGTGGTGGTGGTGTAATGGTGTGGGGGATGTTTTCTTGGCACACTTTAGGCCCCTTAGTGCCAATTGGGCATCGTTTAAATGCCACGGCCTACCTGAGCATTGTTTCTGACCATGTCCATCCCTTTATGACCACCATGTACCCATCCTCTGATGGCTACTTCCAGCATGTCACAAAGCTCGAATCATTTCAAATTGGTTTCTTGAACATGACAATGAGTTCACTGTACTAAAATGGCCCCCACAGTCACCAGATCTCAACCCAATAGAGCATCTTTGGGATGTGGTGGAACGGGAGCTTCGTGCCCTGGATGTGCATCCCACAAATCTCCATCAACTGCAAGATGCTATCCTGTCAATATGGGCCAACATTTCTAAAGAATGCTTTCAGCACCTTGTTGAATCAATGCCACGTAGAATTAAGGCAGTTCTGAAGGCGAAAGGGGGTCAAACACAGTATTAGTATGGTGTTCCTAATAATCCTTTAGGTGAGTGTGTGTGTGTGTGTGTATGTATGTATGTATGTATGTATGTATGTGTATATATATATATACATTATATACATTATACATTATATATATATATATATATATATATATATATATATATATATATAATGTATATATATGTATATAATGTATATATATATATATATAATGTATATAATGTATAGGCTATATATGCACCTCATGTTTTGATGGTTTAATTATTTCAAACAAATACACCCTCCAGATATAACTTTTAGCCACTACTGTATTTCTTGGTATTTTTAACCATCTTTAAACATGTTGATATCACACTGATTTGTGTAATTTGATCAAACAGGATGGAATGAGACACAGATCATTGATTTCATGAGTCTGTATAGTGAATGAGCCGTGTGAGTTAATGTGAATGTGTTTGAGGTGTTTCTGCTGCTGGGTCACCGGGGCTGAAGAACGTGTGAACGTGATAAACTGTCACAGAAACGTCATGACATAATACCCGTCTGAGCCAGTTTCCCACGGTACACTATCAACATGTGACCTGATTCATCCAGCTGAAGATTCCCTCTGAGAGGAAAGGTCATATTCCGCCATTTCATGATCACATTCAGTCAGAGTCTCCAGGCTGAGCTTCAGATAAGTACCTTAGTTTTTCCCTTCAAAAGAAATGTTCTATTTTAGTTAGTCTCGCTTTAGTCACACTGCTGTCAGAAATGGAATAAACACAAAGTTATGTTTTATGCTTCATTGTGCAGCAGCATTCATTTAGCAAAATACATTTCCATGAGACAAATGACTTTATTTATTAGAGGATGCTGGGAAATTATCCTGCTGGTCTGTCAGATGTTTTTTCTTCATGTTAATTACACTCCGACTTATTGAGGCTTAATATAAAAGTGGCAGCAAATTAAATTTAACTTTCTATTTAAACCAGCGGTAGAAAATATCCTAAAGTTTAAGTTGGTCACTAAAACCCAATGTTATTGTCTTTAACTAAAAATCTGTTTTAAACTAAACAAAAATTTGAAATGTTGCCTTTGCAATAAACTGAAAAGTTTAAGTTTAAGCACTAAAATTATTAACAGAAAATAAATAAAACGTATGTTAAAAATAAATTAAACCTAAATAGCATTGATAAATTTTTTTTTTAAATCTATTAAAATGGCAAAAATGTAAACAAAAAAATTAACTAAAATGAACATGAAATTCAAAATATTAATAGAACAAAAGTAACACTGCTAAGACCCACTATAGAATAAAGTAACTATTTATTTATTTATTTGTTTATTATGCAGAAAAGGAAACGGTAAATCAAGAATAAATGCATATTTCTTTTACTTTAACCCCTTCAGACCTGAATTATGTTTTAAGTTTCTTAAAAATATAAAAGTACATTTTCCCAGCTCATGAGGCTTCTATAAATGAGACCAAATAAAAAAAATAAAAAAAATGTTTGGCTTTAATTGTAATTTTTTTTGTCCATTTCAATGGACGTCAGGTCAAAACAGGTGTACTTCACAAAAATGTACCAACATAAAATTAAATAATAAACATAAAAATTGTTAGTATATACTTAAAGCTTTTTCTCAAGGTCAAAAACTTTTCAACAGTATATCATTTCAACTTTAATTTTGAGGCTTTTGTTTTACAGATTGCACATTGTTTGTAACAAACTAAATATCTTAGAATCAATCAATATGGTCATGTTAGAGTCATTTTCTTTGCGCATCTTTCTTTTTTTAGATCAAAAACTTGAACATTACAACATTTCAACTTTAATTGTAAGGTTTTTGCTTTATAGATCGCACATTTGTTTATTCATAACAAAATAAACCTAGGAATCAATCAACGCATTCACGTTAGAGTAATTTACTGTGTGCATCTTTGAAACAATTTCTCTGTTAACGATTTTCTTGTATTTCTACAGTACATTACTGGCAGCACGGTTGCCATGGATGATGCATGTATTTCGATTTCCAGTAACTACTGTAATTCACTTTACAGTACACAAGATCAGTACTGTAAACTACCAAATAGTACTTTACTGTATTTGTACTGTATTTCATCATTTGATCTGCTTTTGCTGTAATTAATTATACGGTATTGTACTGTAATATCTATATTGATACATTACTGATAAATATTATTATAATTTTCAAAATAATTACTAATAATTATAATATTATATCATAATAAATATAATATGTAGTTATTAGGAAATATAGGCTATAGTAGGAAAAAATATGGAAATCAATGGCTATACTGTCAACTGTCTAATTACCGACATTCTTCAAAATATCTTCTTTTGTGTTCAGCCGAATAAAGAAACTCATACAGATTTGGAACAACATAAGGATGAGTAAGTGATGACAAATATAATTTTGGGGTGTACTATACCTATAAAGGGATAGTTCACCCAAAAATGTTAATTGGCCCATGATTTACTCACCCTCAAGCCATCCTAGGTGTGTATGACATCGTTCTTCTTTCAGACGAATACAATCGGAGTTATATTAAAAAATGTCCTGGCTTCCAAGCTTTATAATGGCAGTGAATGGTTGTTTCTGTTTTGAAAGTCCATAAAAGTGCATCCATCCATGATAAAAGTGCTCCATGCGGCTCTTGGGGGTAAATAAAGGCCTTCTGAAGCGAATCGATGCGTTTGTGTAAGAAAAATAATTCATTTTCAAGTTACGCTTTAGATTTATGTCAAATCTGTATGTTTCGTTTGGCCGGAAGCTAGTCATTTTACTTTATAAAGTTTATACGGATATTTTTCTTACATCTCCATCTTCCTCATCATCACTCCACATAAAGTCAACATCTGAGATACTTCCATCAGCTATATGTTCAAGCACTTCAAGAACTATATATTCTGCATATGAAAAAGTTTAAAAAATGTATCGGTACTGTGATATAGATTTTTTATATAAGAAATTTCAATCAGCATTACTGGACTTCAATTACTGGAATGTGATTTCAGTAACAGGCTTTTGAACCCACTGTCCATTCTAATGGACAGACACATTTGAAAAAATCCTGATTTAAAATTTGAAATTCTACAATCGATTTTTAACTTTAATTAATAAGTTCAATCTTTCTATTTTACATACAAACTATGAAATTCTGACAAACATATCAAAAAATTTAAATAAAACCATAGAAAATGTTGCTTGCTTCTGTGTTTGGAGTGAAGTGCTGACATGCTTCTCTTCAAATTAGTGTTTTTTTTTATAATTACTACATGCAGAGCTTTACTGCCATTTGATTGGATGACAAGCGTCCAATCTAATGGACTGCAGGCTTTAAACTAGGTGAAATGCTCCAGAAGTAAAAAAAAGGGGGGTTGACATGTGATGTCCATTGTAATGGACGCAGGGTCTGAATGGGTTAATGCAACAATTTAATATAGGCTACTATAAATGTAATTATAGGCTACTACAATATTATAATGTTTTTCCTACGGGTCACATGCAGTTTGTGATTTTAAATCAATCAAAGTGATCTTGTGTTCTTGTACTGGTGACTGTATCTGTGTTTTGACAGGATCTGCCTTGATTTACGTCGCTTTGAGAAGGACATTATCTTTCAGAGAATTAAATCGCTCTGGTCACGTCATTTACAGTTCACCACTCGCTATAAAATACATCAGCAACTCTTTTTAGATCATTCAGGCTCAAATGTGACCAAATCTTGTGCCTGACATCCGTTTCCAGTCACCCTCAGAGATCTTTTGCCACTCGTTTTAAGTGTGTTGAGTGGCAGATCACAGGCTTTCCTCGCAGGAAAATATGATTGCATTCGCTTAAGCAATTTACAAGGCCAGGAGCGAAATAAACGGCGAGAACAAGCCCAGTGTCATTTATGTGCTGAAATAAGATCAGGAAATCAATAACAGGCCATAAGTCAGTGTGAAATGATGTCCTGCCACGGCAGATTGAATATGCATTGCCTTCACTTTTGATTGACAATGATCAATAAACAATGATTGTAATGCAAAGCTCAGGCTAAAGCTGCTCGCTAACAGTCTCAGACGGCGACCCGTATAAACATCTTGTTACCGGCAGATGCTTCCATTCTCCTCCATTGAAATACTTTTGCTGTTTTCTGTGAATCACTTTGTGCTGTTCTGATTTTAATATAACTGATATATATTCATGCAGGAGGGGCCGAAGGCTAAATTGAATCCATATTTCAGTGTGATTGTGTTTGGTCTCGGCGGTGCGGTCTATCACACCGCCTCTGATTGGAGGAGAACCTCCATTGAACCTAATCTGAAGCCTTCTCATAAACACTACCGTGACTGTCTGGACAAATGCAGGAACGTGTGTGTCACTTATGAAAATCTGGGGTGAACTCAGATCAACGAGCCTGCTTTTGCCCATCTATCTCAGACAAAAATTGACCCAAATTCACATTTGTACTTCAATCCAATTCTGTCCAGCTCACATTTCTGTCTGAAATCAAGCATTTATTTAATGACTTATTTATTATCATTATTATATTTTGCCCGTACACTGTAAAAAATAATTAAAAAGTCACTGGTGTTTTACCTGTATTTTGTGTTGTGTTAAACCTGTTAACTTTCACACCCCTTTCCGAGCAGATCTGAACTTAAATGGATGAAATTCATAAATGCTTTGGGACATAAGGTTTGTCCCTTTTTAAAGAAGACACTGCGCAGATTATTGCAGAAGTGAAAGCAGCTTAGTGTAAAAAAGTTATAGAAATTGATTTTAAATTTAAATTGAATTAAACACTTTTAATTAGATTAAAAAAATATAGGCTATGTTTTTTTAAAAAAAACAAAGTGGACTCTAAAATTGCTAGAAATTAAAATCCATATGTCTAACCAGTTGATATCACAAAAATTGAGTCGCTAGAAGGGTTAAAAGTACCGCTGCTATGGTATCGCAATGTCCAATTGAAAAACGGAATGCATTTTGAATGTTCAAGCTTTCAAATTTATGAGGATTACTAAAATATGTGATGGGGGGGGGGGAAGCAATAAAGAAGCATGGCGAGTGACAGTTAAGCTGTAGTCAATGGCATAAAAATGTCAGTACATTTTCCATTTTCCGTTTGACCTTAAGGTGTTTTCTATTTCCCCTGCTCATTTAGAGATGAAAGTTGATCTCTACAAGTTTTCCGAATACACATTTATTTTTGGTTGGGTTTGGTTATAATGTCCCAAATATAGTGGCGTTGTCATCATTACAGTCTTGGAACAACATAAGTAAACATTGACAAACTTAAAAAATGTTGGTTCAAAATGTATTTTTAACCAGAAGATATGTAGTGCAAAAAAAATGCACAAACTTTCATTTGAGTCCGTCTGCGGTAATATCCTCCTCTGTTTTCTAGCTGTATTTTCGATAAATATTGTTGTATTAATATTTTGATTTGATTTGAGTTTTCTGCTGTTTCCTCTGCGTCAGTGCTGGGTTATGAGTGTGTGACTGTGGATTTGACTTTGTCTTGCTGGTATCAATCTCCTGGTGGTGTTTTATTGCAGGTCCCACTTACAGCAGCAGTTCAGAGAGAGAAATGAAGACTCACTGAAGATCTCACTGTCTCAGCAGGCGGACGGACGGAGTCCTTGGAGAACCGAGGCCTGTCTCCTTCTTATCTGTCTCATTCCAGCGGAAACCGTTTCCAGCGGTTGAGACTGAGGTTTGGAGTGCCTGAAGATCCCAGGATTCAGAGAAACCAACCAAAACACTCCCACACAATCGTTTGTGGAATTTATCCTGCAAAATGCATCTTATTGTCTGTGTTTTGTTGCGGCAATACCTAGTGAGCAATCCTCACTGCATAGTGCCCTAGATAGACAGCTGCATTCACACATAATGCATTAAAAAAGCAACTTAAAGACGTCTGTCTAGCGCGTGTTTACAGTGAAAAGCAGTGGGAAAGAAGTACAGTGGAATGGAAAAAGGCATTCTGTGTGAACGGCCCCTTAGATGACATTATGAATGTAACCTCATAAATGAGTGATTTGCAATGCTTTTTATTGGCAGCGTGAACACTGGCATCAATGCAGGTGAAGAAATGGGAGCAAGCATGATTAAGATGCCTATGCTGACGACTTAAAGCTGACTAGGTTTGGAACAGAGCAATGATGGTTTATTTATAGTGTGATTTTTATTCTCAGGGTTATTAATGCTGTTTTTATTTTTGTGGCATTTAAAGGGATTGTGTTTATTTAGCAGAATGTTCTGGGTAGTTCTATTGCAGTGATTAATAGCTTAAAGCAAACACTCATCCCACAAAATTCAAGAACAAACTTAATGTTTTAATCAATATATGCAGTACATATTTCTTTTCCGGCTGCAGAGGAGCAAAACTTCATGCTCTTGTACATAAATGCAGTTTATTACAAACACACACTTCTCAAACTCACCTCCAGAAAGGCTTTCGCTCAAGGCTCAGACGTCTACAGACCTTTTGAGTTTGTTACGGATCCATCTGAGAGTGTTTTATTGTGTGTCCAGAGGCCCGAGGCCAGAAGGACATCAGCTGTCTGGAAACTTCTATACTGGACGTCTGTGCTGATGTCAGGCTTCTGTTGTAGCTGCAGGTTCACTATCTTTTCTATAAGTTTGCAATGATTTTTATTTTTGTATGCAAGAGTACATGGTGATTTCTGAATAGGAAGCAAATCTCAGTTGCAATTCCGCTTAGGTTGAATTTCAGTTTTAGTTAACAATAACAACACTGGTCAAAAATGCATATTGAATGGTTTTTAAATGAACAATTTGAGCTCGTATTTGATTTACTGATTCTATTTGATATTCTATTTCTATGTAATACTACAAAGAAATTAGCATAAGTCAATCCATTGCAACTCTTTTTGGGTCTTGTAGGTCCAGGTGATCCAGGATCATCAAGGTATGAGACGCATGACGCCCGGACAAAGTGCTTTGGATAAATTCACCTCATGAAAATGGTAGTATTTTTCAACATTCACTCTAAAACTAAAGGTTCTCAAAGGTTTTTTTTTTTTTTTTTTTTTTTTTTTTTTTAACACAGTGATGCCATATAAGAACCATTTTGGTTCCCCAAAGAACCTTTCATTCATCAGCTCTTAAAATAACTATTTTTTCCCTTAGTGTAAAGAACATTTAAAAAATCTAAAGAACCTTTTTCCACTATAAAGAACCTCTGCAATGGAAAGGAAAGTTTCCATAGATGTTAAAGGTTCTTTTTGGAACCATAGATGCAAATAAAGAGTCTTTATTTTTAAGAGAAATTTGTAAGACTCATCATTTCAACAATAATACTGGGTTTGCCGGTCTAAGCTGGTCCTCTGTCTTGGTCAAACTGGTCTGTTGGCTGGTTTTATGGGGGTTTTGGACACTTTTAAACGTGAAGACCAGCCTTAAACAAGCAAAAACTAGCAAACCATCTTAGGCTGGTTTAAGTTTTTTTTTTTTTTTTTTTTGTGCAGTTAATACATAAAATTATATCAAATTTTTTTGTCAATGCTGTCCTACTGAAGATCCACTGTCAGTTTGCCCACATATATTGGCAAAAGAGAAGCATTTCTGACTTTTGTTGCTTTTTCACATCACTGAATCTTGGCGTCACATTTTCACGCATAATTGCATCACACTTTTATTTCTCCGACAAATTTCAATTATAGATCCTGCTGTGCCTGAATCAGGTAATTCTGTGAAAACATTGTATATGTGGAAACTGCTAGAATTGAATCGATTTGCTGCGTTATATAGAGTCGTCCCATTACCATCCTAAACCAGGTGTATGTTTCAGATTGATTTTATGTAAATGTGGTGGCGTCCCATCGGGCAAACCTGCCAGTGAGACAAATATACGGAAGAAAATCGTCCTTGTCCTATTGATCCTGGCTCATATAATCAGTAATCTATGGTCACGCTTGAACATATCGATCAGGAGACTCATCCGACACAGTCAACAAACACAACCGGGTGATCAGTCTCTCTTACCCGCTCTATAGGGTTTCTGTATCAACAGTAGTCAGTTGTCCTTGTGTTGATGCATTTATTTCTTATTGAAACAGGTAGTGGGGTGATTTTAAAAAGCCTTTAGTTGTACGTCACAACCACGGAAATGAATACTTGACTTCAGCAATGATGCATTTAATTGGTGACCGTAAAGACTTGTATAATGTTATAAAAGATTTCTGTTTCAAATAAATGCTGTTTTACCATTGTGAAATGTTTCTTGAGCAGCAAATCAGCATATTAGAATGATTTCTGAAGGATCATGTGACACTGAAGACTGGAGTAATGAAGCTGAAAATTCAGCTTTGATCACAGGAATAAATTACATTTTAAAATATGTTAAAATAGAAAACATTTATGTTAAATTGTAATAATATTTCACAATTTTACTTCTCTAAAAGCCACAAAACCTGGATTTAATGACATCTTTAAAATCACTTAGACATCGCAAGCCTGTCTTCCTGTTGAAGTGGTGTATTTTAGCCATAATAAGCTGTAAAGTGGGCCAGACTTTAAGGTGATTGTCAAAAGTCTTTTTCTGTGAGTCTAGAAAGCGATTAGTGATGTTGGAGAGCTCATGTTAGATCTGTCAAATCTTTGCCTGCTTGAAAAGACTTTGTTCATGTTTTGTTCTCTTGTCTTTCCACTTGTTCTCTCTCAACCCATCTTAGCATGCACAGAAATACTTGACTTTATTAAAACCGAAGAGTTTCTGTAACTCACAGGCACATTGATATGCTGTTCATATCACTCCTTATGCGATCCACACAGCAGACACTTCACAAATGATTCCAATAGAGTTTAGCATTACAAGTCCCTAATAAGTATTAAAATGCACAGTACACAAATATTAAGTCTATCGTTATTAAACTTATTGAGTATTTAGCTATAGTAATTAATAGTAAGTAAAAAAAAAAAGTTTTTTTTGGCAGGGAGTGGAAATTCGGCACAACACCAGGTTCATGTTTTTGACACCTTAAAATGCAGCATGTAGGCAGAGCCGTTGTGTTGCTCTCAGTAAAATGTGTTTACAGCACGCCACTTTCATTTATCATGCAGGCTGTGCATAAGTGCAGTGTGTGTGTGTTCCTATCTATATGTTTTGTCTTGTGTGACTGTGAAGTGAACAGGGTTTCATCTATTAATGCCTCTCTTCACATAAGCACACACTGACTGACATGAATTATTTGCCAGACATTTAAATTCGCTCTTGCTGCACAAGCTTTCCTAGTTCAGAGATGTTACAGTTGAAAAATTCACTAAAGATCTTTCGTACATTATTCAGCGATACCGGACGTTTCATGGAAATAGCCTGTTTATATGCATGAGAAAGTGAAACTTTTCTGCTTTGTTCAGATAGGCGGCAAACATACGATTTCTTTATTTGTTCTGCTATAGCTGACTGAAATCACTAGTCGTTTGGAGTTCAAACAGAAAAACACATAAAATCGAATGTTTACAAATCAGATCCAAACCACATACACGTGTAGCATGAAATCTGATTAAAATCGAATATATTTGTTGCTAATTCTTTATTTTGATGGTCCACTTTAGACATTCTACGAACTATAAGTAACTTTGCATTTGCATGTCGAGCGCAGTCATTAGAGTATTGGGAATCTGAATCTGAATCTGAAGACTGTGTGCTTAATATCTGCAAACACGTTATTCTGATGATCCTCAACAGACACTCTGCTGACTATATGTAACTTAGCAAATACAACTACTAACCTAACAGTCTATTGATACTCTACTGAGAGTTTGTTGCATGTAGTTGCAGAGTTACTCATAGTTAGAATGTCTGAAGTGGACTATGGAAATAGTGTTTATTTGTTTGTTCATCATTTCTTGAATACAGATGTATTTGGCCTCTTGTATGCGTCTGCTATCACTCCAGATCTGAAAGGTTTTATATTATATTTTAGTTGACTCTATCACAGTCTCCATGTTTGTTTGTTTCTCTCTCTCGATATTCAGAGACTAATGAAGAAGGTGAAGTCATTCCCAGTCCTTGAGGAGGACACAAAGACTTTAAAGAACAAACAAACAAACAAAAGCCACTCGAGTGCAGTCTGGGTGGAGGATGCGGGTCGGCCCTTTTAATCTCTCCGCTTCCACTTCCTTCCTGAGAGGTGTTACCAAGGCAACCATCAGCACATCCAACCACTCCAGGTTAGTGATTAGGGATGCAAATCTGAATCTGGGAGAGTATTTACTGGACAGCGCAGGTCTTTATAATGTGATCATATGTGTATGAGAGAGCCCTGTTGAAGATTACTGGTCCTCTGGGACTGGGGATGGAGGCGAGTGCTGAGCTTGTGTTTCCATTGCGTCCTTGAGCCAGAGACTTGTATACAGCGGACCGCACTTTCAATGCACTTCAGTGCCTCTTTGCTTAAAGCATCTCCAAAATGAGATGATTTTGAATCCGTTGCACATGATATTAAAGGAATTTAGAAGCTGAAAGATTTCTCATTTTACACGGCATGCTCTGTGGCTCCCGTCCCAGAAGAGAAGAAACTATCAAATTAAGCATTAATCATTCACATTTCTACATCTGAAAAATCAAAGTTTGCTCTTTTTATTACTTTGAAGAGGGCTTGTTTTACTACATAACTACAATCACAAGGATGTGAGTTTGCATGCTTGACGAATCGGACAGTCGTTTTAGATTGCTAGCAGCATATTGTTTTAAAGAACACAAGGCTTTCAAATTTCATAATATGTATTGTAAATTTCAAAAAGAAGAGGACAAGATTTTGGTAAAACTATTCTTAAAACCTTTGTTTAATGCATTATAAAGATTTTCATAATGTACGTTATAATGCATTAGATCTTTTCATAAATAATTTGTAACCAAAGTTAAAATGCATTGTAATATTTGCAGATTCTGAAATTGGTTGTTTGTCATTTTTCGGGAAGGCGTCCAGGAGGCATCCAAAACAGATGCCCGAGCCACCTCAGCTGACCCCTCTCTATGTGGAGGAGCAGCGGCTCTACTCTGAGCTCCTCCTGAGTGACCGAGCTCCTCACCCTATCTCTAAGGGATCGCCCAGCCACCCTGTGGAGAAAGCTCATTTCGGCCGCCTGTATCTGGGATCTTGTCCTTTCGGTCATTGACCCACAGCTCATGACCATAGGTGAGAGTAGGAACGTAGATTGACCGGTAAATCGAGAGCTTCACCTTGCAGCTCAGCTCTTTCTTCACCACGACAGACCGGTACATCGACCGCATTACTGCAGAAGCTGCACCGATCCGTCTGTCAATCTCCCGTTCTGTCCTTCCCTCACTCGTGAACAAGACCCCAAGATACTTGAACTCCTCCACTTGAGGCAGGAACTCTCCACCAACGTGAAGTGGGCAAGCCACCCTTTTCCGACTGAGAACCATGGCCTCGGATTTGGAGGCGCTGATTCTCATCCCAGCCGCTTCACACTCGGCTGCAAACCGTCCCAGCCCATGCTGAAGGTCCTGCGGCCAGGTGCATAAACATAGCCATAATGTTAAGACAGTGTCTTAAGTTCTAGTATGACCTACTAGCACTTAGTCAGGGGCAGTCAGTCTTAATTTTCGGTATCAAAGTAGGCTTATCTACGTTTTTATGTAACTGATTTAAAAAGCTATGAACCGTCTTAAAGAATATAAAGAAATTCGTCCATAAAAATTATGAACAGAACCGGTGACAAAGGGCAGCCCTGCCGGAGTCCAACACGCACTGGGAATAAGTCTGACTTACTGCCGGCAATGCGAACCAAGCTCCTGCTCCGGTCGTACAGGGACCGGACAGCCCTTAGCAAAGGGCCCCGGACCCCATACTCCTGGAGCACCCTTCACAGGACGCTGCGAGGGACACAGTTGAATGCCTTCTCCAAATCCACAAAGCACATGTGGATTGGTTGGGCAAACTCCCATGAGCCCTCCAGCACCCTGGAGAGAGTATAGAGCTGGTCCAGTGTTCCACGACCGGGACGAAAACCGCACTGTTCCTCCTGAATCCGGGGTTCTACTATCGGCCATATTCTCCTCTCCAGTACCCTGGCATAGACTTTCCCGGGGAGGCTGAGAAGTGTGATCCCCCTGTAGTTGGAACACACCCTCCGGTCCCCCTTCTTAACAAGAGGGACCACCACCCCAGTCTGCCATCCCAAAGATACTGTCCCCGACCGCCACGCGATGCTGCAGAGGCGTGTCAGCCAAGACAGACCCACAACATCCAGAGACTTGAGGTACTCAGGGCGGATCTCATCCACCCCTGGTGCCTTGCCACCGAGGAGTTTCTTGACTACCTCAGTGACTTCAGCTTGGGTGATGGACGAGTCTACCTCCGAGCCCTCAGCCTCTGCTTCCTCAATGGAAGATGCGTCGGTGGGATTGAGGAGATCCTCGAAGTATTCCTTCCACCGTCTGACGACATCCCTAGTTGAGGTCAACAGCTGCCCACCTCCACTGTAAAGCGTTTGTAGGGCACTGCTTCCCCCTCCTGAGGTGCCGGATGGTTTGCCAGAATCTCTTCGAGGCCAGCCGGTAGTCCTTCTCCATGGTCTCACTGAACTCCTCCCAGGCCCGATTTTTTGCCTCCACAACCACCCGGGCTGCAGTCCACTTGGCCTGCCGGTACCCGTCAGCTGGCTCAGGAGTCTCACAAGCCAGCCAGGCCCGATAGGACTCCTCCTTTAGCTTGACGGCATCCCTTACTTCCGGTGTCCACCACCGGGTTCGGGGATTGCCGCCTCAACAGGCACCAGAGACCTTACGGCCGCGTCGACAATGGAGGTGGAGAACATGGTCCACTCGGACTCAATATCTCCAGCCTCCCTCGGGATCCGGTCGAAGCTCAGCCGGAGGAGGGAGTTGAAGAGCTCTCTGACAGGAGACTCAGCCAAATGTTCCCAGCAGACCCTTACAGTACGTTTGGGTCTGCCGAGTCTGTCCAGCTTCCTCCCCCACCATAGGATCCAACTCACCACCAGGTGGTGATCAGTTGACAGCTCCGCCCCTCTCTTCACCCGAGTGTCCAAGACATATGGCCGGAGGTCAGATGAAATTACCACAAAGTCAATCATTGATCTCCAGCCTAGGGCGTCCTGATGCCACGTGCACTGATGGACACCCTTATGCTTGAACATGGTGTTCGTTATGGACAAGCTATAACTAGCACAGAAGTACAATAACAGAACACCACTCGGGTTCAGATCAGGGGGTCCGTTCCTCCCAATCACGCCCCTCCAGGTGTCACTGTCGCTGCCAACATTGGCGTTGAAGTCCCCCAGTAGAACGACGGAGTCCCAAGTCAGAGCACTTTCCAGCACCCCTTCCAGAGACCCCAAGAAGGCCGGGTAATCTGCACTGCCGTTTGGCCCCCGCCTTCGACTGCCGCCCGATCCACTAAGCACCGGCCACTTACGGTCCCTCCTGTAGGTGGTGAGCCCACAGGAAGGCGGCCCCACATCGCTCCTTCGGGCTGAGCACGGCCGGACCCCATGGGGGGAGGCCCAACCCCGGGGCCTGGCTCCAGGGTGGGGTCCTGGCTGCGCCATGCCGGGCGACGTCACGGTCCTCGATTTTAAGTCCATCATAAAGGGTTTTTGAACCGGTCTTAGTCTGACCCGTCACCTAGGACCTGTTTGCCTTGGGAGACCCTACCAGGGGCATATAGCCCCGGACAACATAGCTACTAGGGTCATTCGGGTACTCAAACCCCTCCACCACGCTAAGGTGGCAGTGAATTTGTGGATGAATTAACCAAAAAAAAAATGTAAATACTAATAGTATTTTAAAAGATTTTAAACATTTCCTCTGCTGTACAAACTCTGAAATCAACGATTCATGCCCTTAAAACTGGCTGGATGGTGAAAAGTGGATCTTCTGTTCAAGAGTGAGCTTGAAGGAAGAGCTTAAAAAATTGTTGGGAAGTCAAGTCAAGTCAAGTCAAGTATATTTGTATAGCGCTTTTCACAATACAGATTGTATCAAAGCAGCTTCACAGTATTAAATTAAAATAATACAACAAAGTTAGTTTCAAGAGGAATTTATTGATTGATAAAATTAAATTAAATATCCCCAAAATATCCCCAACTGAGCAAGCCAAAGGCAACAGTGGCAAGGAACCGAAAAACTCCATCAAGTGACCTAATGGTGTCCTAAAACTCCATCAGGTGACCTAATGGAGAAAAAAAACCTTGGGAGAACCCAGGCTCAGTCGGGGGCCAGTTCTCCTCTGGCATTTATGAGCTAGAGGCCGGATTGTAGTTTGAACTGTGGGATTATATGAATGCCTGGCTGAAGAGATGCGACTTTAATCTAGTTTTAAACTGGGAGAGCGAGTCTGAGCAACGAACAGTATCAGGAAGACTATTCCAGAGTTTTGGAGCCAAATGTGAAAATGCTCTCCCTCCTTTGGTGGTTCTGGATATCCTAGGTATGACCAAAAGCCTTGAATTTAGTGATCTTAAAGAGCGCGATGGATTATAGGGTGATAGAAGATCCGTTAAATAGACTGGAGCTAAGCCGTTTAGGGCTTTATAAGTCAGTAGCAATACCTTGTAATTAATACGGAACTTTATAGGTAACCAATGCAGTGATGATAAAATCGGTGTTATATGATCATATTTTCTTGATCTCGTAAGAACTCTAGCGGCGGCATTTTGGACTAACTGTAGCTTGTTTATTGAGGATGCAGGTCAACCAGCTAATAAAGCATTACAGTAATCCAGTCTCGAGGTCATGAATGCATGAACTAACTTTTCTGCATCAGAAACTGATAGCATATTACGTAGCTTAGCAATGTTTCTAAGGTGGAAAAAGGCTGTTTTTGTAACATATGAAATATGATTTTCAAAAGACAGGTTGCAATCGAGTATAACACCCAGGTCTTTTACTGTAGAGGATAAAGTAACAGGACATCCTATGATGTTAAAGTTGTATTGTGCGAGGTTTTGTGGGCGGTTTTTTGAACCGATAAGTATTACCTCTGTCTTGTCTGGATTTAATAAAAGAAAATTACGCGTCATCCAATCTTTTATATCTTTAACACACTCTGTCAATTTGGAAAATGTAGCGTTTTCATCCGGCCGTGATGAAATATATATTTGAGTGTCATCAGCATAACAATGGAAACTAATTCCATGTTTCCTTATAATATTTCCAAGTGGCATCATATATATTGAAAATAACAGAGGGCCTAATACAGATCCCTGCGGCACTCCATAGTTTACTGGAGTTATGATCGATTTTTTTCCATTTAAATAGACAAAATGGTAGCGGTCAGATAGGTATGATTTGAACCAGCTTAGTGCTTGTCCTTGAACACCAGTATAATTTTGTAGTCGATCTAAGAGTATTGTGTGATCTATAGTATCGAACGCAGCACTAAGATCAAGTAAAACTAGTATGGAAGCCATTTCAGATATGGATTAAGTCATTACATATAGATAAAATAAATGATTTTCTTTGGAAAAACGTGCACTGATGAATCATGCATTACAATACAATCATGTATTAAAGTTAATAGGGTCCAGTTTGATTTGCTCTTCAAGGGGTTTTTTCAAGTATTCGGTGTGTTTGTTACATCCGTATGTGCAGTGCTGTGTAACATCACCTATTCACACACAGTCTCTCTCTGACTGCAGACACCAGGATAGAGATGCTCATTCCTCCACCGGCTGATTAAAGGAATCCCACATTTGCATCATTAGAAACCACAGGTTCTTCCAGAGCAATTAACACACCGTTGAGCGTTGCTATGGTGACTGACGTAGACACAAGACGTAAAGATGAGAGCTGAGATACAGCACTGGCACAACTCAAAATAACTGTCCTCTCTCTCTCTCTCTCTCTCTCTCTCTCTCTCTCTCTCTCTCTCTCTCTCTCTCTCTCTCTCTCACACACACACACACTCCGTCCTCCTGCACTCCACAGTAGTTAGAAATCTTAGTTAAAATGTTGACTGTGGCACAATTTATTGTAGCCTAACTTTTACAGCTGTTTGTGCTGCTGAGAAAATTACACAGCAAAGGTTTGATCATTTAGATGCTGATGTAATACGGGGTAAATTGTGCCAGTTTGTACTGTAGTTGTCCTCTACGGAGAGGAAATGAGACTAAAATTAATGCTAATGTAAAATTAACGCTCCCTAAATGCATTTCAGGATGTTTGCCATCAAACGAAATGGGAGGAAAGAATCTTCATCATCTGGCCAATGATGAAATATGGTTCTGAAACACCTAAACTGTGTCCTTTTGATGGGTAAGTTAAATCATTACGGAATATGTGCATTATTTATGTTTCAAATAAATGTGAACATTAGTCAGACTAATGCACAACCCTCTCCACAGTTTAATTAGCTGCAGATTATTAATATTTTCATAAACCAGCCAGAAAAAAGTTTAATGTTCATAATAAGTACTGTATGTATTTTGCTTTTTTTTCAGCATTTTCAATAGTATTTGTTATAATAGTGGCATAGCACTGGCTACGATGTTGTGCAAAATACTTTATTAATAATTCATGCACTGTTAAAAAAGATTATTGATGTATTTTACCATCTGTTTCAGAAATTTTCTCCTTCAAAATTTCACATTTAAGTCAATGATATTTACTAGCATTTTCTGGGTGAAAATAGTTTGAGAGGAAATCCTACACCGTTTTTATTCAGTGTGGTTAATCTTTAATCAAATGCTGTAAGTGACATGAATTCAGTTCACCAACATGTGTGTTATACATTTTTGGACCTGGATACATTTGCTTTGATATAAAATAAATGTTGTCATCCAAAAATATGTCTAAAGATGCTTTTTTAAAAGTTTGCACTCAGAAAAAAAGGTACAAAAGCTGTCACTGGTGCAGCACCATTTCAAAAGATGCACCTTATTTAGCCCTAAAGGGTGCATATTAGCACTCTAAAGAAACATATTAGTTCTTAAATGTGAGTGCGGGTTTAAGGGGGTGACACAGTTTACCCATGACCAATCTTACCCCAGAATCCCCTATTACCTGAATGTAGACGTCTTGTCCCCTCCAAAACCCATCAGAGACTGTTTGCTCGGCAGATGAGAGGACGTAACGAATCTCCTGACACAAGCGTTTGGACATCTGACATTATACCAATCTGAACTCAGCAGCATCTAATTGACCTTTGAAGAGCAGAATACATTCCCGCCATGCAGCCATCAGACTCATGCATTCGTTAATCTAACGTTAATTACTGGCCAAAGTTGCAAAATAATGAGAATATTTTAAAAAAGCAAGAGAGATAAAAGCTCTTGACAGTGGCTCACTTATTAGAGCCATTTGCAGATAAGGCAGGATTTCTCATTGTGCTGATGATGCGTTTCTCTAAAAATGTGTTGAAGTGTCTCTCTGAATATTGTTCCCAATTAATTCAACGTTTACTGGTTATATTGAGGAGTGATGAAGGTCTTGATGTGTTTCTATTTCATCTCTACACCCTTCAGGAGAGTAAGTATCAATAAATTCTCATCTGTCATTTTTCCTCTGTGATCACGGGGCATTTCCTAATAGTCAGACTCCGACTCATCTGAGCTTAAAGCAGGGAAACGGTGAGGCCCGCGAGTCAAGAGCCCTGGATAAATGTTAAGGGAAATCATGAATCATCCTTTGATGTGTTTCTCCCGCTCAGACCCCAGCTGCCTTTGCCTGGAGAAGTGGCCTAAAAAACACAAGCACTTTGGATATGGAGTAACACCGACTCCATCTGGTGACTCATTGCAGGTACATTTAATCAAAATGACAAAATCAAATTATAGTATTGTACTTTATAGTACCTTATAGTACTTAAGTACTAATATTTTATTGATTATGTGGCTAAAATAGCAGCTGTTTTACACCTGAGAACGTATACACTCCGTCAATAGACACAAGTCAATCAGTTTTCAGTTTAATTGCCGTCACAGAATCAGAGGTATCACAGACCATTAAATCACTCAGACCATCCAGATGTAAAGATATTTTTGATATGGATACGGTGATGCTCAAGGGGCTAAGTACATCAGTCACACCTCCCATCACCAAAATGATCAATCTGTCCATTTCTCAAAATGTTCCCAAGCATGTGGAAACCAGCTGTTGTTGCTCCAATTTTCAAAAGTGGAGATCCTCATTCCATGTCAAACTACAGACCCATCAGTATATTGCCCACAGTGTCTAAGATTGCAGAGAAACTGATTGCAAAACAAATTATTAAAGGAACACGCCGACTTTTTGGGACTTTGGCTTATTCACCGTATCCCCCAGAGTTAGATAAGTCCATACATACCATTTTCATCTCCGTGCATGCTGTAACTCTGTCTGACACACCCACAGCTAGCCTAGCTTAGCACAAAGACTGGAGGTAAACGGCTCCAGCTAGCATACTGCCTAGAGCCCCGCATGGGGCAAAACATCCAGCCCTAACCGAGACCTGGCCCGTGGTGTTCAAGCCCTAATCTGGCCCCAGCCCAAAAACGTCTGCAATTTTTCAGCCCGAACTCGACCCCAACATCAATATCACTTTGAGCTTTCTCTGACGCGCGCTGTACTGCTAGATGCACACAGATAAACACACACACACACACGCTACTAGGTAAAATTTTATTATAGGCCTCAAACATAAATACCACCACCCACAATTATGCCCACAAATATTAATACAGACTGTCCATTACAGAGAAGCATAAGCATGCAGTAGAGAATATTATATAGTCAAATGTGATCCAGCAGTAGGCTAAATAAAGATTTATGGCCTACCTTTTTTGATGTTAAGTAACTTTACTTAAGAACAACGTTTCAAAAAACTCTTCGCCAACTGGCTAACGTTAAATAATAATAAAAATATAATAAAGAAAAAAAAAAATCCGTTGAACTTAGTAGGCTCATTCACTGTTTACTCGCGATCGTTGTGAAGAAAAAGAATAGCATCCACTGTTGAAGGCTTCAGGCTCGGTAATCAAATCAAAACTCTTTCAAAATGCAGCTTTTCCTGAAGTATTGGGAACTTTTAGTAACTCCTTATGCTCCAACTTCTCCCTGATGCTCTGCATGGTCAACTGTCACCTAATGCATTGCAAGCGCTTCGAGTTACTCGCGTGATCGCATGTTGCGTTGCATAATATTATCAATATAACAATATTTCATACAGTAGCCTGCGCTCTGCACGTATATTATGGGCACGATGAAAGGAGAAAAGCTCAATGAGCCCGAGTCCGACCAAAGCCCAATCTATAAAAAAAAATAAAAAAATAAGTGCTTCCAATAAGTGACAAAATAACGCCAACATTTTCCTATTTACATGTTGTGATTTGTATAGTCACAGCGTGTACAAATAACATGGTCACATTTTCTCAGAAGGCGAAGCACTGCTACTTGGGCGGAGTGATTTGCTCGCAGCGCCTGAGAAGCCCCGTGGTGAGGAGCAGAGAGTTCGCTCAGAGTTGGAGTAAATCACTCCGCAGAAGTAGCAGTGCTTCATCTTCTGAGAATATAGTTTCCAGTATGTATACGGTTAGAAGATGGCTGTGTCTCATGTGACCTTGTTATTTGTACACGCTGTGACTATACAGATCACAACATGTGAATAGGAAAATGCTGGCGTTATTTTGTCACCTATTGGGAGCAGTATGCTAGCTGGAGCCATTTACCTCCAGTCTTTGTGCTAAGCTAGGCTAGCGGTGGGTGCGTCAGACAGAGTTACGGCACGCACGGAGATGAGAAGGGTATGTATGGACTTATCTAACTCAGGGGCCGTATTCACAAAGCATTTTATCTTACCACTAGGAGTACTCCTAAATTGCACTAAATGATTTTAGCTAGGAGTTTTCTCTTAAAAGTTATTCACAACGCCTTTCAGACCTACTCTTAGTAAAGAATAATGACAACTCCTAAACTAAGAGTGAGTCTTCGTTGCTATGGATGACGTCATTACTCATGCACGAGCTTGACTGAAGTGACCACCTTGATTGGCTGATGATTGTAACGCGGGAATGATTCCAAACACCTCCCCTACGATGATGAGTGACAGGTGACAGGTCTGAGAATGCGTGCGCTACACAAGAAGTGCGAAGGACGGAAGATGATGAATAACTGAATAAATAGCCTAAATGTATAAAGAGTAAGGCAAAACAAATAGCCTAGTAGCCTAATGAAACATATGGATTGATGCAATATCTTTGCAACATTATTGAATTAATCTGTCACTATATGCCTCTGCCTACGTTTGCAAAGAGACGAACATTTTAATTTTAATTTATAATTAAATGTTACAATTAGTTTAGTAGCCTAGTTTTGGTTGTTGTTGGTGGCGTTATTGCATCTCTAGTTATGCCTACAATGCAAAATTGTTCCCTCACGATTGGAAGCTCCTGTAGCCGCCGCATACGCATTTCAAAACATCGCAACGTGAAATGCCAGAAAAAGTGGTTTGTGAATAGGTCTTAGTGAGTTAGGAGTCCTCTCGACTTCTTTTAAGCTGTCCCAGGCTTAGGTGCTACTTTTAGGGCTAAAATGCTTCGTGAATTACTCTTAGTAAAAAAAATTAGGAGTCCTAAAGTTAGGAGTGACACGCCCATTATTTTTAGGAGTTGCTCCTAAATTCGACAGTCAGGAGCTACTTTTAGCCTTAAAATTCTTTGTGAATACGGCCCCTGGGGGATAAGGTGAATAAGCTAAAGTCCCAAAAAGTCGGCGTGTTCCTTTAACCATCTAAATATCACACCCTATGCTCTCAACCCTATGCAGTTTCTAGAGCCAATTACTCCACCGAGACTGCAACTTGCTTCTTAACATCAGAGCTCTGTTGGACCGAGGTGGGGTTGTTGGTGCTGTGTTCCTGCTGGTCTTCTTCAAGGATCTAATTTAGGGCCTTTGTTGTTCTCAGTTTATATAAATGACCTCCCATCCGTCTGTCCTGATGTTTCTGTGCAGATGTATGCTGATGACACCGTAGTCTATGTTCATGGTAGGAATATCTCCCAGGTGGCTGAGAAACTCACTAACGCCATAGATAATATAACAGCTTGGTTGAAACACTCCTGCCTGCAGCTGAATACATCAAAAACAGTAGCAATGTTCTTCACCAAGTCTCACAAAACCGTCAGTGTTGAGCCAGATATTTTTGTTTCAGGGGAAAGGCTGCAGATCGTGTCAGAATACAAATATCTGGGAGTTTTAATTGATTCAAAGTTGTCATTTACATCACATGTAAAAAGGGTCTGTAATCGAATTAAATTTACCCTCAGTACCTTTAGACACATTCGCCATCAAATGTCCACACAGGCAGCAAAAATGTACATGCACTCTATGATCTTCTTACATATCACTTACTGTTTACCCATTTGGTCGCAAGCTAGTGTTACATCTTTGAAACCTCTGCAATCACTTTACAAACAAACTGTTAAAATTCTAGATAAGAAACCATGTATTTCTCATCATTGTCCAATATTACAAATATTCAAATCTATGTCTTCTGTATAAAATTATTCATGATTTATCATCCCCTCCTCTCCATCAGTTTGTTAACATCCGAACAGCTGATCACAGCAGAACCAGAGGTGTAGCGAGGGGAGATTGTATCATTCCCTTTAGGAAAAGTGTATTTGGTCAAACTGCTTTTTCTGTTCATCAGAAATCTAAACACATATAGTACATTTAAGATCCAGTTAAAGAAATGGTTCATTGAGCTGTCAACATTAACTTACTTCTAGACCTGCTCTCGCTGCCCACTGCTGGCTTCTTGCCTTGTGTGTGTGTGTATGTGTCATGTTTTTGTCTGATGTTTGTTTGATTGTTGGTTTGCTGTGTTTCGATCGTACATTTTAACATAATAGTATTTCTTACTAAATGTATTGTAATTTTTATATTGTTATGAAAATATGTAATTTTACTCCTTTTTAGGGTAACTTTTTACCATCTGTCTAGGGACTGCAGATGAAAAATAGCGTTTTGGCTAATTCTGGCATATTGAACGAAATGTTTATTAATATGCACTGTCCCTGTAATAAAAAAATAAAAAAAATAAAAAAATAAGTTCCGCCTGTTAGATCAGATGAATCTCTGCGTCACAAATATCAGATCCGGCCAAAAGATATCCTGTTTATATCCTGTTTGTCTGGTGTCCAAAACCAGTAAAACCGTCTGTTACCCAAAACTCAATTAACTCTATTACGGCCTACATTTGTTCTTGTTCTAGAAGCAGTTTCACTCAGATATTTGTCACTATAGAGAAGAAAAGACTAGCGTAACTTCGTTTCATGCCGACTTTAAATGGCAAGAAGGTGCTTATGAAAATTGCAAATTGAATATACCATGTTGATGCTCAACTAATACAGTACATCATTATTGATTAATTTATGTTAAATATTACAAAGATTGGGATATATTCAGGGCAATTATTCATACAAAATGATGACTAATTTGCCATAAACTAGCTCGAATTAATGTAGTTTAAAGAGAGTTAGCAGAAGTTAACATTTTGAATGAACGACAGGAAGTACTAAATATGCATGTTTTGATAAAAACAAAACAAAAAAAAACATAATTGCTATACATGATGCAAAAAAATAGATGAAAATACTTTGATGAAGAAAATTGGATCTCAGTCTTTTATGTGCAAGTCTGTCTGAATGTATTAAAGCAGTAAACCATGAAAGGCTGTGTTATGATGATGCATTTAGGCATGGTACAAAGTGGGAAAACCCTTGAACCACTGTAAAATCAGTGTAACACAAGGCTTCAGGCGGTTTATTGATTTTTATTCAAATGGCAGTAGCATAATTATGGTAAAAAATCTTTGCATTTATTAAAATTACAAACAGGCATAAACAATTATTTAGCTAAGTCATATAAAATGATGGCAACAGATTACAGGTTAGAGGAACAAATTCACTGTGACATCATAAGAAAGCAAATGTGGCCATAAAAATCAAAAACTCTAAACAGTAAATAAAACTGCCAAACGGTCAGACAATGCAACCGTATTAATTATTCATTTCCTAGTGCTTGCCGGGAGATGGGTACATTTATGTGGGAAATGCTTGGAAATTTAAAGCAACACTGTAATTTTTTTAATTAAAATCAATACATCACCAATCCTTCAAAAACATGTTTTTTTTTTTTTCTTACCATGATTCACTATGGTAAGCCTTTTATAAGTGTTTATATTTTAGACCTGGTGAGATGGTTTTCGCAGAAAATTGCGTGAATACATCACTTGCCCGTGCGTATGTAATATAAAACAAATTACAAAATAAAATGTAAAATAAAGAAAAAATTGACGAAACTCTGATGCTTTCTTTGCTCTTTAATATTTTCTAGAGTATAAAGATGTGAATTAATGTAGTGATTAAATATTATTTTTCAATAATAAAACATATTCAAGTTGTTACCTCAGTCTTGTGGTCATTCTGACACAATGATAATTCTATTAATTCATTCTAAGGGCTTTTATTTTGAAGTGTAGCTCCGGACGCGGGCTTTGGGGAGAGAAATGGGTGTAATCACAAATCGGTTTTGCATCGAATGAATACAAGTTTTTACTAGTACGAATTCAATTAGAGACCTCTCTAATAGTTGTTAGCTTCTAGTAAGAACTGAATTAGAGAGCTTTGTAATTGAATTTGTACTAGTAAGTTCGCTTATTGTCTGACCGCTAATATCTCATTGATCGTGAAGTCTGTAAAGTTTTATTTGGTTTTATTTGAAGGATAAAAAAGGACACAAATCATTATAAAAGTTTTATAAAAAGAGGTCTGTCACAGATTGACTGTGACCCAGGACTTTTATTTTGAAGGGACTGAACTCTGTTCAATGCTGTGATGTGTTTTAAATGTTTAATGTTCAGTGACGCATGCTGATCCGATATCATTACACAGAAAATAACTTTACACAGTTAGAGTTTATTTCATTTCATTCAGTTATAATGCTAACTTCAATGCATTTCAAACACATCTTCTGGTGCACCTCTCACTTACCACATGGAAAGTAGCCATATTTAAACTAGCATTTTCTTTTGAAAGATTACTCCATCTGGTTCTGACCTCATTGGGGCGGGAGAACATGTTGTGGAGCTAGCTGCTCTACAACAAAGCACTGCTACTTGGGCGGAGTGATTTGCTCGCAGCGCCTGAGAAGCCCCGTGGTGAGGAGCAGAGAGTTCGCTCAGAGTTGGAGTAAATCACTCCGCAGAAGTAGCAGTGCTTCGCCTTCTGAGAATATAGTTCCCAGTATGTATACGGTTAGAAGATGGCTGTGTCTCATGTGACCTTGTTATTTGTACACGCTGTGACTATACAGATCACAACATGTAAATAGGAAAATGCTGGCATTATTTTGTCACTTATTGGGAGCAGTATGCTAGCTGGAGCCGTTTACCTCCAGTCTTTGTGCTAAGCTAGGCTAGCGGTGGGTGTGTCAGACAGAGTTACGGCACATGATGAGAGATGAGAAGGGTATGTATGGACTTATCTAACTCTGGGGGATACGGTGAATAAGCTAAAGTCCCAAAAAGTCGCCGTGTTCCTAGCTTTTTTAAATCTTCTGCTCTAGGTTTCTTGGCATCAGGGCCGGACTGGGACACAATTTCAGGCCGGGAAATCCCACACCCATCCAGGCCATCCCATGGACCCAAATAAAATTTAGAAACACGGACAACCCTATTTTTTCCTAAATTACATTTATTGGTCTAAATCCTTAGGCTGGGGCCGTGTAAAATAATTAAAGGCTTTCTCTTGAACAGTATCCTCACTTCCCTTTTCCTTCTCTTCATTTACCCTAATATCTCTATGTCTCTCACTTCCACCAGTATCATCAGCCTCATACACTAATTAAAGTGGAGTACTAGTGTTATATATATATATATATATATATATATATATATATATGTGTGTGTGTGTGTGTGTGTGTGTGTGTGTGTCTGTGTGTGTGTGTATGTATGCATGTATAAAGTGTGCGTATTTTTCTTGTACCTGTCTCTTCTTCACCTGTCACTTGTTCTGGACTGAACTGTCCTCCACAGTAAAACAACCACCTTATTGTAATTTGTTTGCCCAGAATCTACATTTTATGTTAGTAAAAAATCAAAGTATTATATTTATGACAAAATGTTGTTGTTTTCATCTTAAAATTACTTAAATATCCAACATTTAGCAACACTAGGCTATATTTCATACAATATGTAAAAAAAAAAAAAAAAAATCTTATTTTGCTTCTCCATGTCATCTCACTCCCTGGCTGAATGTGTGATCATTGCACCACAGCTAGTGCTAGGTTGACTGTCTCCACCTTCATTTGATTAAAAAAAAAAAACGACAAAAGTTTTAAACCTCACAAATGGGCAGACATAATTTTCTAAATTGTCTAATAAAATGTTATTGCATTATTTTTTGTTGATGTCTGCACTATCACTCCTGTCTCCCTGCTCCCAGTACCACATAAATGTTAATATTTGTCTGCTAAATTACTAATGTAACTTTACACTAAACAATATTAATCTCCTTGAGCATACAGTATTTTGAGTGACTAATAGGGGCGCTACCGCTAACATTTGCTAGCATTTCAATACTAAGTTAACGAAGAAAAAAGTACAGTATTTACAGATGAAACTGACCTGCACTTGAAGCCCTGAACAGGTCATTCATTTTGCAACATTTTGCTGCTTGTTCTCTGAGTGCTTTCTTTTTCGTTGTCCTTTCCCTCTATGCTCCACCTGGCTGTTTTCTCTCCATCACCGGGTGATGCTCGCATTTTCTGTTTAACCGTTTGGCTGATGCTTAAAGTGGAATCGTAGCCTTGCCAGTCAAGACTAACAGATTCATGATTTTATTTTATAATGATAATTTTATTGAATGACGAATTCGAAAATGATCACTGGACACTGGTAAAGGTAGTAGGCTAGTAGAAAAAAATATATAATAGTAAAAAAAAAAAAAAAAAAAAAAAAACGCTGGCTGGCAGCAGGCCAAATTAGTCGGCAGGCCACCGGGAATTCTCCCGGTGCTCCCGATGGCCAGTCCGGGCCTGCTTGGCATGTTTATGAGATTTCTTCAATCCGACAAACCTTTGTGAGCAAATCATTCTTTTACATTGAATCTTTTCAATAATTTGATGATGCAGTTCACAGAACTGGTCTGAATGATTCATTAACGATGAATGATCATCATTCAATGTTACGGTCTCTAGAGAAGATTATCAGTGATGTCTTTTCTTCACACAAAGCTATTGTATGACTTATGGGTCATGAATTTTGACATATAAGAGATCATTGCACTGTAAAAATGAGTATTTTGAAACCAAGCTCCAATAACGACTTCATGTCTCAGTATGACGCCATAGTGCGACGGAAGACTTTCTCTGCACAAGTGGTGCTCACTGCAGAACCAAATTACATCCGGCTCCACCTCTCTGGATGTCATGGGCTGAGCTTGACCTAGGCTGCATCCGAAATCACATACTTCCCTATTATATAGTAGGTGAAAAACAGTATATGACAAAAGAAGTATGTCCGAATTCACAGCAAGTACCCGGATGACCTACTACTTCCGTTGAGATTCTGAATTGAGCGTACGATGGACACTTTACTATCCCATGAGGCCACGGAAGAGGATTTATGAATTGGCAGTGAAGTGACACAACTGATGCTGGTAGGTCACATGATAATGACAACATGGCGAATGTAGTACGTCCAGATTCCGATTCAAACTACAAACATTACCATATAGAATGTATTTTTTTTATCGTCCGTGAAGTAATTACTTATTCAAAAAAAGTACCCACTCGAGAGAAGAGAGTATGCGATTTCGGACGCAGCCCTAGTCTCTGTGGATAATGGTTGGAGGGATAGAGTTATGGAAGGGTTAGGGTGTGGTTGGAGCTTCACTCTTCACCCATTACGCCCAAATGACATCCACCGAGGGAGAGCTGGACTTCACGCTCCACCCATGGCTCTGCAGAAGATGAACAACGCCTACTTCTACATCAGTGCCTCTTTAGCCCCCCGCCCACCGATTCGTGCATGTCATGTAGTAGTAAATACGAGAGAGACACCAACATTACTCGAGACACAAAACGATAGAGATGCCTCAGAGGATTACAAGAGGTTTTGCTGTCCCTAAATTTTTTTTGATGTAAAAATTATGTGGACCTCAAAGAACATTATAGAAGAGCTAAATGCTTTGATTTAATTAAACCAATTAAAACATTTAATGGTGTTTTTTCATCCTTTTTTTATACTTGAAAGTTATCAAATGTCAGCGGCAGAAGTTTAAACTAGCCAGATCCTAGCCAGAAAGTAAAACTGCTCATCTCATTCACCCTCATTAGAGTCATAACTTAATAAAGATACTAAACTGTAACTTGCTTTGCCTTTTGTTGAGAACAGTCACCAAGAGAATGCAAAACAAAAGGAAGGTGGTTCATTGATTGTTTTGTGTTTTTTAATGGCAGCAGCAGAAATATTATAAAGGATAAGGACATTTTTACTATCGGTATCTGTGATCGTATCGAGAAACTTAGTAACTTAACTTTACGTTCTCAGAATCATTCAAATGTGTATTTATAATCTTTCTATGGTGGTTTACTGATGCCTTTGTCGAAGTGTTTTTGTTGTAAAACCAGAATGTCTTGCAGGCCAGGGGGGGTTCATCATTTTGATTTAAAGAAAATAAGGAAGTGCATAATTATAGATTATGAGGAAATAACTATAGATTCATTACGTAGATAGGCAGGCAAAACTGTTTTTGTTTTGCCCTCATTTTGTATGGTTTTGGTTTCAGCAATGGTTCCCTGTTTATTCCTATGAGTACAGCATCATTCTGTTTTCCATTCAGTCTCTTAAGCTAAAATGTCATTCTAACAGACAGTTTTCTTTGCTTTTAAGAACGTTTTGGGCCAGAAGAGATTGTGGCTAGTTGTTCCAAGTACTTTATTGGTATGATTGTTTTATACATACAATATTGTTAAAGAAAGAATGCATACAGAGAATTTGTGTGAGATAAAATATTGGTTACACTTTATTTGAATGTGTCCCTGTTACAGTGTAATTATACATTTAATTATACAAACTTAATTTACTGTTTTATTTGATTAAATGTTGTATTTTGTAATTATGTTCATTTTTAAATGATACAAAAAATAAATAATACATCAATTTAAATTAGAACAGAATAAAATTGAATAATATACTTTGCATGATACATTTTGTTGTAGTTTCAGGTGGTAATTTTTCATTTATTCTGATGAATTATTGTATTATTACTATAACAGGATGTATATAGTATAAAAGTTTGCTTTCTGAATCATCCCATCTCTCTCTCTTTCTCACTCTCTATCTCTATTTATACACTATTGTTTTTATGTTTTAAGGCTGGTTATGACGCAAACAGTAAATTCCAGTGACAACTTTGTGATTTCTGGATCAAGCAAAAGCTTCATCTCAAACCTCAAGAGCTCAAGTAATATCGATGGACCTTCAGGGTGGACTGTGCTCAAAAGATATCCTTACATCTCAGATATTACTATTCGTTTATCCATACGCTTTCATCAATGTGAACGAGTGTCATTTGAGAACGAATTATAACTTTACTATATTATAATAAGTCAAACTCCAAAGAATTAGCAGATGCTGTTTGAAAAACCTAAATTCTTTCAACATTGCTGTCAGGTTAAGAATGTAACTAATGTTGACATTGCAAAACATTGATGTTGCAGGGCGGCCCGAGCGTCATGTGAGGCTGCTTGCGTGTCTCATGAGCATCACCTGTGCGCCACACGGCCCACACCAGTCTCGAGTCGAGAAGTTATGTCACTCAACAGGAAGTGGAGCTGTTTTCTGTCTCATAGATACACAGGTTGTGGCCCAATGGGCTTTATGCACAGCTGCACTACTTCCTGAACTTCAGCCAGCTCTTTGTTTCCTGTCTGCCATTATTGGACAAACTGATTAATCCAGGTGTGTCTGATTATTGTTACTGAGGTCAGGCACACCTGGATTAATCAGTTTGTCCAATAATGGCAGACAGGAAACAAAGAGCTGGCTGAAGTTCAGGAAGTAGTGCAGCTGTGCATAAAGCCCATTCAGAGGCTGCATCTTAGTAAGATAAAAGCCAACATTTGAACCATTTAAAAAATATATATTTTTACAATTGTATCATTATATATTTGAGTAAGTTGAATGTTTAAAAGCATTTCTATAAAAAAAAATCCTCTCAATTTCATGATGACTTTAAAGCTTCAGATTTCCCTAAATTATTAATCTGATAAACCATTTAATTGTATTTAATATTGATATTATATAATAATAATAATAATAATACGTTTTATTTATATAGCGCCTTTCCAGGGCTCAAGGATGCTTTACAATAAACAAACAACAATAAAGGCAATTAACAAAGACAGCACACAAAACAACAGTAGGTAGGTGAGAATGTAAGTACTGTAAATGAAAAATGAGAAGGGGCGGCAACCAGCAGAATACAAACAGATATAACTTTTGAGATAAAAAAAAGAAAAAAAGATAAAAAAACCTACCGATTATGACATTCAGAAAATAGGTGAGTTTTGATTTTTTTTAATTTATTTCTGTTTAACTTTTTTTTTTATTCTAATGTGAACCTATTTTATTTAATGGTTTATTATTATTCAAGTTACCTTTATTTATATGGTATAAGGTAGGCCTATACCTTAATAAATTGACTATTATATAGTTTGTATTTTTTTTATTCATTTTCTGTAAATATATAGTTTTGAGCCACCTTATAATAAAAAAAAGCTGATATTAATTTTTGTTTGATGTTGAACTAAAAAAAATTGTTCAACATCAAAATTTAGACAAACTTTGTTTCAGATATTATGACAAATCTATCTATATATTACAGAAACGTCTGTGTCACGGAATGGTGAAATAAGGAAGCGAGGATTCAAGTGCAGGAATAAGGATATTTATTAAAGGTATAGCAGAGGATGTTTTACTTCCTGGTGGGTAGTCTAAACTATTGGTCCTCCTAATTGTCAATCATTCTGGTGAATCAATCAAACTTTTCAATTAGTGGAGAGGGCGGGTCTTATCTAAAATTTGGAAAGATCCTCCGCTATACCTTTAAGTAATAAAAAACAAAACTACAAACAAATACTCCTTGGGGAAAACAAGACAGGCATCTGGCAGGAGCAGGAAACACGAGGGCGCTTTCACACTGGCAGTTTAGTGCGGACCGGGGCACGGTTCGCATGAAAAATCGCTAATGTGAACGCTGTCATCGGACCCGGGTGCGCACTAGAGTACCGAACCCGAGACTACCTGGAGGAGGTGGTCTGAGCTCGGTTGCTCCCGAACCGTGGCGCGGTTCGCGTTAATGTGCAAGCAACACGGACTCGGGTGCGCGCTTGTTCAGGAAGTATAGTATCCCGCGCATGCGTATCACTGTCGAATATCATTGTTTCCTCACACGAGTTGTATTCTCCATGCGTTTTCCGTGTGCGTTTGCGATGACGTAAGATCACTGCAAACGCACCTGGGTTCGATACAACTAATTGAGTGTGAAACCAGACCAACGCTGCGGGGGGCGCCGGGAACTAGCGCACTCGGGTTCGGACCGCAGCAAACGAACCCAGTGGAAAAACGCCCTAAGACAACGAACAAGCACAGGACTGCAAACACAGGGAAACTAAATAGGGAAGCAAACAAAAGAGGGTAACGAGGAAGGCAGGTGGGGCAAATTAATCAATAATCAGGTAACAAGATGGGAGGGGCTAGACAATTGACAGGAGAGCACATGGCACAAGGAAATACATGACAAGCCATGTGCTCACAACAAACCAGACTATACACAAACTCATCATGACAAACTGGGAGTGTCAGAGCTCTGTCACCAAACCAAGATATTAATCAGACAGAAGTGACAGAACCCTGACAGTCTGTCTGTCTGTGTGTCTGTTATTCGCATATCTCTCGAACGTTAGTCCGATGGATTTCAAACTTGACAGGTGTCTTGCTACGGGCACGAGTAAGTGCAGTGCCAAGTTTGACGTTGTTTGGATTAGAAATGCAAAAGATATCGGTAAATATATTGGTAAAAGAAGCACTTAGAAGGCTGTGGTTTAAAAATCAACATTCTGATAAACACTCTGTCAGCTAAACATAAAGTCAGCTACACTGTTTACTTCTGAATATTATATTTTATTCACGGCCATCATTTGTAGTAGCCTATTCACAAACTGTTTGCTCAAGCGTAGTGTTTTCTCTGAGTTCACTGTTCACTGAGTGGGCACAGCGCAGGACCAGAGACCACTCCCCCTCTCACACTGACACTGAGTGAGCACAGCGCTGGACCAGAGACCACTCCCCCTCTCACACTGCACACTGAGCACAGCGCAGGAACAGAGGCCACTCCCCCTCTCACAGCGCAGGACCAGAGGCCACTCCCCCTCTCACAGCGCAGGACCAGAGGCCACTCCCCCTCTCACACTGACACTGAAGGTGTGTTCGACATCGGCTGCGGCTGGATGTAACCGATCGGCGAGAGTAGCCGCTTGCAGGCAGGGAGGAGCTGCAAACGGAGACGTGAAGCTGGACACTTTCTGGTTCCCGTAGTGACCGCTCACGTGGTGTTTGCATACTTTACCACAGCTGCAGTGAAATAAATGCAATATTTGCCAAATAATACACAGATGTTTCAGAGACATTTTCATTCAATACTTTATGTACTGCTTCATACAGCGTCTGTTTGAACAAGAATAAAGTTCAACATAAGCTACTATCAACGAAGTGGAGTCTACGTTTTTTAAGCAGTTTTAATTTGATAAACATGACACAATATAACATGACAACGACATGAAAAGAGTGTTCACTGTTATAATAAACTGATTTGAGAGCTTTAGAGGAACTAAAGGTGTTCGAATAAACACGAAACACACGTGATCGTTGTCATGCGGTGAATGCGGCCAATCGTGGAACAGCTGTGTCGTCATCAGCCCACGTGCAGCCCAGTGCAGCCGCTCTTGAGAAGCTGCTCTGGCTGAGTTCTCCGGCTACTCTCGAATTGCTCTCGCGATACTTTGATGGCATACGTCACAGTCACGTGGCGTCGGCGCTGTATCAAGTCGGACAAAATTCTAACCGGCATGCACTGCTTTAAGTCAGCTGCCGATCGGTCTGCGCAGAGCTGCATGAAGTCGAACAAGCCTTGAGTGAGCACACTCACACTGACACTGAGTGAGCACAGCGCTGGACCAGAGGCCACTCCCCCTCTCACACTGACACTGAGTGAGCACAGCGCTGGACCAGAGGCCACTCCCCCTCTCACACTGACACTGAGTGAGCACAGCGCTGGACCAGAGGCCACTCCCCCTCTCACACTGACACTGAGTGAGCACAGCGCTGGACCAGAGGCCACTCCCCCTCTCACACTGACACTGAGTGAGCACAGCGCTGGACCAGAGGCCACTCCCCCTCTCACACTGACACTGAGTGAGCACAGTGCTGGACCAGAGGCCACTCCCCCTCTCACACTGACACTGAGTGAGCACAGCGCTGGACCAGAGGCCACTCCCCCTCTCACACTGACACTGAGTGAGCACAGCGCTGGACCAGAGGCCACTCCCCCTCTCACACTGACACTGAGTGAGCACAGCGCTGGACCAGAGGCCACTCCCCCTCTCACACTGACACTGAGTGAGCACAGTGCTGGACCAGAGACTGAGAGGGTTGAAGAAAGCAGCGGAGCTTAAGTAGCGTTTTCTCGGAGTTCACTGTGTAGCCTGCTCCCTGAATCGTCGTGCTTATTAATTTGTGGAAGTTAACTGAATCTGTAAGTCAGCTACGCTGTTTACTTCTGAATATTATATTTTATTCTGGTGCGCTTAACGTTATCGCTACTGTGTAATAGTAGCTTATGCTATTCACCAACTAAACATATCTTATTCAATGCGTTCAGTCTCTTTCATGGCCATCATTTGTAGTAGCCTATTCACAAACTGTTTGCTCGAGCGTTGCATTTTCTCAGAGTTCACTGTGTAGCCTGCTCCCTCAATTGTGTAGTTCAATTTTCCATATTTACTGTATGTCATTATGTCAGTATCACTATTTGCTTTCTACCATGCACAAATACAAATGTCACTGAACTTTTGCTGTGTAATTGTAATGAGCACTCAAACACACCGAACTAACAATTATGAGGTGCCCCTAGGGACATTATTCAGAATTACCATGCATATACATGTACTTTTCCTCTCACATACACATATGAAACCAAATTCATTCACATAATATAATGAAATGCTCACACACATACAAGTGAAATGCTTTTACAAACACAACTGAAACGCTCTCATGCATACAACTGAAAATATTACGCTCACACACACAACTGAAACGCTCACACACACACAACTGAAATGCTCTCATACATACAACTGAAAATATTACGCTCACACACACACAACTGAAACACTCACACACACACAACTGAAATGCTCACACACATACAAGTGAAATGCTTTTACAAACACAAGTGAAACGCTCTCATACATACAGCTGAAAATATTACGCTCACACACACAACTGAAATGCTCTCACACACACAACTGAAATGCTCTCACACACACAACTGAAACGCTCTCATACACACAAGTGAAATGCTCTCACACACACAACTGAAACGCTCACACACACACACAACTGAAATGCTCTCTCACACACAACTGAAATGCTCTCACACACACAACTGAAATGCTCTCACACACACAAGTGAAATGCTCTCACACACACAACTGAAACGCTCACACACACACACAACTGAAATGCTCACACACATACAAGTGAAATGCTTTTACAAACACAACTGAAACGCTCTCACTTACACAACTGAAAAGCATTTCAGAATGATGTTGTATGCAAGCATTTCAGTTGTGTGTGTGAGAGCGTTTCACTTGTAGGTGTGTGAGCATTTCAGTGGTGTGTGTGAGAGCATTTCAGTGGTGTGTGTGAGAGCATTTCAGTGGTGTGTGTGAGAGCATTTCAGTTGAAACGGAAGGTGGTTAAAGTCTCCAGTCCAGTTGGTGGCAGTAGTGCACCTCAAGACGAAGAACTAGAAGCTGACTGTTGAAAGAAAGCATAGTAAACTAGCGCAAGTTGGCCATAAATTCACAGATTCGAACTTCCCGGGTCAATAACTCGTGAGCTAAACGTTGTTAATACACAAATAACACCTCGTTTTAATCGTAGTAATGTAGACAAGCAGCTGCAACCTAATTTTCCTCAAAACGAGCTTTCCCTCGCAGTGGACAAAACACATTGAACACTATGCGCAGGCGGCAGAGAGGCAGATCCGAAGGGACCGGTTATACTACAAAACTTATTTTGAATAAATATAATTTTATGATTTTTATTTATGAAAAATATTCAATAACTGCACTGTAATTCACTTTATTGTTGACAAATTCAGTTCGCACATCACTGCTGTCCTGATGGTTATACTACAACACTAATTTTGAATAAATATATTTTATGATTATTATTTATGAAAAATATTCAATAACTGCACTGTAATTCACTGTATTGTTGCCAAATTCAGTTCGCACATCACTGCTGTCCTGATGGTTATACCACAACTTATTTAAAAAAAAAAATATTTTTGATGATTTTTATTATGAAAAATATTCAATAACTTCACTGTAATTCACTGTATTGTTGCCAAATTCAGTTCACACATCACTGCTGTCCTGATGGTTATACTACAACTTATTTTTGAAAAAAAAAGTTTCTTTTTGATGATTTTTATTATGAAAAATATTCAATAACTGCACTGTAATTCACTTTATTGTTGACAAATTCAGTTCGCACATCACTGCTGTCCTGATGGTTATACTACAACACTAATTTTGAATAAATATATTTTTATGATTATTATTTATGAAAAATATTCAATAACTGCACTGTAATTCACTGTATTGTTGCCAAATTCAGTTCGCACATCACTGCTGTCCTGATGGTTATACCACAACTTATTAAAAAAAATATATATTTTTGATGATTTTTATTATGAAAAATATTCAATAACTGCACTGTAATTCACTGTATTGTTGCCAAATTCAGTTCACACATCACTGCTGTCCTGATGGTTATACTACAATTTATTTTGAAAAAAAAAAGTTTCTTTTTGATGATTTTTATTATGAAAAATATTCAATAACTTCACTGTAATTCACTGTATTGTTGCCAAATTCAGTTCGCACATCACTGATGCCCTGATGGTTATACTACAACTTATTTTGAAAAATTTTTTTTATTTTTGATGATTTTTATTATGAAAAATATTCAATAACTTCACTGTAATTCACTGTATTGTTGCCAAATTCAGTTCGCACATCACTGATGCCCTGATGGTTATACTACAACTTATTTTGAAAAAAAAAAAAGTTTCTATTTGATGATTTTTATTATGAAAAATATTCAGTAACCACTGTAATTCACTGTATTGTTGCCAAATTCAGGTTATACATCACTGATGCCCTGATGGTTATACTACAACACTTATTTTGGGGAAAATATATTTATTTTAAATATTGTAAATGTTTGTAACTTCACTCTAATTCAAAACTTCACTGTATACAATTAAAAAATTTTTTTCAAAAATAAGTGTAGTATAACCATCAGGACAGCAGTGATGTGCGAACTGAATTTGGCAACAATACAGTGAATAACAGTGAAGTTATTGAATATTTTTCATAAATAATAATCATAAAAAATATTAAAAAATATATTTATTCAAAATAAATGTTGTAGTATAATCATCAGGGCATCAGTGATGTGTGAACTGAATTTGATGACACTATAGTGTGTAACAGAGAAATTATTGACTGTTTTCGTAGTAACGCTTTTCGGGTTTTGCACTTTGCAGACGGTCCCTTCGGATCTGCCTCTCTGCCGCCTTTACTCTTCACGTCACATTACTACGATTAAAACGAGGTGTTATTTGTGTATTAACAACATTTAGCTCACGAGTTATTGACCCGCGGGAAGTTCGCATCTGTGAATTTATGGCCAACTTGCGCTAGTTTACTATGCTTTCTTTCAACAGTCAGCTTCTAGTTCTTCGTCTTGAGGTGCACTACTGCCACCAACTGGACTGGAGACTTTAACCACCTTCCGTTTCAACTGAAATGCTCTCACACACACCACTGAAATGCTCTCACACACACCACTGAAATGCTCACACACCTACAAGTGAAACGCTCTCACACACACAACTGAAATGCTCTCACACACAGAGTGAGAGCATTTCAGTTGTGTTTGTAAAATCATTTCACTTGTTTGTGTGTGAGCATTTCAGTTGTGTGTGTGTGAGCGTTTCAGTTGTGCGTGTGAGAGCATTTCAGTTGTGTGTGTGAGAGCATTTCAGTTGTGTTTGTGAAAGCATTTCACTTGTATGTGTGTGAGCATTTCAGTTGTGTGTATGAGAGTGTTTCAGTTGTGTGTGTGAGCATAATATTTTCAGTTGTATGTATGAGAGCGTTTCAGTTGTGTGTGTGTGAGCGTTTCAGTTGTGTGTGTGTGAGCATTTCAGTTGTGTGTGTGAGCGTAATATTTTCAGTTGTATGTATGAGAGCGTTTCAGTTGTGTGTGTGTGAGCGTTTCAGTTGTGTGTGTGTGAGCGTTTCAGTTGTGTGTGTGAGCGTAATATTTTCAGTTGTATGCATGAGAGCGTTTCAGTTGTGTTTGTAAAAGCATTTCACTTGTATGTGTGTGAGCATTTCATTATATTATGTGAATGAATTTGGTTTCATATGTGTATGTGAGAGGAAAAGTACATGTATATGCATGGTAATTCTGAATAATGTCCCTAGGGGCACCTCATAAACAATTACTAAAAACACACACAAAAACTGATTTTGCACAGGCACTTTGCACTAGTTAAAACAAATATCAAATAGCCTATGTAGTCTCTCAAATAATAACTGTTAATACTTCAGATTAACCATATTTACATATGACTGTAAATTGGTAAGCCACCCCTTCGAACACAAATCTCAAGAACGGTCTATGATGAGGGGCTATCTGGATATTATGAAATCTGCAAGAGGATTTATTTCAACATTAACATTTTGAACGACAGTACATCATATCAGGGTGCGGTTTAGACATCTCAAATCGAGAAATCGCCGTGGGCCATCAGTGCCCTTCGTTACCAGAGGTTGTACTTCGGCTCGGAGGATGTGCGCATCGACGTCAGAGTCAAAGTGAGAATCACACCCCTAAAACGGGGCCTGCGAGCAGGGTTAGGAAGGTTACTTTCAAAATGCATTTCACTACAGATTACAAAATACATTCTTTAATAAACTTAAAGCAAATTACTCAAGTTTAGTAACTTAATCTAAATACTTTGGAATACTAAAAAAAATATTTAAGGTATGTAACAGAAAAAAGGTTGTTGTTATTACCACCTAAAAATGACATCTACCAATCATAGGATTTGGTTTTCCTCTGCATTTTGTTTTTAACAACATCAGTATTCCACAGCATGTCTAAATATTGAAAGTATTAAGTATTACATATTGATTAACTGCCAATAAAGACCAATATACTCAAAGTACTTTTCATTCAAACCGTTTTTCAAATTGTAGTAAACAGCAACCTAAATTAAAAGCAATTAAAGCAAGCATTACATTTACACTTTTACTCTTAAACGTTTAATATTTAGAATTACTCTCCAACATTTAACATTTACTCTCCAACTTGAGCCCAATAAGGGTGATTGTAATGCAGCAGGCAGCAGGAGAGTGTGCTCAAAGTGCTTATCGGTCATCTGTCCTCATGCTACACTGTGGCTGCGTTCCAGTCCACTTTTAGACACGCACTTGCAAACTTCCCTAAGCACTTCCCCTCGGGGGAATCCCTGTCATAATTTTGAAGTGCATTCCACTTCCTGAAGTGGATGAGGCAAGTTTATATGGACAGACCCTCATTCCCTCGATTTTGACAGAGGGAGCGACTCTACTTCATATGTACACTTCAGGCACCTATATGTCCCACAATGCAGTATGACTGTGACATCACCACATATCTCGTCTAATCATCACCACAACAAACAACTCTATGATATATTAATTATTTTTTTATTTATTTAAAACAACCCAAACACACCTATATACATTTGGATGCTGCATTAAACAAATTCTTAAAGGGAAACAACATTTAAATAATAAATAAGCTCCATAGCTGATTCCAAGTGATCAAGGGCTTAGGACGTTGCTATTCATCCCACCGCAGTTTCCGCCAGTAGTGGGCACTCGTGCAACGTAAGCAATGACGTACATCCGAGTGAACGAGACGGAGGGAAGTTAGCGAGGGAAGGGCATGACAATTTTGGACTGGAACGCCGCCCAGGTGAAAATTAGCCCTCCCTGACTACATAGTCGTTCTATATTCGTCTTGAGGGTGCAGTTTGGCCACATTAGATGGTCACACTCTTCAATCAGTTGGGCTTCAGAGAGACTCAATATCTTTTCAATGGCACGATCCTCTGAGCTCCATCGGGTCACGGATGGGACAATGCACCTCATGTTGCCAATGTTCTCTCAGCTGCTATTGGGGAGCGATGGGCCTTGTTCCAAATGGCAGCACATTTTGACTAGACAATTGAATTACAATTCTTGAGACAACTTGTGATGCAGCCGTGGAAATGAGATTTAGTGTGCGCAGCACATATGATGTGGCAGCAAGAAAAAGTTAAGCTCTTGTTGGAAATTTTCCTGAAGAATTGCACTAATATCTGCAAACTGCACATCATCTGTAATCTTGAAAAAATGTGTGGTCTTCTGGATTCATATTTTCAAATTCTTGGAAGGCTTTTAACAAAATTGCTGCCATTGAATGTAACTGTGGCACAGACCTTACCCTGGATGTTGAATTCAGCGTGAATCTCACTTATTTCTCCTGCAATTAAATCATAGATGATTCATCCTCTGACTCTTGTGCATGCCAAGGCAGCTGATTTCCTCTCCAGTGTTTCCTGTTCAGGTCATCCCAAGATAACTTCTGTCATGAGAAATCCATATGTGACCCTGGATCACAAAACCAGTCACAAGTCGCACGGGTATATTTGTGGCAATAGCCAACAGAATGGGTCAAAATTATCGATTTTTCTATAATGCCAAAAATCATCAGGATATTAAGTAAAGATCATGTTCCATGAAGATATTTTGTACATTTCCTACCGTAAATATATAAAACATTTATTTTTGTGAGTGAATGCAGCACAATCGCGAACATAAATGGACAACTTTAAAGGAGATTTTCTCAATGTTTCAATTTTTTTGCACCCTCAGATTCCAGATTTTCAGATAGTTTTATCTCGGCCAAATGTCCTAACAATCCATACATCAATGGAAAGCTTATTTATTCAGCTTACATATGATGTATAAATCTCAATTTCAAAAAATGTAACCATGTGACTGGTTTTGTGGTCCAGGGTCACATATATCTACTGTGGTTCACACTGTTTCAAACCAGCCCGATCTCGTATATGACGACTTGGGATGAGAATGCGTTGTTCAAACAATGATTCTTTCATGCTTTGAAATGATTTCTCAATCCACTGCATCCACTAATTCCTGCATACGCATGCAGAAGACGTCATTCTCCACTAATGCATTCACCTGCATAATAATTCGTCACCACCATCATTGTGTAATGCTGACATCCTTTTCCTTGATGTAATCTGCATGGCACTTGGGTGAATTCTCAGAAAGAATATATGAAAAGATATATATAAATACATATTGTAAAGGGATCTAAATGGTAGACTGGTATAATATGAACCACACTGCAGTCAGATTTTCACATTGTTTTGAAGCAAAAAATTCTAGGCTATAAGATCCAGTTCTCAAAAGTATTGAGAACAAATATTCAGTATAGGTTTTATGACCTTATTTCAATCACTTACCACGCATAAACATCATTTTCTCAAACTTACAAACTTTTACACACATGCTGCTCACATATTTTTGTAGCAGAGTCTGTGTGAAATACAGTGTAATCAGACTTTAGTCATGAAAATGTAATAAGTAACAGAAGTAAACACAAATGTCAGGACATGTCAAAACATCTCCAGGGCCCAGAAAACACCTCAGACCACAGAGGGTTAATGCACTGAGATCTAACATTAATGCTCATTAATTAACTGCTCATTGTACGTTTATGTTAGTTAATGCATTAATTAATGTTAACAAATGAGACCCTGTTGTAAAGTGCTAGTAAAGTGGTTTGATGTGTAAACTGTTACAAAAAAAAATTCTAAATATAAAATTAAATAGGAAATAATTTTCTGTGTAAAAATTACTGGCGGTGTTCCAATGAAAATATGTTTTCTTGCATTCCAGGAGATGACTGGCTCTCGAGTAAAGGGCAGGGACACATTTAAAAGCATCCTGTAACCCACAACAGGTGCAAGAGCCTTTTGGAGCAGCTGACTGAAGTAAGTAAAATCTTTCTTTCTAATATTGGGCTCCATAAACCAAGTGCAGATTTTTGGTTTGAACGTTGAAGTGTGAAACGTTTTAGCGGTGTCCCGGGGCATGCTTTCCTGGTGAGATGCATTTACTTGTTTCTTTATTGTTTAGTATCTTATATCATCCACACATGTAAAGTTGGTTGATAACATAACTGCAATAAACACAACTACTTGTTTACAACAACAACAACAATTTATTTTGGTCCTCACAGATATGTTCCATAGTAAAGAAAAAAATATACATAATAACCGAAAAAGTTTACATAGGATATATGATGAATTTTCTATCATTTAAGCACCTGGAAGCTTACCAGTTTGACAGAATTTTCTAATTCAAAGTACCATGGGAAGTCAAACTAACTTTACTTAACATTTTCTTATATTAAAATGGTTTACAAGACTCAAAGGTTTCGGCTATGTCATGTCTTGGAATATGTGAAGGCAAGATTTTTCCTAATTTCAGTCCTCATTAGAACAGAACACATTTTACACACGGTTAAACTGATTGTTTGCTCAATGATTCAAGAAGGTCCAAGATCTTGATTTTAACTTGTACTTGCCCCCTAACTATGGAAATGTAATATAGTTCTTGTAATTATTTAACTATGATTCAGATAAGACCATTGATGGCTCATCATTACCAAGCTTAGGTTAATGTTGACATTTTTCCTTTTTTTATCTATAGCAGTTATGAAAAATAGCAACCTACATATTTAGAAACTATAGACACAAAATGCCGGTTATAAGTGAATTGGTCTGAATGATCCGTTTGCAGCTGTTTTTGCGTAAGCTGCTCACTGTTCAATTATCTGATCAGAGCAAGTATCCCATTTATTTACTTTACTTATTATTTACTGAAATTGTTATTTTTGACTCAAATTCAGCCAAAATCCATCATGAGTAAAATGATCGTAGCTGGAGAGTATTTGACTATTGGCACAAAAAAGTAAGTTATACTAGTGCTGAATTATAATGGTACATATACATTTGGGTGAAAATTAAGATTAATTATTACCAAAGTTGACAGTGTAACTTTTTGATCACTCAGTTTGATATTAAATATTGGCTTTAACATTACTTAGATTTGATTGAATGATCGGTTTTCTAATAAGATATATTTTAAGGTTTTATTAAGAGATATTCCAGAGTAACATTGGTTTAAGTGCATTTATAATAATACATGATATTCTAATAAAACTCTCTCTGATTACAGAAGAAGGACTTTGACGTTCTGGTTTTATCTGACTTCATCATCATGAGATTGTCTCTGGTTTCACAGCTTCTGCTGGTGTTCACATCAGTCCTGACACTGAGTAAGGTTTAGTTTAACATCTGTTTGATTAATGTAGCACATTATGTAATGTAAGACATTGATGTAAGACATTGAAAATGTCAGTGTGTTTCTGAATTCAGTCTCTTTCTCTTTAAAAGCCAGGGTACAAACAACAACTGCAACAACACTGACAGGTAAACAGACCTTTATTACTTAATAAATAATAATAAAAAAGTTTTTTTAAATAAACGATTTAAAGGCACTAAGGCACACCTGTGCAACAATCATGCTGTCTAATCAGCATCTTGATATCCCACACCTGTTAGGTGGATGGATTATCTCGGCAAAGGAGAAGTGCTCACTAACACAGATTTAGACAGATTTGTGAACATTATTTGAGAGAAATAGGCTTTTTGTGTACATAGAAAAAGTCTTAGATCTTTGAGTTCAGCTCATGAAAAATGGGGGCAAAAACAAAAGTGTAGTGTTTATAATTTTGTTCAGTTTATATCCACATCGCTATGTTCAGATGGATAATCAAGTAAACCTAAGTTGCTTCAGAAAAGATCATCTTGAAATATCACTATATATAGTTCTGCTTATGTTTACTTTATAAATTCTGTAAAGTTTTCACAGCAAAAAGACACATGAACCACGACCTGAAGGTGGACAATTATACAATTATACCAAAATGCATTTTACTTACTTAAAAATTAATTGATTTATAATGTTCTGTAATGTTTTTTTTGTTTAACAGCCACAACAGCCACAACACCTGCATCACCAACACCTGCATCACCAACATCTCCATCAACAACACCTGCATCACCAACATCTCCATCAACAACACCTGCATCACCAACACCTGCATCACCAATATTTGATTCTGCACTAACATCTGCATCACCAACACCTGCATCACCAATATTTGATTTTGCACCAACATCACCATCAACAACACCTGCATCACCAACACCTGCATCACCAACACCTGCATCACCAATATTTGATTTTGCACCAACGTCACCATCAACAACACCTGCATCACCAACCCCTGCATCACCAACACCTGCATCACCAATATTTGATTTTGCACCAACATCACCATCAACAACACCTGCATCACCAACACCTGCATCACCAACACCTGCATCACCAGCATCTCCATCACCAACACCTGCATCACCAACACCTGCATCACCAACATCTCCATCAACAACACCTGCATCACCAACACCTGCATCACCATCATCTCTATCACCAACACCTGCATCACCAACATTTTATTCTGCACCAACATCACAATCAACAACACCTGCATCACCAACATCTCCATCAACAACACCTGCATCACCAACATCTCCATCAATAACACCTGCATCACCAACATCTCCATCAACAACACCTGCATCACCAACATCTCCATCACCAACACCTGCATCACCAACACCTGCATCACCAACATTTGATTCTGCACCAACATCTCCATCAAAGACACCTGCATCACCAACATCTCCATCAACAACACCTGCATCACCAACATCTCCATCACCAACACCTGCATCACTAACATCTCCATCTCCATCACCAACATCTCCATCAACAACACCTGCATCACCAACATCTCCAACAACACCTGCATCACCAACATCTCCATCAACAACACCTGCATCACCAACATCTCCATCACCAACACCTGCATCACCAACACCTGCATCGCCAACATTTGTTTCTGCACCAACATCACCATTAACAACACCTGCATCACCAACATCTCCAACAACACCTGCATCACCAACATCTCCATCAACAACACCTGCATCACCAACATCTCCATCAACAACACCTGCATCACCAACATCTCCATCACCAACACCTGCATCACCAACACCTGCATCACCAACATCTCCATCAACAACACCTGCATCACCAACATCTCCATCACCAACATCTCCATCACCAACACCTGCATCACCAACACCTGCATCACCAACATCTCTATCACCAACACCTGCATCACCAACATTTGATTCTGCACCAACATCACAATCAACAACACCGGCATCACCAACATCTCCATCAACAACACCTGCATCACCAACATCTCCATCAACAACACCTGCATCACCAACATCTCCATCACCAACACCTGCATCACCAACACCTGCATCGCCAACATTTGATTCTGCACCAACATCTCCATCAACAACACCTGCATCACCAACATCTCCATCAACAACACCTGCATCACCAACATCTCCATCACCAACACCTGCATCACTAACATCTCCATCTCCATCACCAACATCTCCATCAACAACACCTGCATCACCAACATCTCCAACAACACCTGCATCACCAACATCTCCATCAACAACACCTGCATCACCAACATCTCCATCACCAACACCTGCATCGCCAACATTTGATTCTGCACCAACATCACCATTAACAACACCTGCATCACCAACATCTCCAACAACACCTGCATCACCAACATCTCCATCAACAACACCTGCATCACCAACATCTCCATCACCAACACCTGCATCACCAACACCTGCATCACCAACACCTGCATCACCAACACCTGCATCACCAACACCTGCATCACCAACACCTGCATCACCAACATCTGCATCACCAACATCTCCATCACCAACATCTCCATCACCAACATCTCCATCACCAACATCTCCATCACCAACATCTCCATCTCCATCACCAACACCTGCATCACCAACACCTGCATCACCAACATCTCCATCAACAACACCTGCATCACCAACATCTCCATCAACAACACCTGCATCACCAACATCTCCATCACCAACACCTGCATCACCAACACCTGCATCAACAACATCTGCATCAATACGTCAGAGGGCCGGTCTGATCAGCTCAGGGTTCGCTTCTTTTGTTTTCTTTGTTTTTCTGGACCATAAGGCTGTCACATTGTGTTTGTGTTGTCATGCCATATGCTCTATTGTCTATTGGTACTCTGCCCCTCTTGTTACTTTATCTCATTGTGGCCTGTTTTAAGTAATTTCTCAGCCTTTATATTCCCCTCTTGTTTTCTGTCCTGTGTCAGATCGAATCTCTGCATTGCTGAGTTTACCTGGCTCTCACCTGTGTTAACCTTGATCTTGTTCTGCAGCTTTATTAGTCCTGTCTTGGTTTCCTGCCATTTATCTGAAGTTTTGTAATTTGGTTATTTATTTATTTTGTAAATTTTTTCCCTGTTCATCTAGCCTTGTTTTTGAGCTCCCCCATTTGGTTAGTTTAGTTTTTTGTTTAGTTTTCCCCCCTGCCCTTTACTTTTTGCCCCCCTCTCTGCTTTGGCGGCTGGATTCCGTTTTTCTTGTTGCTCCCTTCCTGCTCCTTTTTGGATCTTCTCTGTCCACCAGCCCCAAAAGATACCAGCTACCACCACCAGGTCCCTACTGAAGGATCTGAGGGTTTACAATAACAACCTGTGTGTTTTACTTTAAGAAAGCAACCATACATTGGTGTTATTTAATTTTCTTTGTTTTTGTATTACATTTCATAATCATTAGTCATTTATGTAGTTGTCATTTGATTTATAATTTATTAATATTATTGTAAATAAATGATGGCATTGTGGTGCAATAGAAGGTTCCAGTAATGTTTGGCAAGCAGGTGCAAACCCAACTAGTGCCTGCAGTTGATTTCAACTTCATTATTGCCCTGCTAGTAGTAATGGGCATTTTCTCTTTAGCTATTTTTTTTTTGCCATTTCCTGATTTGTTGCAGCTCAACAGCTTTTTGTCACACATCATTACTGAATTCTCAGGTCTTTTCCATAATGATGTAGGTCCGTAGGAATTTACCTTGTATGTCCACTCATAATTAAAGCCCAGTGACACTGGAAGTCATGACTTATGATGTAAGTGTTCTTAATTACCCAGGTGAACTTAAAAAACATACCGTATGATTGGGGATATACTTCAGTTAGATTTTACTCATAGATTAATGTATATAAAAAAAAAAGATGTATAGTGATTTTGCTGTCACATCAACAGTTACACTGGTCAGCCACCAGATGTCATCATCGTCCCACTACTACTCACAGTCTGTCCTTACACCGTTATTTAAAACCATGTAACTCTGTCTGATTCCCATGCAACTACCATGCTGCTATTTACAAATAAAAGAGTATGAATTGAGTACTGGATCCACTGTGTTTTAATGCACACACCATCCTGGTAGCGCATTCCTGAACCAAATCACTTCTAAACTTTACAGTGCTTTTGCATCCTTTTTGAAACGGAATGTCAATTCCTCACAATTTCTCCAATGTTCCACAGAATAAAGAAAGTCATAAAGGTTTTGTTTGGGTGAAGTGCTTCCACAGCTTCCATTTTTAGATTATCTGTTCCTTTAACATTTGCTTTCAGTTTAACAACTGGAATTAATTTTGGCATAAAATGGCAATTTTCTTCTTTGGATAATGAATGATTTTCATTTCTTTGGAAAACTTTACAATACGGGTGCACTAATATGCATTAATTCATGCTTAACTAATGCACAGATAATCATGTGTTAGTGTATGACTCATGAAGAACTAAACAATTACATTTACATTTACATTTACATTTAGTCATTTAGCAGACGCCTTTGTCCAAAGCGACTTACAAATTAGGACAAAATTCAGCGAGTCATCATAAAGAGGCAAAAGCAACAACAACGCAAGAAGTGCTAAAAATACGAAGTTCAGGTATTATTCAGAGTAGCATAAGCCTGATAAGTGATGTTTCAAAGGGAAAGGATTTTTTTTTCTTTTTTTTTTTTTTTTTTTCTATAAGGTTAAGTGCTCACGGAAGAGATTGGTTTTCAGCTGTCTTTTGAATGTTGTCAGGGATTCTGCATTCCGGATGAGGGTGGGGAGAGCGTTCCACCAGCATGGAACTGTGAATGAGAATGTTCTGGAAAGTGATTTTGTGGCTTTCTGTGATGGAACCACGAGACGTCGCTCGTTGACCGATCGTAGGTGTCTGGTAGGGATGTAGACTCGTAGGAGTGAGTGAAAGTAGGAGGGAGCTGAGCCTGTGATAGTTCTGTAAGCAAGCGTCAGTGCCTTGAACTTGATGCGAGCAGCGAGAGGTAGCCAGTGCAGAGAGATGAACAGAGGAGTGACGTGGGCCCTCTTGGGCTCGTTGAAGACAAGACGAGCTGCAGCATTCTGGATCATCTGTAGGGGTTTGGTTGCACATGCTGGAAGTCCAGCCAGAAGAGCATTGCAGTAGTCAAGCCTAGAGATGACCAGGGCTTGGACGATAAGTTGTGTTGCATGCTCAGTTAGGAAAGGCCTGATTTTCCTGATGTTGTGCAGTGCAAACCTGCATGATCGAGCTGTCTTTGAAATGTGATCTGTGAAGGTCAGCTAGTCATCAAACGTTACTCCAAGATTTCTGACCGATCTTGATGGGGTGATTAATGATGACTCTAGCTGGATGGTGAAGTCGTGCTGTAGAGACGGATTGGCAGGGAGGACGAGAAGCTCAGTCTTTGCCAGGTTGAGCTGCAGGTGATGTTCCTTCATCCATGTGGAGATGTCCGCCAGACAGCTTGAGACCCGTGCAGCTACTGTGGGATCATCTGGTTGAAAGGAGAGGAAGAGCTGCGTGTCATCAGCATAGCAGTGGTAGGAAAAACCGTGTGCCTGTATGATGTGTCCCAGTGATGTGGTGTAGATGGAGAAGAGGAGGGGACCAAGAACTGAACCCTGGGGAACACCTGTGGTCAGCTGATGTGCTCTGGATACCTCACCTCTCCATGCGACCTTGAAGGACCTACCTGTGAGATAGGACTCAAACCAGTGGAGTGAAGTTCCTGTGATGCCCAGTGATGAGAGGGTGGACATAAGGATCTGATGATTCACCGTGTCGAAGGCAGCAGACAGATCCAGGAGAATGAGGACTGAAGATTTGGAAGCAGCTTTTGCGATCCGTAGGGCTTCTGTGACTGACAGTAATGCAGTCTCAGTTGAATGTCCTTTCTTGAAGCCAGATTGGTTGACATCCAGCTGGTTGTTTAGAGACAAGAAGGATGTTAGTTGGTTGAAGACAGCTCTTTCAAGTGTCTTCGCAATGAATGGTAGGAGAGAGATAGGTCTGTAATTCTCTACAAATGATGTGTTTAACGTGGGTTTTTTGAGCAGTGGAGTAACCCGAGCCTGCTTGAATGCTGTAGGGAAGGTGCCAGTATGGAGGGATGAGTTGATGATGTGTGTGAGTGATGGTAGAAGTGTGGGAGAGATGGCTTGTAGAAGGTGTGAGGGGATGGGGTCAAGCGGGCAGGTCGTAGGGTGACTGGAGAGGAGAAGTGTAGATACTTCTTCCTCGGTTAGCGAAGAAAAGGAGGACAGAGGGGTATTGGCTGTGGAAGGGGTCGGTCTGGGTTCCTGTGTGTGTGGAGCTGAGAACTGACTGCTGATTGTTTTGTTGGTGAAGAAGTGCGCAAAATCGTCAGCAGTTAAGGAGGAGGCGGGTGGTGGTGGAGGTGGACAGAGGAGAGAGTTGAATGTCTTGAAGAGTAATCGTGTGTTGGAGGAGCTGTTGATCTTGTTGTGGAAGTATGAAGATTTTGCAGCATGAACATCAACAGAAAAGGAGGAGAGGAGAGATTGATACATACTCAGGTCAGATGCGTCTTTTGATTTGTGCCATTTCCTCTCCGCTGCCCTGAGTTTGGTCCGGTGTTCCCGAAGAACCTCAGATAACCAGGGGTTAGAGGGAGTAGCGCGTGCTGGCCTGGAGGAGAGAGGGCAGATAATGTCTAGAGAAGAGATTAGAGTGGAGCATAAGGTGTCCGTTGCGGTATTCACATCCAGAGATGAGAATTGTGAGGGTGGGGGAAGAGAGGATGATACGGCAGAGGAAAGATGGGAGGGGGAAAGTGAGCGCAGGTTTCGTCTGAAAGTGACTGGTGGTGGGGGTGGTGGTGCAGGGGTAGAGAGTTGTAGACTGAAAGTAATGAGGAAATGATCTGAAACGTGGAGAGGTGTCACCAGGATGTTTTCTGTGGTTGGTTGCCTGATTTGTGAGTACCTGTGGTGATGAGTCGTTTGAGATCGAAAGAGGCTAGGAGAGAGGTGAAGTCTGTTGCATGTGGCTTTTCGAGATGAATGTTGAAGTCACCGAAGACTAGTAGTGGGGTGCCGTCCTCAGGGAAAGTGGACAGCAGCACATCCAGCTCATCTACAAAGTTACCCAGCTGACCTGGGGGGCGATAAATGACTACAATATGGATTTTAATGGGAGTTGTAAGTGTAATAGCATGATATTCAAATGAGTTGTTGTTGCATAGAGAAGAGAGCGTGGAGTATTTGCAATTGTTAGAAACGAGAAGCCCTGTACCCCCACCTCTCCCAGACTGGCGAGGGGAGTGGGAGAAGGAGAAATTGCTAGAGAGAGCAGCAGGGGTTGCTGAGTCTTCTGGACGAATCCAGGTCTCAGTCAGCCCCAAGATACTAAGAGTAGAATGAGATGCAAAGGCTGGAATGAAGTCAGCTTTATTGACTGCTGACTGACAATTCCATAGACCCACGGAAAGAGAGAGAGGAGTATGTGAGGATGTGAGGATGGGACGCAGATTGGCAATATTGCGCTGTCTATTGCGTGTGATGAAAGGACGTTGCCGAGAGATAACAGGAATGTATTGAAAGCACATGTTGATTAAGGTGAACAATAAGATAAGTAGAGGGAAGAAAAAGGGAAGAGGAGATACGTAAGTGCCTTTCTGGTGTCCTTGCTCGGTGGAGTCGCGCAGGTTGAGTCGCTGGTCTTTACCCGAGTCGGTCTTCACACGAGGAGGCTGAACGCTTCCGCTGACGCTTCCGCGACAGCGTGCAAATTACACAGATATACAGATAATGCTCTCACCGCTTGAGTGAGTACAGCTGTTTAGTTCGGGCAATTAAGTCAATAACGGCAAAATGTGTCAAATCTAAAGTGCTAGGAGCAAGGGCTTAAGTTACGTGCAAATTAGATTGCTATAAACATTTACATGTGTTTCGTTCGCGGCTATTTCTCTAAAGTGCCAATGCGTCTAACTGAAATACAGGATTATGTGAAATTAAAATTACAAAAGAACAAGAGAATCGAAGATGGCCTTACCTTCACTAAAATACAGCACTGAAATATCAGGAGAACAAGGTATTCTAGAGAAAACCACTTGCGAGCTGCGTGCCTCTAGTATGCTGCCCGCTGGTCCTATTGAAGTGATCTGAAGCCCTTCTATTTATATCTATCAATTCTTACAGATGCTGTTTCGTTCGGGCAATTAAGTCAATAACGGCAAAATGTGTCAAATCTAAAGTGCTAGGAGCAAGGGCTTAAGTTACGTGCAAATTAGATTGCTATAAACATTTACATGTGTTTCGTTCGCGGCTATTTCTCTAAAGTGCCAATGCGTCTAACTGAAATACAGGATTATGTGAAATTAAAATTACAAAAGAACAAGAGAATCGAAGATGGCCTTACCTTCACTAAAATACAGCACTGAAATATCAGGAGAACAAGGTATTCTAGAGAAAACCACTTGCGAGCTGCGTGCCTCTAGTATGCTGCCCGCTGGTCCTATTAATTAATGATTAATTAATGATTACTGCATCAGTAACTAATAAAGATTCTAAATGATTAATAGTGTTATGTTCTGTTGTTTATCTGGGGTAAGAGAGACCTCTTGTGGTGACTCCTAACCTAACGTAATGTTTACGTTTTACTAGTCTTGCTTCAGTTCAATGGCTCTCGGTGAAGTAAGCGGTTACATATTTTTCTCTCTGGATTTTATTTGGCCAGAAAAAAAACGTTTGCCTTTTTACAGTGCTCCCTGAGTAAAGTTTGGAAAGGATAAACAAGCTTCATTCTTTGTCTTTGGGAAACCGTTAGCTATCTGCCCAGCTGATGTAACAGGCTGGGCCGCGCCATACACACACAGAAGCGGGGGAAGAACAGTAAAAAGGCATCTCTTCTAACGGCCAGCATTTGTCGATCTGTAAGTAGAAAATCACCTAAAGCAACCATCATGGCACACAGAATAGAAGAAGAGGATTTTGATTGATTAGAAACCAGATCACAAATATCTAACTGCTCAAGAACCAGCAGACAATCTGCGGCTAATTCTATGGCATTGAAAGCACGGGCTAAAGCAGAAGCTGCACGCACGTGAACTGAAATTAGCAAGCGCGGCGGCTGCTGCTAACGCCGAAGCTGAAAGCCTTGAAGCAGCTGCTGAGGAGAAATATGAACTGTTAAATCCACTTCAGCAAATAAAAAAAACACACAATGCCTCTAACTCCAGTTGAAATTCATAGTGGAAATGCTGCAGTGCAGATTCCTATTATACATCCAGGTCACCAGCCTTATCAGAGTGCAAAAGCAGCCAATACAGTAAATTTGGTTACAGTTTCACAATCAGATGCAAGACCACAGACAACCTCACCAGTGCGCCAGCTTTTCATGGACAGCAGTGAAGCGAACAGATGTGACAATCAGGACAACACATCACCAAGTGAAATCAGTGAAACACAGGTTTCTTGAGCGGACTCGACACCACTCGTACAGAGGAGAAGCCATCTGGACCCCAAATCAGGTATCCAGCACTGCACAGAGAAAATCATACAGCTATAGAGAGCTCTCCCACAATGTGAAACAGACCAGTGACGATTTCAAGCCTCCCCAGTCTTACTACACACAGTCATTCCCTATGTACAACACAAGCCCACCCAGTGCAGTGGCTGCAACAGACCTAGGGAAGTACCTGATGCGACGAGAGCTGGTGAGCTCGGGCCTACTGAAGTTTGATGACAAGCCGGAGAACTACTGGGCCTGGAAGGCGTCTTTTATCAGCTCTGTAACGGAGAGCAGATCACCAGTTGCATGGTGATTAAATCAAATTAATTAATGCAGTCTAAATCTACAAAACCCCTGTCTCGCTCTGACTCAAGCTATTCTCACATTCCAAAGCACTCTCATTTACGACACCTCTGTTGTTTTGAGATTGCTCGGCGCAAGACGTGCAGCCCAAACGGCGCCGAAAAATGGTGTAAATCATTGACTATCTCTCTCTCTACATGATCTCTTACGTCTAAATCAACAAAGACCGTCTGTTTAGGGCTTGGAGAGCCTAACGCTGACCAATGAGAGCGATCCCGAAAGCACCCCCCCCCAGGGAGTCTCTCGGACACTGATTTACACATAGACACTAATTAACTCTTCACAACAATAAAACAGTGTTGTAGGGACCAGATGCCAAAAACATGTGGTCTCTGCCGAGTGCATCAATCCAAGGACTCAAACGCACGTACACACATTTACACCCTCACCCTCCCCGGCTCGGAAAGCCAAAAGTTCACCGCGTGGTGTGAACTCTGTGTGACACACACACACACACACACACACACACACACACACACACACAGAAACACACGCAGGCCCCACCACGTGTGATCCAAAATCCTTGTATAAAATATTTTAAATGTATTTTCGTGATGTGTATGATCCCCTGTCCCAAATATTATGCCTATGTAGTTTATTGGCCTGTAATCACTCTGTGGTGCCCACAAATACAAGAAATGATGTACCTCCTTGATTTTAGATATTAGAACTGTCATTCGCGGTATTGCCGTGTTCCACGAACCCCAACGATGCTGAATCTTTAACACAAAATATCAGAGAATGCATTGTTTTATTAAATACCAGTGTTATTAAGTTATGGACGAATTCATCGTTCCAAAACCCCGCGGAAAGGGGGGGCGTATAAACCTCGAAACGTCAGGAGGTGGGCCCATACGTTGTTAAAGACGATTGGCCCACGTACGTGAGGGAGGCGTGAGTTTAGCCCTTTAAAATTTCGCGCCCCTCTCCTCTCAGTGCAGTCCGCCAGAGAGAGAAAGACGACACGCCTCCTTCCCTCAAGGAAGCTTCGCTCGCTTTTATTTTCCTTTTATTTCCAAGTCTTTTCTTAGAACTACTAGTACTTCAGTACAGTCTTCTGAAACCAACCCGCGAAACCAACTTAAGGCTAAAGATAATCTTTGCTGAGTCTTCGCTCGCTTCAAGTCGCCATAGCAACCAGAACGCTGTGACCACGTGATCCAGGCGCCTTTATCCAACACACACACAGAAGGCCGATCTTCCAAACAGAGTAACGTAGATCTTTTAAATTTGCAATCTGAAGGAAATGCTGTTTAAAGTTGTCTAAATATTACTAAGAAACGTTGGGGTTTTGTGGTGAATGACTAAACTGTTTCTATCCCTCTCTCTAAATTCTCTTTCACACACACAAACATACACATACACACACACACACATACTCTCACCCACGTGTGCCGAGACAAACACACTACCACGTGCTCACGGAGCGACACACCCACCTTACAAACGCTACCATCTCCACATCTCACACACACACCTAAAATCATTCGTATCTCAACTATTAGTTTCCTCTCGCTGAGTTTCTCTCTCTCTCTCTCTCTCTCTCTCTCTCCCAATCTCTCTCTAAAACCTTTTTATTTTGTTGTATTTCTGTATTACGATCGTTATATTGCCTGTTTTGTTTATGCATTTTTACTCCTGCGTGATTTAAAATAATTGTGTAATCGCTAGCTTGTTTAAATAAACTTTGTTAAATCATTTGAATTAAGTTTGCCTGTTTTGTTTCAAATTCTGAGTCCCTGATGAGTGCAGATTTTACCTTATAAGCTCTACGATTGGTTTTATTCTTAAAAGAAACCTAAAATTGTCTAAAACACGGAGATAATTATCTTCTTTGTGGCCACAAGAAAGTGTTATCTATCAGTGTTAAAGACGCCCGATTTCTGTTCATAAATTATACCTTCTGTCCGCTGGACGTCCAGTCTGCATGATAAATGAACATTCTTCAACTTCTACCTCAAATTCCCCCAAATTGAGTAAATGCTACCCGTCTCTATCAGTGATTATTACAAGTAATTGTGTAATCGCTGATACAAGCCGAGGTTTTGACCTATTCCCTATTTTGAATAAATTAATTTATGGAAGCAACAGATGCATATTCACATTGATGAATATTACCGCTAATTTGAGCTAATTAATTCCCCAACACAAAGTCATTGTTGTTACATAAATATTGGTGGAGAATGCGGGCACTCTCATACTCAGTTTTGATACAAATTGTGCAATTTGATATTCATGTGTGATTTTTGAAAGTTTAACGTTTTTGTGCGCGTTTGAATCTTGTAACGTTACTAAACAAGTATTGAATTACTGAATAAGTCGACTCGAAAAACTGATCAAAGGGCAAAAAGCCATAACCCACCAGTTAAGTCTGGTCGTGGAGAAAAACTGCAGTTAAGTTTACAGTATTGTTGCGAGTCCAAAATTAGAGGAAAATAAACATCTCTTTTGCTTGACCGTACATGTAATTCTGTTTTAATACCTGTGTTGGAACAAAGGAGTCCATCAGGCATTGTTACCGGTATTTCTGTAAACCCCGAGAGCAAAGTAAGCTACTCCGGTCAGAAAGAATATATTCTATTGTATGTCGCTAGCAACGACACGTTACGGGCTAAACCACTGGCTTTGCTAACCAGCAAGAAACCCGCGTTATAGTTCTGCACAGAACAGAAACAAAAGATCCGCCGTGATCTCTCAAGAATTTATTTGCAGTGTGATTTTTGTGTTTGCAAAAGGTCTGCGTGACCTTTTTAAAGAATTTATTTGCAGTGTGATTTTTGTGTTTGCAAAAGGTCTGCGTGACTTTTTTAAAGAATTTATTTGCAGTGTGATTTTTGTGTTTGTAAAAGGCCTGCACGCGTGAAATTGCGATTGCTGAAGTCAATCTTACAGGCGTGTATTGTTCTCATGTTTTAAATTTACCACCTCGTGTCTTTGTTCCGCGTAAGCGCAACACTGCCACCGCGTGGTCGACGACGGGGTAAACACCCGTCGGCCATTTCCTTCCGCCTTGATTTTTGGTGATAAAAAAAAAAAATAAGTATCTAAGAAGTTGTTTAAATACACATTTGCATTTACAACTCGCTAAGTTCGTTTAAAACAACCCTTGTATTTTGGACTGAGACATTTTATTGTGAATTTAAATTCCCAGAAAGGAAACCGGAAATTATAGAGTGTCTCAATCCAAAAGCACTGATAGTTCACCCGGAAGAGGACAGTGCCCCACGTGGCCACACCCCTCCAGGTCAACTATCCCTCTTCTCCTCAGGGTCACTATACCCTGCTGTGTTTTCCACTTCTAAATCTACATTGATGATTCTGTTTGGGTGTATTCCCATTTTTAAATAATCATTTAATAACAACTTCAATGTTATAGTGATTATTTTATTTTGTTGTTGAAATCCTTCCATTTCTAAAAAAGAAAGACATTTTTTTTTTTTTGTTATTCCCAATCATCATACCCCTGAGAAAGACAGAGCCCCCTAGTGGAAGCTCCCTGTCCAAGTCAGCTTTCTACAAATTTACTCTGTTGAATTTCATTCCATAGATGCTGATTTCGAATGATTAGTTTGTAATCATTACAAAATAACTTAAGTGTTGTTTGATTGTTATAAATAACCATTCGAATTCTCTGTTAAGGTACCCCAGGATTATTTGGATTTGATTTTAAGCCAATTTTGAATTAAAAGTTTAAGTGTGTCCAACAGTTAAGGCGAACCGACGAGAGGAAGAGCGCCCCCTAGAGGCTCTATTAAACCACTACAGTGGTCTACCGCACCGCTTCTCCTGTTTCCACCTACATCGAGAAACCGCTAACCTTCTTCTGTTTCACCTTTAACTGACAAGACCATACACCCCTTTAATTCGGTTTTTCCGCTTCAAGGTTGGTTTAATTTTACTTTGTTTTGTGTTGTCTTCCTCTGCGGAGTTTTATTTTGTTATTATTGTTTTACCACATAACCCATTTGGTGTAAGCAAGAAATCTTAATTCACTTTAGAGTCCCTTGTTTCACTCCATGTTGTGGCTCTTATAGGCAAGAATCTCAGCACTTGCAGTGGACTAGAGTAGTCCCGGTTCGACCTCTGTGGGTGAGTCTCCCGACTGACGTTTCCGACACTGACCGTGCGGTGACCCTTGAGTTTCTCTTACCTCTGCCACGGGCGGCGGCACGCAGTGCGTGACCTCAGCAATCCGGTGCTTCGGAGTGTCAGCCATAAAAACCGACGCAAGAGTCAATTGTTGGGACCGCTGCGCAAACACTAGGCAGTCCCTGCCATCGTTCTGTGACGCACCCACCTTTGCATTGCGTTTGGTTGGTTGATATCTCCGGAACTACTAGGATTGTGTTAAAAGTCACCCTGTTTGAGGGGTCGTGTCCGTGAGCAGAGTAACGGAGAATCCAAGGTCACGGCGGCCAGGTGTTCGGGGCGCCAGGAAGGTTGACCGCGCTCAGGGAGGGCCGGCCGGGGCGACCTCCGTCCATTTCAGGTAAGACTAAATCATTTTTAAAAAAAAAAGAAAACTCTGCCTCCCACTATAAGCCACATAATCTTAAATATCTCCCCCAAGGCACATCCTTTGTGCTATTAGTGTCCAAATTACAGCTCAGATCAAATCACTGATATTTTTGTTTTTGTTTTTGTGTTCAATTTCTGTTTCTTCCTCCCCTTTAAATCCTCGCCTACTCGTGCCTTGCATGTTCTGTGGTAACTTGTTTTTCAGTGCACCAACGGAACCCCAAAAAACTAAGTAATAGAGGGACAACTGAACAGTCTCTATTCCGGGTCCTATGCTGACCCGCCTAACTGTCTAAAGTCAGTTAGCCCAAAGTTCTATAGACGGCATACCGTCCTATAGTTTATTAGCTTCACGACACGATTGCATTGGCCCTTCTTGTGTGTGTGTGTGTGTGTTGTGTTTTCTCTCGCCTACAGTGAGTCAACATGTCGCGCTCATCCAGCCCTGCGGCTCACTGGAGTAGCCTGGAAGCGTGGTTGTCCGCCATGACTACCGGCTGTCTATCCAAAGACTTCGGTGACCCAAAACTCCTGACCCAACAGGAACTGGACAACAACGTGGACCAGATCATGTCCCAGGACCCCACGCAGGCCTACAGTTCAAAAGAATGAAGTCGCCTCATCGGGAGTCTCTCTCACTACCTGGTGTCCCAGGCACGTCTGCTGGAGGAGGACAAAGCCCAGCTGGAAAAGGACAAAGCCAAGCTGGAAAAGGACAAAGCCCAGCTGGAAAAGGACAAAGCCAAGCTGGAAAAGGACACCGCTGGACTAAAGACTCAGCTAAAGGAGGCCTGCAAACAAAAGGAGCTGGCACAACAACAACTGGACGAGCTACTTCTGGGAACTGAGGAGGAAACACACCCGGAACTACAACAGGAAGTGGAAAGACTACAACAGGAAGTGGAAAGACTACAACAGGAAGTGGAAAGATTACAGCAGGCCCTGGAGGACCTGCGTCTGGACACGGACAGGACAGTGGAGGCGGAGAAACAGACCACGGCTGCCCTAAATTCCAAGCTGCTACGTGGAGAGGATCTGCTAGCAAGAGCACGCACAGAATTAACGGACAGAGACGCTAGAGTCAAAGTTTGTGAAACATTTTTGCAGAAAGCCCGAGCTGAAATTGACGAGCTCATCCAACAAAGACATGAGCTTAAGGGCGAGCTGGACATGGTCCACTGTGAACTCAAACATGTGTACGACCTACAAGATAAGCGGGAGGGGGAGACACACACCACCCCGTCTCTCCTTACCCGCGAACCTGCACTTCACAGCCAAACTATTAAAGCTAAAGAAGAAGAGGAAAGCCCACGTCCTGACACTATCTCACCTGCTGGCCCCGTCCCGGAAAGACGAGCCACCAGTCACCGCACAGCCTCTAAAGAACTGGACAAGCTGGCAAGAAACATCCCTACATTCAACCCAAATCCAGCAGGTGGCAACGACGTGCACTCTTATTTAACCGATATTGAATTTCACTTGCAAACTGTGGACAATGTCACGACTTGGGACAAGTTATATCTCCTTCGGACCACTTCTGGGCGCATCGTGAGAAGTTTCCTGGATCGCCAGCCAGAATCCGTTAAAATGAACTATCCACAATTACGACAAGCCCTGATCCGTGAATTCTCTGATCCAGACTCGGACCAAGGCATCCTTGCGGCAATGGACCTCAAACAAGCTCGTCTGGAAACGCCGCAAGCCTACTACGAACGTCTGCGGCTCGCCTACTTCGGACCGAGGAATGAGGCACACATGGAAGAGGACGTGAGTTTCAAAACGCTTTTTCTGCGGAATCTCCACCCAAGGCAAAGTGCGCACCTGGGCGTTCTAGTCTGTCCACGGACCCTGTCAATTCAACAGTTACGTGACCTGGCCCACAAAGCGTAAGTAAAACAAAAGACTGTGTCTGAAAAACCTGTAAAATACCCCACAGTGTGTGCCGTCGCTGCGCCCGGTCCAGAACTTGCCCTGGAGGGTGCACAGCCTGCCAACTACGAACCCGGCAACAAACAGTCCCGACCGTTCCAAGCCGGCAGAGGACAGCGAAACCGGGGGGGTGTCCGCCCAAGGCCGCAAAATGATCGTTTCGGGGGATCCTGGGACCGGCACCGCTTCCCCCACAACCAAAAAGGCGAAGGCAGCTGGGAAGCCGACAGACACCCCAGAAAGGGCCGACCCCGATCTCCCCGAACCACAAGCCCAGATAAACGGCCAAGGGACCCCTCTCGACATGACAACGGTAAACCCAAAATGGAGCCCACATCCGATAGAAACAGTGCAGCCACGCCCGAAGAAGCAGAACTCATAAGAGCACTGAGAAATCTTGTCCAAAAGAAACCTCACAAGGAAGACAAAGATAAACCAGACACCGCATGACTAGCCCACAGGCCTGAAACCAATGCTCCTCACGCTGACAGCCCACCTGAAACTATTGTTAAACCTCAGACTGCTGAACTCGCTGTCACATCACAAAATGACAGCTCCACTCACTCCCTCAAACTGACAGCCCCGCAAAACACTGCTGTCAAACCAAAGACTATCAAACTCGCTGTCACATCACAAAATGACAGCTCCACTCACTCCCTCAAGCTGACAGCCCCGCAAAACACTGCTGTCAAACCAAAGGCTATCAAACTCGCTGTCACATCACAAAATGACAGCTCCACTCACTCCCTCAAGCTGACAGCCCCGCAAAACACTGCTGTCAAACCAAAGACTATCGAACTCGCTGCTGCATCACCAAATGACAGCTCAACTCACTCCCTCCAGCTGACAACAACACTTCCTGCACAAGACTGCAGCAGCTCTCACAAAGAAATGCCAGACAGCGCTGTCCTAGTAATCTGCACCAACAACGAGACACTAGAGACCTACCCCCACTGCTTGGCAATCAACACACAAGAGCCCATGCCACAACTCCTGGGCAACCTCATTGAGAGAGGAGTGGCACGAAAACTGTACTTAACCATCACCTTAGAAAAGGAAATGCAGCTCGAAGCCCTGGTGGACACAGGCTCGGACCTAACGCTAATTTCTGCTCAACTATTTCAAAAACTCAAGTGTGAAGCGCAAAGACAAAACCGAACCCTTAAATTCCACACTTGTGAGCTGAACGTGCAGTCATACAGCCAGAACGACATCCAGCTAAAGAACTTAGCTCCCATTCACCTGGCAATCGGTCCTATGAGCGTAGTCCACCCTGTGTATATTTCCCCTATGAACACTTATCAATTTCTCATAGGCAAGGACCTGCTGGACCGTTTTGAACCCTTGTTGGACTTCAAGCATCTCCAAATTTGGGCTCAGGTGCGCGAACCCCTCCCCCTCCAGCCACACAAATCCATTGAGCCAGAATGCCAAGCCACAAGGATCGTGGAAATGCCCTCAGCCAAACATGAGGATGAAATCCCCACAGCTATTCAGGGTTCAAGTTCGCTACTCTGCACGTTCAGAACAACGCCAGACTCCGATAATTACTGCCCCCAGGTAAAAACTCCCCTGCAGCTGCAGGACGTAACCGCAACAGACATTATCCTGGCACTATGGGCAGACAACTCAGCTATAAGCTTGTCAATATTCAATGCAATTCTTGAAAAGACTCCAGACCTGCCCTACACCTGTAAACGCACCCGTTTCCCTTTGAACCCAGAACCAACCTCATTGACATCTGCCAAAGGGATCTGTGCCTTGAACTTGACATGGAATCACCGGCACTTGACCCATTACTTCCTGATCCTGGAAGACCCAGCTCACGACGTCTACATTGGAGCAGACATCTTGATTCGCCTCAAGGCTCATGTGGACATGTTTAATGAGGTTGTATGGGCTCCATTGATTTCACTGCCACCTGTTCCCATCAGTCATGACAATCTACTGTCAGGTCAGACCATCCCTGAAGTCTGCACCCTCATCAACGAACAAGGAACAGTCGTACCTGCTTACACGAAAGGCGTCGCCGTGCGGCTCAACCTGCGACAGGGCCAAACCATAAACCACACACTGGCTTTCTTCCAACCTTCACCTGAATGTGTAGAACTCGGACTCACCCTCGAAGCCACACCCCTCACTGAAGTGTCATCTCGGGTAGTCTACATTCTGTTCAACAACTGCACAGCAGCTGACATCAACATCCCCAAAGCCTACCGACTGGGATGGCTAGTCAGTAATGACTTTCATGACTTTGAACTGATACTACCCGTAATAGGGCCCATTCCACCTGCACTGATACCTGAGGGACATACTGACAATACATTGTTCACAGCACCCTTCCAATTCATTGCCATCACATCTGTCATGTCGGTAGCCAAACACCGTGTGTGCAGAACAGAGCTGACAGAGGATCAACACCTCACAGTGTACACAGTCTCCCACCAGCCCGTCAGTGAAGCTGACGCACCTGCCATGCCGGTTGAAACCAACCCGACTGATGACAAACCAACAGAGGAACCATACCAAGGTTTCGAATTGCAAGTGCAACAAATTCTACAGGATGCTGATGCCCTTCAGGATGATGCAGACCGCCAAAGACTAAAACAAGTCCTATACAAGTTCAAAGAATCATTTGCGAAAGACTCTTTAGACTGTGGTCTAACGGACCTCCACACAGTGCGTATCCCCACGCACCCTGAGGCTCCGCCCACCTTTGTCAAGCAATACAAGATTCCCATCGCCTCACACGAACCAGTGCGGGAAATCATCGAATCAATGCTTGAGAAAAATGTAATTCGAGCCTGCAACAGCACATACTCTGCGCCACTATGGCCTGTTCTCAAGCCTAATGGAAAGTGGAGACCAACCATCGACTATCGCAAATTAAATCAACAGGTGCCATTGTCACGATGGCCCATGACTCAGCTGGAACAGGAAATCCCACAAATCAGAGGAGCCACCATCTTCTCTACACTCGATGTGGCCTCTGGATTCTGGACCATTCCAGTACACCCTGACGACCAACACAAGCTGGCATTCACGTTTGGCAACCGACAGTACACCTTCAACAGGTGTCCGTTCGGATATGCAAACTCACCAGCTGAATTCAACATATTCCTGAACAAAGCATGCCCAGACGCCAGGATGAGAGGTAACCTGATTTACGTCGACGATGTGCTTATGAAAAGCACGACGGTGGCAGACCACCTAAAAGAAATTGACTATGTTTTAAACCAGTTATCTGCTGCCGGCGCCAAAATAGCCCTCCACAAGGGGCAGTGGTGTAAAAGCAAGGTCAATTACGTTGGCTTGCTCATTGGACCCCATGGCATTGAACCACAATCAAACCGTATTCATGCCATCCAAAACATCAAGCCTCCCACTAACGTCTCAGAACTTCGAAGCTTTCTAGGAGTTTGCAACTACTCCCGACAGTTCATCGAAAACTATTCAGACATCGCCAGGCCTCTAACAACTCTGTTGAAAAAGGACTGCCCTTTCGTCTGGTCAGATGCTCAAGAACACGCCATGGTAGAACTAAAAAGACATTTATGCACAGCTCCATGCCTTGCTTACCCTGATCCACAAAAAGAATTCCACCTGGAAGCTGGGTTTTCAAACCAATGTCTCAGTGCTGGCCTATACCAACAACATGACCAAGACAAGAAGGTAGTCGCATATGCCAGCAAGACACTTCTCCCTCCAGAATGTAAATTCTCAGACTGCGAAAAAGCTTTGCTCTGTACAGTGTGGGCAATTCAGCGCTTCTCCAACTACATTGGTGCACAGAAAGTCATCATAGAAACATGCCACCAGCCCGTCATGTTCCTCAATAGCCAGCGAATCCGCGACGGCGTTGTCACTAATTCACGCATTGCTACATGGCTAATGGCTCTCCAAGGACGAAACGTCGAGGCAAGATATGCACAAAACCACAAATCCGCACTAGGTAACGGCTTGGCGGCCTGTCAAAACTGCTCTGACAACTCTCCTGCCGCAACGCTGAACACACCTGAGCCCCAACAACCACCACTGACCTGCCACAGGTACTTTGACAAGAATGCGTGCGAAGGCATGCCCACAGCCTACGTGGACGGATGCTCCTACAACAGCGAGGGCATCCTAAAAGCAGGTGCAGGGGTACTGTGGGTGAACGACCACCCATGCCCACCACAACACTTCAAGCTAGGCCCCAAGTCATCACAGTATGCAGAAATCGCAGCAATTCTCATAACTCTGCAAATCGCAACATCAAACAACATCAAAGAACTTCTCATCTGCACAGACTCTAATTATGCCAGACTCAGTTTTGTATGCCATCTCCAGACCTGGAAACAGAATGGTTTCAAAACTGCTAACAACAAGCCTGTAAAACACCAACACCTGTTCCAGGAATGTGATAACATCACAACGACACACGATCTCGCCGTGTACTGGAAAAAGGTAAAAGGACACTCCAAACTCCCAGGCCAAGACAAAGACTTCAATGACCACACTGACGCCCTCGCAAAAGCGGGCGCCCTACACGGTGAACCGTGGAATTCCCCGAAACCCTCACCCACCCCCGACGTAGCAGTGCTAACCCGAAGCAAGAAACCATCACCTGCTACTGCACCTGCTTCGCAGATGCTGTCACTAACCCCACAAATTTCAAACAACGACCTTGCAGAAATGCAAGCCTCAGACGCTGCCATAAAGACTATGATTCTCCACCTCAAAGACCCCTCCCCCAACCCAATCGCACCGTCTGACACCACTGATAACTCAGATCTCAGACACTTACACAACAGCAGACACATGCTGCGTGTGCGGGACGACATTTTATGGTTTGTCACCGATGACACCACTTCGCCCAAGCTTGTCGTGCCCCGATGTCAAAGGGGGGAGATGATAAACCACGCCCACAACGCACCTTACGCTGGGCACCACGGTACCAGAGCCACGTATGAGACACTTAGACAAGTGGCATACTGGCCAGGTATGCAGCAGGATGTGGCAGAGTATGTGAGAGAATGCCTGGTCTGCTGCCAGTTTCACCCAACAAACCTGACTCACAGAGCCCCGTTGCAACGCAGAGGAATCACATTTCCCTGGTCAGATCTCCAAATTGATTGGGTAGGACCACTCCCCCGATCATCACGAGGGAACAGGTACTTTCTCACGGTTGTGTGCCAGTTTACCAAGTGGGTAGAGTGTTTGCCAGCACCTAACGACACCGCCCAAACAACGGCATATCTCCTGATGAACCACATCTTCTCCCGATTCGGGTTGCCACTGAGAGTCAATTCAGATCGAGGTACCCATTTCACCGCAGAGATCATGCAAAAGATCTGGAGAATTCTAGGGGTACAAGCCAAACTTCACATCAGTCACCATCCGATCTCATCCGGACAGGTAGAAAGGTCTAACCGAACGGTGGTCGCCATGTTGAGAAAATATGTGTCGGCTAACCAGAAAGACTGGGATGTGAAACTTCCCCTGGTGCTGATGGCTATCCGAGCCACACCACAGGAATCCACCAGAGTGGCTCCATTTGAACTCATGACTGGGAGGCAGATGACTCTGCCCTTACACCTGTTGTACCAACCAGGAGACAACAACCTCGTCACCGCCTATACTACGTCCCAATATCTGGACGAGCTCCATAGACACTTGAAAACAACTTTCGCTTTCGCTCAGCAACACCTGAAGACCAGCGCTGAAGGCCAGAAAGCCTTTTACGACAAAAAGGCATCACACCAAGAACTCAGTGTGGGCGACAAAGTCCTGTACTACAGTTTCGCCTTGCCACCCAAGCAACTGTCAAAAAAGTTTCTGCCTCACTGGACTGGACCACATGAAATTGTGAACAAACTCTCTCCTGTAGCATACCAGATCCAGCTTAAACGGGGACCAAGAGAACCCGTTCTCAAATGGGTCCACCGCAATCAAATTAGAAGATATGTGGCCCGTAGTAGGGACAGACAAGAAGAGGCCAATACAAGCTAAACTCAACCGTCGCCCCTACAGGAAAGAAGACTGTCCCATCCCCCGGGACAACCCTTGCTGATCTGTGCCTTCTTTCTTTCCCCTTCTCATCCACACCTCTCTCTCTCTTGCCTGTAACAGGATGCTGCTGTGGATTGCCATCATGTGCTTTCAGTCGACCAGAGGCCAGCCACCACCCGATGTCATCTCACCGGGGCCAGCCTCGGGAATCGTGTTGAGAGAGCAGCCTGGACTGCTTATCACAAATTGCCGCACACACACACAGAAAGTGTACGTGCGACTCGACCCCCGAAACGTCTACCGCGCACACTACCCGAGGGCCATCGCTCAATACAGTTGGGCCGGTGCCAGATGGACGGAAACAACCCTGGACCATGCTGAAGCTGACATCGTACACATGCTGAACCAACTTGAAAAGGTGACTCTCACCCAGGCCGAACTGAGTGGACACAACAGACGGTCCAAAAGGTTCCTAGGAGCTCTGCTCGGAGCCGCCGCTGCTGTCGGCACGTTGTTCAACATTGGCATGTCCAGTGTCAACGCCGTGAACATCGCCACGGTACGAAGACATGTAACAGAAATCCAGACGGAACTCCCACAGCTGAAAGACCAACTCACCACACAAAGCGCATCCCTAACCACCATAGGCAAGACACTGAGAGGTACAGTCACCATCCTTAACACACATAGCGTCATGTTGAACCAAACTGTGAACTCCATGAAACAGATGTTCACAGTCTTCCAGAATGACTTTGCCCAAACTCAGCTGGTCACCGCCTTGATGTCCGACATGCTCAGAGAAGTGGGCTCCTCCATGGACAACCTAGCCATGGGAAGGATCCCGCCTTACCTAATACCCCTGAGTCTCGTACAAACCGTGCTGGCTTCCGCCACCACCGCACCCACGGATCCGATACAAACCCATATCGCCTACTCTTTAGGTAGCGCCATTCCCCTGTACGTTGACCCGGCACAGCGGGAGGTTGGCTTCCTCCTCAATCTGCCAATCATCGAATCAAGCCGAATCTACCGTCTTAAAGACATTGTCAACATCGGATTCTGGCAACGGGACACTCAGTTTAAAGTACGGACTCCCGACGTGGTAGCGTATCATGACAGCGACCCACGACTGTACCTAGCACCTAACCTACACATGTGCACCCGCACGAAAGACATTCACTATCTCTGTCCCAGCAAACCCTTCCTCAGAGATAACACTGATAGGATCTGCGGCCTCCAACAACTAGCCAACGACGCACGTTGTCCGGCTGATGCGAAACCTCGCAACCAGGTCACCGAGACGCAAGCTGAGATTGTAGGAAACCGATGGCTCGTGAATACTCCAGTACGGTCAGCGACCCTGACCTATGACCAACACGACACTGCTACACGTGTCAACCTGCTCAACCAAAGCATGTGGATTCAAGTCCCACGAGGAGCCATCCTCCACCTAGATGACCTGGCCTTGTACCACCTCCCAAGTGAAGAGTACCAAGCCGAACTAGAAATTCCGTCTTTCTTCAAGAGCCGCAATTTCACTCTAGATCCCGAACTGGAAGATTGGATTGCAGAAAGGGGGTCACAAATTATCGACATAGCTCCCCTGGACTCAGCCCTTCAAGCATTGTCTCGACTACCCATTCTGAACACTTCACCTGTGGTACAAACATGGACAGCCGCTGATACCGCACTATGCATTACCAGCATCCTCGGACACGCCCTAGCTTTGGGTTTGGCCTATATCCTGTACAGAAGGATCAACGCAATTCGAACCTCCACAGCCAAGCTCACAGAGGCAGTCTCCGTCGGCTTCAGGAGAAACCTCCGGAAGGATGACTCCCCACTAGAGCAAGCTGAAGACCTCATCGAGCTCACACTGCAGTCCTAAGCAACACCCGTGTGCAACCTCCTCCCATCCATGCACCTGCCATCTGACCATTGTTACCGTGATGACTCGACTAGGCCCATACACGCCCGGTCGACTCATCAAAAGGGGGAATGTAACGGAGAGCAGATCACCAGTTGCATGGTGATTAAATCAAATTAATTAATGCAGTCTAAATCTACAAAACCCCTGTCTCGCTCTGACTCAAGCTATTCTCACATTCCAAAGCACTCTCATTTACGACACCTCTGTTGTTTTGAGATTGCTCGGCGCAAGACGTGCAGCCCAAACGGCGCCGAAAAATGGTGTAAATCATTGACTATCTCTCTCTCTACATGATCTCTTACGTCTAAATCAACAAAGACCGTCTGTTTAGGGCTTGGAGAGCCTAACGCTGACCAATGAGAGCGATCCCGAAAGCACCCCCCCCCAGGGAGTCTCTCGGACACTGATTTACACATAGACACTAATTAACTCTTCACAACAATAAAACAGTGTTGTAGGGACCAGATGCCAAAAACATGTGGTCTCTGCCGAGTGCATCAATCCAAGGACTCAAACGCACGTACACACATTTACACCCTCACCCTCCCCGGCTCGGAAAGCCAAAAGTTCACCGCGTGGTGTGAACTCTGTGTGACACACACACACACACACACACACACACAGAAACACACGCAGGCCCCACCACGTGTGATCCAAAATCCTTGTATAAAATATTTTAAATGTATTTTCGTGATGTGTATGATCCCCTGTCCCAAATATTATGCCTATGTAGTTTATTGGCCTGTAATCACTCTGTGGTGCCCACAAATACAAGAAATGATGTACCTCCTTGATTTTAGATATTAGAACTGTCATTCGCGGTATTGCCGTGTTCCACGAACCCCAACGATGCTGAATCTTTAACACAAAATATCAGAGAATGCATTGTTTTATTAAATACCAGTGTTATTAAGTTATGGACGAATTCATCGTTCCAAAACCCCGCGGAAAGGGGGGGCGTATAAACCTCGAAACGTCAGGAGGTGGGCCCATACGTTGTTAAAGACGATTGGCCCACGTACGTGAGGGAGGCGTGAGTTTAGCCCTTTAAAATTTCGCGCCCCTCTCCTCTCAGTGCAGTCCGCCAGAGAGAGAAAGACGACACGCCTCCTTCCCTCAAGGAAGCTTCGCTCGCTTTTATTTTCCTTTTATTTCCAAGTCTTTTCTTAGAACTACTAGTACTTCAGTACAGTCTTCTGAAACCAACCCGCGAAACCAACTTAAGGCTAAAGATAATCTTTGCTGAGTCTTCGCTCGCTTCAAGTCGCCATAGCAACCAGAACGCTGTGACCACGTGATCCAGGCGCCTTTATCCAACACACACACAGAAGGCCGATCTTCCAAACAGAGTAACGTAGATCTTTTAAATTTGCAATCTGAAGGAAATGCTGTTTAAAGTTGTCTAAATATTACTAAGAAACGTTGGGGTTTTGTGGTGAATGACTAAACTGTTTCTATCCCTCTCTCTAAATTCTCTTTCACACACACAAACATACACATACACACACACACACACACATACTCTCACCCACGTGTGCCGAGACAAACACACTACCACGTGCTCACGGAGCGACACACCCACCTTACAAACGCTACCATCTCCACATCTCACACACACACCTAAAATCATTCGTATCTCAACTATTAGTTTCCTCTCGCTGAGTTTCTCTCTCTCTCTCTCTCTCTCTCTCTCCCAATCTCTCTCTAAAACCTTTTTATTTTGTTGTATTTCTGTATTACGATCGTTATATTGCCTGTTTTGTTTATGCATTTTTACTCCTGCGTGATTTAAAATAATTGTGTAATCGCTAGCTTGTTTAAATAAACTTTGTTAAATCATTTGAATTAAGTTTGCCTGTTTTGTTTCAAATTCTGAGTCCCTGATGAGTGCAGATTTTACCTTATAAGCTCTACGATTGGTTTTATTCTTAAAAGAAACCTAAAATTGTCTAAAACACGGAGATAATTATCTTCTTTGTGGCCACAAGAAAGTGTTATCTATCAGTGTTAAAGACGCCCGATTTCTGTTCATAAATTATACCTTCTGTCCGCTGGACGTCCAGTCTGCATGATAAATGAACATTCTTCAACTTCTACCTCAAATTCCCCCAAATTGAGTAAATGCTACTCGTCTCTATCAGTGATTATTACAAGTAATTGTGTAATCGCTGATACAAGCCGAGGTTTTGACCTATTCCCTATTTTGAATAAATTAATTTATGGAAGCAACAGATGCATATTCACATTGATGAATATTACCGCTAATTTGAGCTAATTAATTCCCCAACACAAAGTCATTGTTGTTACAGCTCTACTGATGACCTGAAACTCTCCGCTAGAGAGGAACTTGATTTGCTGTGCAAATGGCTAGGGCCCTCGTCATCTGTGCAAGCTAGAAGGATCAGAGCGGTACACATTCACAATGCACCCACAGGCCTCAGGATGTTATGGCAAAGACTGGAAGATGTTTATGGCTCACCTGAGGTGATTGAAAATGCTCTTCTGAGAAAAGTTGAGGAATTTCCTAAGATCTCAGCCAAAGAAAACCACAAGTTAAGAGAACTGGGAGACATTCTCATGGAACTTGAAGCAGCCAGAGCAGATGTATACTTACCTGGTCTCTCCTATCTCAGCACCTCCCGTGGAGTAAGCCCAATAGTCCAGAATTTCCCTCTCAACCTACAAGAGAGGTGGATTATTGTAGGATCACGTTACAAGGACCAACACAGGGTGCCATATCCTCCCTTTGGAGTCTTCGTCAACTTTGTCTGTGAACAGGCAAAAACACGCAACGATCCTAGCTTTGCCAGCATTACAGGAGCATGGTGTGCAACGAAGACAGAAAAGAGTGTTTATCAGCCAGCCAGTCATCACGTGAGAACATCAGTTGCTGTGAGGAGGACTGAAATCTCAACAAGTGGCAGCGACAGCGATAATACAACAGTAGTCAGGAAACAAGAGGATCCCGACAAACAGTGCCCACTACATAACAAGCCTCATCCATTGAGAAAATGTCGTGGCTTCAGAAACAAAACTCGAGGAAAGGAAAGCGTATCTGAAGGAAAACAGTGACAAACACCTGTCAGCGCTACATCCAGGGCCCGCCCCTTGGAAAACTGATGTCTATGTGAGTACCGTGGATCACAGTGGGGAGCGGCAGCCGCTGGAGGCCATTCTGTCTGTGACGTCCAAATGCACAGAAATCTGTGGAAGTGTGAACACGTCAAAATCCTGCTCCAAAATCTGTCTCGCCTTAGTGTATCCTGCTGGCCAAAGAGACAAAGCCATGAAGACCTACATTGTTCTTGACGAGCAGAGCAATAAGTCCCTTGGAAGAACAGAATTCTTTGAACATTTTGGAATTCAAGGCGCAGGGTTGAGGTACACTCTGAAGACATGCTCAGGAGTGGTGGATACAGCAGGGCGACGCACCAGCAACTTCCTAGTGGAGTCAGTAGATGGTGTAGGAAACTTTTCCTTCGTCAAAGCAGAGACCAGGAGACGTTGGGATCGCGTTCAAACAGAAGTTATTCTTTTATTGAGAACTTCGCTGTGCGTAGCTGCAGGTCGTCCAACAGTCTAATCTAAGGAACGTTACCTTGCAATTTTATATACATTTAGGGGGAGGGATTTACATTGAGGTTGAACAAAGCATGTAAATGAAGTATACAGGTTGAGGAACTCGCCCTAGACTCCAGAGTGTTACCAGTCCTAATCCAGTCAGCATAACACTTATCATTCAAATTGTATAGACGCTAATCCTGTACTGTCCTCAACATGGTTTAAACGTTTGACAGTCAGATAAACTCCCTTCCCTCACACGACTCTGAAGACAAGAAGTTCGTTTGCCCACAGGTTTAATGTTCTTGGGTATGGAGTGAAACTACAAATAAACAAATAAACATATTTCAATAATAACGTCCTGGAATTAACAATAATTACAGCATCATACCAACATCCACATTAATATAGTATTCTGAGATATGAAGCTAAAGCACAATGTGGCTAATGCAATAGCCTGATAGAAAATTATTAATAACTATCTTTACATATAACAGTTCACATTTATATGCAAGTATTATGAACATCAATGTAAAACTATAAATACTTACAAGCGATGCTGTTGCAAGGTTAAAGATTACCGATATATATGGCGATTAAAGAGAGCCATCTTTAGCTGCTGCATAGAGCACTCACTAGCTACTGATTCCGGAAAATTACAGAATTAAAGCAACGTCAAACTCGCCACTAGGTGGAGCTCTAAACCATAAATAAAGTGAATAGGAATATTAAAGCCATGAATGACATTAAAGAATTACAGACAATAAACAATTAAATCTGCTATCAAATTAAACTAAATATGAAATCTTTTGTTGAAAATATGAAAACATTGTTCCAGCACACTCCCCGTCTGGCATGGAACACGCCACAAACCAAAAGTCATTTGGATTAACCTAATCAAGTTTCTCAGGAGTGAGGAGAAGGATTGTCTTAGTGATAGGCCGTATGAAGACCTTTGGGCCTTCCTTTTTAAAGACCTTGACTTCCACCTTACGGACTTTGTTGTCTTTGCTTGGGAAGACTTGAGTAACAAGCCCCATAGGCCATTCATTCCTTTTTTGCTGTTCATCCTTCAAGAGCACAATGCTTCCTAGTTCAAGGTCAGGCTTACTAGCATGCCACTTTCTCTTTGGTTGCAAAAGAGTCAGGTACTGCTTTTTCCATTTATCCCAAAAAGTCTGTGCCAAGTGCTGAACCCGGCGCCACTGCCGATTATGAAGGTCTTTGACCCAATCACCAGCTGGGGCAGGAGCAATTGTGACCTTTTGAGTTAGGAGTACATTAGGTGTGAGTATGAATGGGTCATCTGGGTCGGTTGACACTGGGACAAGAGGTCTGGCATTGATTATAGCTGCAACTTCTGCCATTAGAGTGGAGAGTGTCTCATGTGTTAGTGCTGAAGGTCCAAGCTGTTGGAACATTGCATCTAGTATCCTTCTAGCAAGTCCAATCATCCTCTCCCAGGACCCACCCATATGAGACGCATGAGGCGGGTTAAACTGCCAGATACAGCCCTGGTCCACGAGAAATTTTGTAACAGAGGTATTGTCAACATTAGAGGAAATGTTAAGCTCCTTGCAAGCACCTACAAAATTTGTTCCTCTGTCCGAGCGGATGTGCTTCACAGGCCCTCGAATAGCAAGAAAACGCCGCAGGGCATTAATGAAGCTAGATGTATCTAAAGACTCAATAAGCTCAATGTGCACAGCTCTCACACTCATGCAGGTGAATATCACTGCCCACCTCTTGCTTTGCGCATGACCACCTCTGGTACGTCGTGCCGCCACACTCCATGGGCCGAAAACATCTAGTCCCACATTCGTAAATGGAGGGTCAGTGGATACACGATCTGCTGGAAGATCCGCCATTTTTTGAGTCTGTGGTTCTCTCCTAAGTCTTCGGCATGTAACACATTCATGAATGACGCTGCAAACGCGTCTCTTTCCACCAACTATCCAATAGCCAGCAGCACGCACTGCACCCTCTGTGTAATGTCGTCCCTGGTGTTGCACTTTTTCATGATGATGTTTGACTAAAAGTGTTGCAATGTGATGTTTCCCAGGGATAATAAGGGGCTTTTTTACACCAAGCTCAATCTGTGCTTCTGTTAATCGTCCTCCTACTCTTAGCAGACCGTCTGCATCTATGAACGGGTCTAAGGCTTTAAGCGGACTTTTTCTCGAGAGCTTATCCCCGGTTCCCAAGCTCTTATATTCTTGGTCATATGTCTCCTGTTGGACTGCTTTGATGATTATTTTTTCAGCACATACGAGTTCTTCAACTGTTGGAGCATTTGAACAGTAATGCCAGCCCTTGCAACTTGATGTTTCTGTTGTTGAGCCTTTATGAAACTGACAAGATATATGAAGAAGACGTGCAATAGCTTGAGTGATGGACTTCCAAGTGGAAAATCTGGAAAAGCGTTGTGCTCCAAGACTCTTACCCATCATTGTGGTCTTCAATGTGGAGACTTGAGGACGTACTTCTGCATCTGAAGAAGGATTCACAAGCTCATGTGTTTTATCTTCAGGTAGAATCTGAGGGTTGTTTATCAGAAACTTTGGTCCCTGAAGCCAATTGGTGTCTTGGAGATGAGCAGCAGTGACAGACCTTGTTGCTATGTCTGCTGGGTTTACATCTGTGCGCACATACTTCCACTGATTTGGATGTGAAGACTTGCGAATTCGGAGGACTCGATTGCTGACATACACATAGAAGCGTCGCGTCTCATTATATATGTAGCCCAGCACAACCTTACTATCCGTAAAGTAAGTAGTGTCATCCAAGGGTATGTCAATTTCTGAAGTGATGAACTCTGCCAGTTCTACTGCCAGAACCGCAGCACACAACTCGAGACGGGGCACTGTTTGCTCAGGGCTGAGTTTTGCTTTACCCATGATGAAGCCGACATGGTTGATTCCACATGAATCTGTCAATCTAAGGTAGGCCACTGCAGCTATTGCTTTTGTTGATGCATCACAGAAGACAAATAACTCCTTTCGTGTAGCTGTAGAAGGTGATATGTTTGTGTAGCATCTTGGAATGTGGAGTTTACTTAATTCCTTAAGTGAAAGTCGCCACATGTCCCATTTTTCCTCCATTTCTTTGGGAAGAGGGGAGTCCCAGTCATGATTCTGTTTATTAAGTTCTCTCATGATTGATTTTCCCTCAATTGTAACTGGAGCAACAAAGCCAAGGGGGTCAAAGATGCTATTAATGGTGGATAAGACACCTCGACGAGTAAAGGGTTTTGCTTCAGTAGCTATCTCGAAAGTAAAGGTGTCAGACTTCAGACTCCAACTCAGTCCCAGACTGCGCTGCATAGGAAGCATGTCAGATCCAAGATCCAAGTCTTTGAGATCACTGGCATGATCCTCAGGTGGGAAAGCCTTTAGAACCTCTTTGTTGTTTGAAGCGATCTTGTGAAGCCGTAAGTTGGAACCAGCAAGAGCCCTCTGTGTGTTTTTGAGCAGGTCCACTGCCGCCTTAACTGTAGGAAGAGACTTCAGACCATCGTCAACATAGAAGTCACGGTTCACAAAGTTCTTCACCTCGGGATCGCCATCTTTGACCGACTGCCTGAGACAATAGATGGCTACAGCAGGAGATGGACTGTTGCCAAAAACATGGACCCGCATGCGGTACTCAATGATGTTTTCAGATGGGTCATTATTTCGGAACCACAGGAACCTTAGGAAATTGCGGTCTTCCTCTCTCACTAAGAAACAGTAGAACATTTGTTCAATGTCAGCTGTTATGGCCACAGCTTCCTTGCGAAATCGCATTAGCACCCCAAGAAGGGTGTTGTTCAGGTCTGGTCCAGATAAAAGAACATCATTCAGCGCGACATCCTCATGACGGGCACTGGAATCAAAGACGACTCTTATTTTCCCAGGTTTTTTAGGGTGATATACCCCAAAGAGAGGCAAATACCAGCACTCTTCTCCTTCCATGAGAGGGGGAGCTTCTTCAGCATGGTTGTTACTAAAAACTTTGCCCATAAAAGTAAAGAAGTGCTGTTTCATCTCTGGGTTTCTCTCTAGATTACGTCTCAGGGCTGACAACCTTTTCATGGCTTGACATCTGTTGTTAGGGAGTCTGCACCTTGGAGCTTTGAAAGGCAATGGCGCTACCCAGCTGCTTCTTTCGTCTTTTTCCAGCTCTTGCTCCATAATGTGAAGGAATGACAGGTCATTGATAGATGGGGCCACTTTGTTGTCATCACAGGTTACCTTAAACACTTCTTGACCAAACTGATCACCCTTGTGATTGTAAACAAATTGCTCTACAGAACACATCCCATTGTAATTTCTCCAATCACTACTGTTTCTCTCTTTCACATGAAAAACATTTGGACATGGATCAAAGATGGATGGGCGTTGTTCTTTTGTGTTAGTGAAGAATGTACTCACAGTGGTAGACTTGTGAATGCCGTTCAGACAAACATTGCCAACTATCACCCATCCCAGGTCAAGCTTCTGTGCATAAGGAGCATCATGAGGACCATTTACCTGTCTGCGAACCTTATGGACTCTGATAATGTCACGACCCAGAAGAATCATGATAGGAACATCTTGTTCTAACTCTGGTATGAATGAAGCTATAGGCTTCAAGTGAGAGTGATAGAGAGCAGCACAGGGTGTGGGAATCTCTGCCCTATTGTCCGGAATGTTGTTACACTCTAGCAAACTTGGTAGGGTGAGGATTACATTTCCATCTACAGACTCGATTTGGTAGCCAGATGCTTTACGGCCGACGGTCTCTGTCACTCCAGAACAAGTTCTAAGGGTATACGGAGAAGCTGGGCCATCTTCTTTGAAGGCATCAAAGAATTCAGAACGAGCTAATGACCTATTACTCTGCTCGTCAAGGATCACATAGACTTTCAGTGCTTTCTCAGGCTGGCCTTTGGGATAGACTTTCACCAAGCTGATCTTTGAACATGACTTATTAATAAGGTCACCTCTGCAAACTTCAGTGCAATGCGCTTCCACTTCTGTCGGTGGCGTGGAAACTTCCTCCCCGCCATGCTGGGATGAGGAGGCTGCTTCTTGAGCTTTTGGAGCTTGGCCTGGGTGTAGTGCAGAAATGTGTTTCTCACTTCCACACTCAGAACATTTGGTTACAAATTTGCAGTTCTTAGCTGTGTGTGTTGTGGCTAAGCAACACTTGAAACAGATTCTCTTTTCTTTCAAAAATGCAAAACGTTCCTCCAAAGGTTTCTCACGGAAGGAACGACATTTTCTTAGTAAGTGAGGTCTTTTGTGAATGGGACAAAGTCTCTCTGCATCTTCAGTTTTCCATTCATCTTTATCTGTGTCAAAATTAACAGGGGAAGACACATTTATCTTGTTAACTGAGACTTCTCTTGATTTGCTTGGCTTCCAGCTAGCTTTGTCTGCTTTATGAAGTGAATCCGTTTGAGTAGTAAGATTGAACCCAGGGTCATTCCTTATTCTAGCTTGCTGACTTATGAAGTCAACCAAGACCTCAAAGGGAGGAAATGAAACACCATACCTCTCTTTGTAACCAGATCCATGTGACAGCCACTTTTCTTGTAGATTAAATGGCAACTTCTGAACTATGGGATTGATGCCCCTAGCTGTGTCCAGGTATGACAGGCCTGGAAGGTATCCATCAGCTTTAGCTGACTCTATTTCCATAAGAAGATCGCTCAGTTCGTGAAGCTTTGAGTAATCTCTGCTTGAAATTCTTGGAAAATTTTCAACACGCTTGAAAAGTGCTCTTTCGATTACCTCTGGAGCACCATAACACTCTTCCAGTCTAGTCCATATTCTGTCAAGACCCTCCATTGGCTGATTAATGTGTACTGACCTCATGCGTTTAGCGTGTTCAGCTGATTCTTTTCCCAACCATTTGACTAACAAGTCTATTTCCTCACTAGGTGTCAAATTCAAACCACTTACAGCATTTTGAAAGGATCGCTGCCAGGCTCTGAAACTTTCCGGTTGATCATTGAACTGTATTAAACCCGTGTTAACAAGTTCACGGCGAGCAAAATATCTGACAAAATCTGAAATGTCTGTCTTGTCTTGTTGGAAAGATTGAGGTGTGCTACTTTGGGCAAAACGTGTGTATTTTCTGCGCTGCTTATTTTCTGCTGTGAATCGTGAATGTGAATCTTTAGTGAATCGTGATGGTTGAGCAGAATCTTTTCTTGATTGCATATGATCAAGTTCAGCGTCGTCTGAGCAACTCTCTGCCTTTAGACGTGTAGCAGAAACAGAATTTCTTACCGATAACTCTGTGTGTTGCTGTATTGTCTCATCTGGAGAGAGTGGCTCTGCTTTTAATGCTGATTCTGTGACTGCATGTAGATTCATCTGTTCAACGTACTCACATGTCCGCTGCATAACATCAACAGGAGCTGTTTCCAGTGGAGGATCATGTCTACTGGACGCTGGTGTCAACAGCTGCTTCTAAAGCCTCTGCTTCGGCTACGGCTGCAGCAGTTTCTCGCTCTAACACCATTTTATCCATTTTTGCCTCCAATTTGGCTTTCTCCACCTTTATTTTTTCTTCCTCATCTGCATACATTAAACGTGCCTTGGCTGCTTCAGCTTTTGCTCTGGCCATTGCAGCTGCAGCATTTGTAGAGGAGCGGCCCGATCGTGAACACGATAAATGTGATCTGGTTTTGAGTGAGGATGTGGACTCCATTGCGCACACAATACTGGTTCAATCTACTTGAATCTTCACAATCTACTGCTGTAACTTTTCTTGCAGCCGCTTTTTCACTGTACTGTCCTCAACATGGTTTAAACGTTTGACAGTCAGATAAACTCCCTTCCCTCACACGACTCTGAAGACAAGAAGTTCGTTTGCCCACAGGTTTAATGTTCTTGGGTATGGAGTGAAACTACAAATAAACAAATAAACATATTTCAATAATAACGTCCTGGAATTAACAATAATTACAGCATCATACCAACATCCACATTAATATAGTATTCTGAGATATGAAGCTAAAGCACAATGTGGCTAATGCAATAGCCTGATAGAAAATTATTAATAACTATCTTTACATATAACAGTTCACATTTATATGCAAGTATTATGAACATCAATGTAAAACTATAAATACTTACAAGCGATGCTGTTGCAAGGTTAAAGATTACCGATATATATGGCGATTAAAGAGAGCCATCTTTAGCTGCTGCATAGAGCACTCACTAGCTACTGATTCCGGAAAATTACAGAATTAAAGCAACGTCAAACTCGCCACTAGGTGGAGCTCTAAACCATAAATAAAGTGAATAGGAATATTAAAGCCATGAATGACATTAAAGAATTACAGACAATAAACAATTAAATCTGCTATCAAATTAAACTAAATATGAAATCTTTTGTTGAAAATATGAAAACATTGTTCCAGCACAAATCCCATCAGTCTGAGTGAAACTGGGACTCCAAGAGCCATTAAAGACAATAAAGAGAAAACAGGGGTAACACTTTATAATAACGTTCAGTTGTAAGTCATTAATAAGTGGTTAGTTAATGATGAACTAATCATTTACAAAACATTCATAAATTATATAAGTGATATACTAACATTTTATATATGTTTTGTAAATTTCGTTGCAAGTCATTTACAAGTGATTAGTAAATGATTAACTAATCATTTATGAAACATGACTATGCATTCATAAATGATTAATAAGTGATATGTTCATTATTGTATGTATGTTTTGTAGATTCAGTTATAAGTTGATTTGATACAATTGATTAGTTAATGATTAATAATTTACAAAACATGACTGTGTTTCATAAATGTTTAATAAATTGTTCATTTTTTGTATGTTTTGCTCACATCAGGTGCACAGTGGTTAAAGAATCCATGTGTTTCAGAGAAGACAGCTGTCTATACCCTCACCAGTCAGCACTTACACTGCAGTAAACACTACAGTGTTCAACACCTGTTATAGATGTCTAAACGCATGAATAAATCATTTACAACACTTTCTGTGTCCCCTAATCTAAATTGTAAACTATTCATCACTTGTAAATGTGTTACACATCATTCGTAGATTACCACTTCAAGAATCAAAAAGGCATAAGATCTACAAATGTTATTTATGAATGTATATGTAACACGTTTACAAGTGATGAATAGTTTACACTTTAGATTAGGGGATGCAGAAAGTGTTGTAAATGATTTATAACACTTTCTGCATCCCCTAATCTAAAGTGTAACCTATTCATCACTTGTAAATGTGTTACACTTACTGTAGCTGTTAAAAATGATCTGTACGTGTATTCAATGCATTTGCAACACTTTCTGCACCCTCTAATTGCTACATACATAAAAAAACAAAAAAAAAACATTATTTATTAAGCATTTATGAAATGCATATTCTTGTTTTGTAAATGATTAGTTAATCATTTACTAATCACTTGTAAATGACTTATAACAGAATTTACAAAACATACATAAAATGTTAGTATATCACTTGCTAATCATTTATGAATATTCTGTAAATGATAAGTTCATCAATAACTAACCACTTATTAATGACTTACAACTGAACGTTATTATAAAGTGTTACCAGATTGGTTTATCTGCTGTAGAGTTTGGCCAAAAGTAGGCGTCTTATAAGTCAGCATGATGATGTCACGTATCTTTTGGAAACCGGAAGTCGTGACGTAAGGAATGCTGTTTCCAGGACCAAGCCTCTAGCTCGTTTCACCTAAAAATACTCTCTCAACAGCTGTTTATGAGCACAGATTATTTATATTGCACATTTAACCTAAGCTATTAAAAACTTAGGGTACTGTACACTAAAGTCTCCGTGCTCATGGCATCCCGGACAATATTTTAACGATTCATTAAACATGAATCACTGTCCAACCAACTGAGATTTCAGTATGGATTGTACGGTGGTATTACATCACATTGTGAGTGTATTTTAACACCATTTGTTGTTTGCTTCTGGCATCTGATAGAGTTTGGACCCGGTCAAAAAATTGTAAATATTGCCATGCCATCTTAAAAGTAAAATATAACTTGTATCTCTTGTAAACAAAATAAATTATTGTAAATATTGGCATTTTAAAAGTAGAAAATAACTTGCATCTCTTGTAAACAAAATAAATTATTGTAAATATTGCCATCTTAAAAGTAGAAAATAACTTGCATCTCTTGTAAACAAATGTTAAATAATGCCATGTGCAAAAATAAGAGCAAGAGCAGGGCTTGGACAAGGCACCTCTGATGGATCAGCAGGCTGTGTATCTTGTGTGCTCATTGCATTATAGATGTGAATCTTACTCATGCTCACTGTATGTGATCTTCCTCTCAGGGATCTTGTCCTGTCACTCTCTATGCATAAGCATTTACTCCAGGTTCTTACTAAGTTACATTAGCATGTTTACCTTTTCAGGTTTCAGGCAGGATCTGAGGCATGTAACAATGTTTCCTCCAGAACTGAAAACTCGTTCTGATGGGGAGCTAGTGGCTGGTATGCAGAGATACTTTTTTGCCACCTTACTTAGATTGGGGGACTGTACATGATGCTTTCCCCACCATTCCAGTGGATTTTCCTCACTATCCAGCATGGAGAACACCAAGTAGCTGCTCAGCTCTGCTTCTAGTTTTTGCTGAAGTGACAAAGTGGTCACAGTTGAAGGAGTTGCCTCACTTTCTTTGAAAAAACTTCCTAATGACCTCTTTGGCTTCTTTGCTTTTGATGAAGACGTAGAGGGCTGTGTACTCTCAGTGGTACTTTCCATGCGGACTGCAGCTGCTGACACCATCTCTGGTTTCACTTTCTCCTGAATGGTGGCGACATGGTGCGCAAAAATGTATGTTGTTTTAAATCTGGGATCAACAAAACTGGCGGTGTCCAGTAGCTCTTCTGTGATGGGGTCTGAGTGCTTCTCCTTAAGGTATGCAAGGATGCTGGTTTTTATTGTTTTGGTCAGCTCCACGTCATCTTCCTCCTCAGCCAGCACTCGTGAATTGAGGATGTGTAGGACAGGCTTCACGAATGAAATGGTCACATACTCTTCTCCTGACAGGCAATCTGTGAGCTCCATCAATGTGGAAAGAGCTCTGTTGACAGCCTCCAAGACATCCAGGTCAGCCTAAGATGGAATAAGGTGCCTCGATTTCTTATCATTAGCGAGGACCTGTGTAATGGCTTTCTTTTGCTCAAGGACCCTTGCAGTCATCATTTGCATCGATCCCCATCTGGTGACACAGGCTGTTTTTAGCTTGTGTTGAGGCAGGTTGAGCTCTTGTTGCAGCTTCCCTAGTGCCGCCTTCTTTTTCCAACTATAGGAAAAGGCACTGACTATGTTTTTGCACACCCTCACTGCTCGCACCACACGTTGATCTTTCATTGCATTTTCTGAAATAAACACACACACAAAAGAATATAAAATTATTGATGTTTTCAGAGATTTACAAACTGTAGCTCTAGCAAAATGTATACAAGAGGAGAAACGCCTTATTAATCTGATATTATTTAAGCAGTTTAATAACACATCTACAGCTTTTTTTAATTTCTACTCTAATGATGACTTAATGTAGCGTTTTGTTACATTGTAATGTGAGGTTTACATTGTTTTATTGTTGTCACAGTATTTATTTAGTGTGCTGAAGGACAATTAATATTTATATAGCACCCTTTTAAACACATGTACCAAAGTGATTCAGCACAGAAAAGACAAGTCATATAAAAAACATTTAGACGTTAAAATGTATGATCTAAAAAAAATAAAGAATATAGCAGCCCGTCACATCCCACAAATTCCCAACTAGACTGAATATTATAGCATTGGTGCACTTACTGATTGCCAGGTGCAGCCTGTGTCCAAAACACTGCTGCCGTGTCCATCTGTTGAGCTGTGCAGCTTTGACAACATTAGCGCCGTTGTCTGTCGTAATGGCCACAAGGTTCTCTTCTGTTAGTTCCCACGCAGAAAGCATATCTCTCAGGCCCTGTGCAATCATCTCTGACGTGTGATCGACTGGAAAATATGCTGTCTCAAGGCACCTGTTGCGCAGCTACCATTCATCGTAAATGTAGTGCAATGTAAGGCTCAAATATGGTTCCATCGTCCTACTTGACCACAGATCAGTTGTGGCTGCAAAGTGCTTAACAGACTTCAGTTCAGCAGCTACCTTTTTACAACATGTTTGGTACATGTTGGGCAGCGCAGTTTGGGAAAAATATGGTCGCGATGGCACAGTGTATCTTCTGTCAAGTGTTCTAACGAGTTGTTTCAACCCACTGTGCTCCACTGTAGATATGGGAGCCATGTCCTTCGCGATGTAGTAAGAAATGGCGTCAGTTATTTCCTTCCATCTTCTGGAATCCTTTTCATATTGTGTAGCATTTGTAAATGCTTGTTTTATCGACACCTGCTTTGTGGAGGCACTTGTTGCTGGGCGTTTGTCAGTCTCTCTCTTTTTTTGAGCCATGCACTGTTCATATTTGGTAATGTGATTGTGCTCCAAGTGTTGAAACAGATTGGTGGTATTACCTTTGGTCGCTATAACAGTTTTCTGCAGTGTTTGCATTTGACTTGAGTTTGTTCAGTGTCGTCTTTATTGAAGCCAAAATGTGTCCAAACGACGGACACTGCGTGTTTCTTTGGTACAAGCGGCTCCGGCTGTTGCTGAGTTGACTCTGTGTTTGAGTTCTCCTCCATGTTGCTTCAATGTCGCAGACTGGACAGGGCGGAGTCACGTGACTACACACGCGGTAATATGTTTTAAGGGGAAAGTACATTAACACACAGTGGGCGGAAATATTAATAGGATTAAAAAAACGAAATAACCGACATGGTAAAATTACGTCGGTTATAGGCTCTGAATTTCGGTTTCAATTACTTTTCGATTAATCATCCAGCCCTATTCCCAGGCCAGTCAGGAGACATAGTCCCTCCAACGTGTCCTAGGTCTTCCCCGGGTTCAAGAGGCATCCGAAACAGATGCCCGAGCCACCTCAGCTGACCCCTCTCGATGTGGAGGAGCAGCAGCTCTACTCTGAGCTCCTCCCGAGTGACCAAGCTTCTCACCCTATCTCTAAAGGATCGCCCAGCCACCCAGCGGAGAAAGCTCATTTCGGCCGTCTGTATCCGGGATCTTGTCCTTTCGGTCATGACCCAAAGCTCATGACCATAGGTGTGGGTAGTAACGTAGATTGACCGGTAAATCGAGAGCTTCGCCTTGCGGATCAGCTCTTTCTTCACCACGACAGACCGGTACATCGACCGTATTACTGCAGAAGCTGCACCGATCCGTCTGTCAATCTCCCATTCCATCCTTCCCTCACTCGTGAACAAGACCCCAAGGCAAGGCAAGGCAAGGCAAGGCAAGGCAAGGCAAGGCAAGGCAAGGCAAGGCAAGTTTATTTATATAGCACATTTCATACACAATGGCAATTCAAAGTGCTTTACATAGAAGAAATTAAAATAATGAAAGGAAATAAGAATAATTAAAACAGTTTAGAAAAATAAAATAAAATACAGTACTTTTAAAAAATAAAAAAAAGAATATTTATTATAGATCTTTCTTTCAAAGGATTCCCTTAAGACTTAAATCTTTCAACCTTCTTTTAACCTTCAATCTTCTTACGACTTCCATCTATCAACTTTCCTTTAACTTTCTTTTCTCCCTCATTTACTCACACGTTCTTTCCACTTTCTTTAGCACTTTAGCACTGCGTTCACATTCTTTCTCAGACGAAAACTTTAATATCGTCATTTAAATACTGTTCTACTTTCAAACCCACATTAATCACTTTCACATTATCACCTTCTGAGTGGGCATTTACAGTTTCGGGCTAAATGCCCTGCTGACATAGGAGAAATTAAAATAATTAAAAGAAATAAGAATAATTAAAACAGTTTAGAAAAATAGTGTAAAATACAGTACAGTACAAACAGTCGGACGAACAGCGGCACAGTGCTCATTCAGTAAATGCATAGCTAAACAGAAGTGTTTTGAGTCTGGATTTGAATGTGACCACTGTAGGAGCACCTCTGATCTCTTCTGGAAGCTGGTTCCAGCTGCGGCTGGCATAATAGCTAAAAGCAGACTCGCCATGTTTAGAGTGAACCCTTGGTATTTCTAGCTGATATGATCCTAATGATCTGAGTGATCTGTTGGGTTTATATTCAGTGAGCATATCTGCAATGTATTGAGGTCCTAGGCCATTGAATGATTTATATACCAGTAATAATACTTTAAAATCAATCCTAAATCTAACTGGGAGCCAGTGTAAAGACCTGAGGACTGGTGTGATATGTTCATATTTTCTGGTTCTGCTCAGAATCCTAGCGGCAGCGTTCTGTATGAGCTGCAACTGTCTTATGGTCTTTTTGGGAAGGCCAGTGAGGAGTCCATTACAATAATCCACCCTGCTGGTGATGAAAGCATGCACAAGTTTCTCTAAGTCTTGTCTGGAAACAAAGCATCTAATTCTTGCAATATTTTTCAGATGATAGTATGCTGATTTAGTTATTGCTTTGACATGACTACTGAAACTAAGGTCTGACTCTAGTGTCACACCAAGATTCCTGACTTGATGTTTAGTTGTTTGACCCCTAGAGTGAAGGTATGCGTTCACTTTGAGAACTTCATCTTTGTTTCCAAACGCAATAACTTCAGTTTTGTCTTTGTTTAATTGAAGAAAGTTTTGACACATCCAACTGTTGACTTCGTCAATGCATCGGCACAGGGAGTCAATGGGGCTGTAATCGTTAGGCGATAGGGCTAAGTACAGCTGTGTGTCGTCTGCATAGCTGTGGTAAGCAATTTGGTTATTTCTCATTATTTGGCTCATTGGGAGCATATACAGGTTGAACAGGAGTGGCGCAAGAATTGAGCCTTGAGGGACTCCGCATGTCATGGATGTCCACTCAGACTTATGGTCTCCTATACTCACATAATAACCTCTCCCATCTAAGTATGACCTGAACCATTTTAGAACTATCCCAGAAAGCCCCACCCAGTTTTCCAGCCTGTCAAGAAGTATGTTATGATCGACAGTGTCAAATGCAGCACTGAGGTCGAGTAGTACCAGCACTGATAATTTGCCTGAATCAGTATTTAAGCGAATATCGTTTATTATCTTTATGAGCGCTGTCTCTGTGCTGTGGTGCGGTCGGAAACCAGATTGAAAGTTGTCAAAGTATCCATTCGAGCTTAAGAATTTGTTCAGCTGATTGAAGACAACTTTTTCAATGATCTTGCCTATGAAAGGAAGATTTGAGATCGGTCTATAGTTGCTTAATATGGTCTTATCCAGATTGCTCTTTTTCAGGAGGGGCTTGACAACTGCAGTTTTCAGGGAGTTTGGAAAACTCCCAGAGAGAAGTGAGGCATTTACCACTTCTAGAAGATCTGCTTCTAAACTGTTTAGCACAATTTTGAAGAAAGATGTGGGAAGTGTGTCAAGGGCGCATGTTGATGTTTTAAGGTGCTGTACGGTTTCTTCCAAAATTTTGCCATCAATTTCTTTGAAGTCAGACATAGTAGCTACTTTCTCAGGTGGTCTGATCTGTCTGACCCCAGTGCAACTCAAGGATGTGCTGATCACCTTTCTGATATTATTGATTTTCTCAGAGAAGAAAGAAGCAAACTCACTGCACTTGCTGTTTGAGAGCATTTCACTAGGAATCTGGCTTGGGGGGTTTGTCAGTCTCTCTACAGTAGCAAAAAGAGTGCGTGTGTTGTTTAAATTGCTGTTTATAATATTTGAGAAGAAAGTCTGTCTAGCTTTGCCTAGTTCCATATTGAAAGCATGCAGGCTGTCTTTGTAGATGTTATAATGGACTACAAGTTTTGTCTTCCGCCACATGCGCTCTGCTTTTCTGCATTGTCTTTTCATATGTTGCACTGCTGTTGAGTTTCTCCAAGGTGCTTTTTGTCTGCCACTCTTCTTCCTGACTTTAACAGGAGCAATATCATCAATTATATTTTTAACTTTTGAGTTAAAAGAATCAAGGAGAAAATCAACAGAGTCAGCAGATATGCTTGGTGTTAAGGATATAGCCTTCATAAATAGTACACTAGTGTTCTCATTTAAGCATCTCTTCTTGACAGACACAGATCTAGCTTCAGTGGCAGGAGAGATCAATATATCAAAGAAAATACAGAAATGATCAGACAGTGCTACATCCTTAATAAAAATCGATGAAATGTTTAGACCCTTACTGATAAGTAAATCAAGAGTGTGTCCATGATTGTGTGTGGGTCCATGTACATGCTGAGTCAGATCAAAAGTTTTTAAAACAGTTTTGATTTCTTTGGCCATATTGTTTTCTGCATTATCTATGTGAATGTTAAAATCTCCAGCAATGCCAAAACAGTCAAACTCTGAGGTAATTGTTGATAACAGTTCTGTAAAGTCCTCAGCAAAGGTTGGAGAATATTTTGGAGGCCTGTAAATAATGATAAGTAAAATGCGAGGAGCACCTTTTAACACAGTACCCAGATATTCGAAAGACGGGTAATTCCCAAATGATATTTGCTTACATTGATAGATATCTTTAAAAAGAGCAGCTAGACCCCCACCTCTCTTAACAGCTCTGCAGACACTCATAAAAGTAAAGTTAGGAGGGCATGTTTCATTGAGGATTGTTGCACTGCAGTTGTCTTCTAGCCAGGTTTCAGTTAGAAACATAAAGTCCAGGTTGTTTGTGGTTATTAAGTCGTTGACTAGAAGTGATTTATTTTTAAGTGAGCGAATGTTTAAAAGTGCTAACTTAACAGTCTTACTTTTTGTCCCCACAGCAATCTTAGTTTGACATGTAGTAGGCACCAGATTAGTTGGGTTTGCTGTACGGCTATTGAAGGCCTTAGACTTTCTATCTTGTAATAGAACAGCAATAGAGAAAGATACAGGCACACTGGGTTCCCGCTTGTTCTGTAAACATTTGAGAAAGTTACTGTTATCATAACAGGAACCCAAAACACATCACTGAGAGCTGGTATCAGTTGTTTTTGGTTCACCTCGAGCAGATGGAGGAGGGTGTGGGCCCTGGCGTTTTGGCCGAAGAGGCCGAAGAGCTCTCACAGGAGGAGGGGGCGGGCGAGCTCGGCGCGCAGGCTTCGGTGTTTGAGGTGCCTGACGATTTTTGGTTGGTATCTGGGGGCTTGCAGCAAAAGAGTGGGATAGTCTGGTTCCAGCATGCACTAGTTGTTCCATTTTCTGTGAGAAGCACAGGAGTGGAGTCGCTGGCGAGAGTGAGAAGGTATCTGGTGAAAGGGGCTGTTGCTCAGGTGTTATAGGAGGCTGTGATATGCTGTCCTGGCTTCCCTGGCTGTTTTCCAGGAAGTCGTCCTTGGGTGCTGAATCTTGGAGCAGTTCTAATATGTCTGTCTGTGGTGAGCTCTGTGGGCATGGCTCAGCTGAGATTGTGTCCGTGAGCAGAGGTTGTTGTGGCTCAGTGGTGTTATCATTGTCCTTGTGTGATATGTCAACCGCATGTCCATCTTGTTGCTGAAGTGAAGTCCCGTGTTCATTCATACTGTTTCCAGGTGTGTGTGTGTCGTTCAGATTGACACACACTGCAGAAGGATGATTGAGGGAGAAGTCGATATTGTCCTTTAACACTCTTGAACCAAGTTTGTTTGGGTGATGGCCATCCCGATGAAATAGTTGTCTCTGACTCCAGAAAAGATTGAAGTTGTCAATGAAGTTTACTCCTTTTATATTGCAGGTTTTTTGCAGCCATGTATTAATCCCAAGCAGCCGTGAAAACCTGTTTGTTCCTCTTGCTGGGAGTGGTCCACTGATGAATGTTTGAACTTTCAGTCTTTTAAGTGTTTCAAAAAGTTCATTGAAATCCTTCTTAAGGAGTTCTGACTGCTCTTTATGAATATCATTCTTCCCCACATGAATTATGAGTCGATTTGCAGTCTTATGTTTCATTAGAATGTTCTGAAGTTCCCTGTTTATATCAGAAATTGTTGCTTGTGGAAGGCAGCATGTAGTTGTATCCCTGCTGCTAATGTTTCTGATTATGGAGTCCCCCACTATCAGAGTCCTGGGCTCGGCTGTGCTCTGAGCTGAGTGCCGCTGTCTGCTCGACCTTGAGCGCCAGTTAGCATCAGTGTTAGCTACTGGCCTATTCAGTCTGTGTTCGATCACATTCATCACGTTTGGGGATTCCTCATTTACATTCATTAGTACTTCAAATCTGTTCTCAAGATGTATAGGTGTTGGTGGGAGACCAGTGTTTGCCATCCTTGTCAGAGCTGTATCTGGGGTAGAGGATGCTACTGCGGTAATATGTGGGGCTCGTGACAATCTGATGTCTCGAGTGCCTTTGGGTCTCGCTCCCTGTTTGTGCCATCGATTTGTAAGTCGATCGGCTTGTTTCTCTACCTGTCGAGGAGCACTAGTTTCATGGGACTCACCGGCTATATGCTGAGGGTGTCAAGATAGAGCTGGTCCATTGTTCCACGGCCAGGACGAAAACCGCACTGTTCCTCCTGAATCCGGGGTTCTACTATCGGCCGTATTCTCCTCTCCAGTACCCTGGCATAGACTTTTCCGGGGAGGCTGAGAAGTGTGATCCCCCTGTAGTTGGAACACACCCTCCGGGTCCCCCTTCTTAAAAAGAGGGATCACCACCCCGGTCTGCCATCCCAAAGGTACTGTCCCCGACCGCCACGCGATGCTGCAGAGGCGTGTCAGCCAAGACAGCCCCACAACATCCAGAGACTTGAGGTACTCAGGGCGGATCTCATCCACCCCCGGTGCCTTGCCACCTAGGAGTTTCTTGACTACCTCGGTGACTTCAGCTTGGGTGATGGACGAGTCCACCTCCGAGCCCTCAGCCTCTGCTTCCTCAATGGAAGACGCGTTGGTGGGATTGAGGAGATCCTCGAAGTATTCCTTCCACCGTCTGACGACATCTCTAGTTGAGGCCATACCCCTGACCCGAAGGCGCAGGGAAGCGACCCTCTCGTTTACCGGAGTAAACTCAAACACATGGCAGCTGAGCTGGGGGGGGCTATGAGCAAACCCACACTAGCCCGCCGCCTCTCACCATAGGCAACTCCAGAGTGGTAAAGAGTCCATCCTCTCTCAAGGAGTGTGGTTGCAGAGCCCAAGCTGTGCGTGGAGGTGATCCCGACTATCTCTAGTCAGTACCTCTTAACCTCACGCACAATCTCAGGCTCCTTCCCCGCCAGCGAGGTGACGTTCCACATCCCTAGAGCTAGTTTCCGTGTCCAGGGATCGGGTTGTCGAGGCCCCTGCCTTCGACTGAAGCCAGATCCACTAAGCAACAGCCCCTTACGATCCCTCCTGTAGGTGGTGAGCCCATGGGAAGGCGGCCCCACGTCGCTCCTTCGGGCTGAGCCCAGCCGGACCCCATGGGGGGAGGCCCGGCCACCAGGTGCTCGCATACGAGCCCCAACCCCGGGCCTGGCTCCAGGGTGGGGCCCCGGCTCACCATGCCGGGCGACATCACGGTCCTCGATTTTAAGTCCATCATAAAGGTTTTTTGAACCGCTCTTAGTCTGACCCGTCACCAGGGGCATATAGCCCCGGATAACATAACTACTAGGGTCATTCGGGTACTCAAACCCCTCCACCACGGTAAGGTGGCAGTTCAAGAAGGGGCTTGAATTTTTGGATGAATGATATTTACTAGCATTTTCTGGGTGAAAATAGTTTGAAAGGAAATCCTACACCATTTTTATTTAGTGTGGTTAATCTTTAATCAAATACTGTAAGTGACATGAATTCAGTTCACCAACATGTGTGTTATACATTTTTGGACCTGGATACATTAGCTTTGATATAAAATAAATGTTGTCATGCAAAAAGATGTCTAAAGATGCTTTTTTAAAGTTTGCACTCAGAAAAAAAGGTACAAAACTGTCACTGGTGCAGCACCATTTCAAAAGATGCACCAGTTTGTACCTTATTTAGCCATAAAGGGTGCATATTAGCACTTTAAAGAAACGTATTGGTACTTAAATGTGAGTGCGGGTTTAAGGGGGTGACAGTTTACCCATGACCAATCTTACCCCAGAATCCCCTATTACCTGAATGTAGACGTCTTGTCCCCTTCAAAACCCATCAGAGACTGTTTGCTCGGCGGATGAGAGGACGTAACGAATCTCCTGACACAAGCGTTTGGACATCTGACATTATATCTGAACTCAGCAGCATCTAATTGACCTTTGAAGAGCAGAATACATTCCCGCCATGCAGCCATCAGACTCATGCATTCGTTAATCTAACGTTAATTACTGGCCAAAGTTGCAAAATAATGAGAATATTTTAAAAAAGCAAGAGAGATAAAAGCTCTTGACAGTGGCTCACTTATTAGAGCCATTTGCAGATAAGGCAGGATTTCTCATTGTGCTGATGACGCGTTTCTCTAAAAATGTGTTGAAGTGTCTCTCTGAATATTGTTCCCAATTAAATCAACGTTTACTGGTTATATTGAGGAGTGATGAAGGTCTTGATGTGTTTCTGTTTCATCTCTACACCCTTCAGGAGAGTAAGTATCAATACATTTTCATCTGTTATTTTTCCTCTGTGATCACGGGGCATTTCCTAATAGTCAGACTCCGACTCATCTGAGATTAAAGCAGGGAAACGGTGAGGCCCGCGAGTCAAGAGCCCTGGATAAATGTTAAGGGAAATCATGAATCATCCTTTGATGTGTTTCTCCCGCTCAGACCCCAGCTGCCTTTGCCTGGAGAAGTGGCCTAAAAAACACAAGCACTTTGGATATGGAGTAACACCGACTCCATCTGGTGACTGGCAGGTACATTTAAAGGGGTGGTTGAATGTGATTTCACTTTTTTAACTTTAGCTAGTGTGTAATGTTGCTGTTTGAGCATAAACAACATCTGCAAAGTTACAACGCTCAAAGTTCAATACAAAGGGAGATATTTCTAAGGACTAGAGCAAACGGCCGGTAGGGACTACAAGACATTCCTCCAGGGTGTATCTTCATAGAACCCGTAAATCATCCGACCGTTTTTTCAAGGAGGGACAGAGCAGTGTAGAATAATGGTTAAATATGTAAAAAATAATGCGAACTTTTAAAAACGAAGCATGAACATATGTTACAGTGCACCCCACAAACACAATCAAGCCTTCGAAAAAAAGGTGTTTTACCACCCCTTTAATCAAAATGACAAAATCAAAATCGAACCTGTTAGATCAGATGAATCTCTGCGTCAATAAATATCAGATCCAGCCAAAAGATATCCTGTTTGTCTGGTGTCCAAAACCAGTAAAACCGCCTGTTACCCAAAACTGAATTAACTCTATTTACGGCCTATATTGTTCTTGTTCTAGAAGCAGTTTCACTCAGATATTTAGAGAAGAAAAGACGCTGTATCATGGACTATCCCATGAGGCCACGAGAGAGGATTTATGAATTGGCAGTGAAGTGACACAACTGATACTGGTAGGTCACATGATAATGACAACATAGCTAATGTAGTACGTCCAGATTACATTCAAACTACAAACATTACCATATAGAATGTATTTTTTTATCGTCCGTGAAGTAATTACTTATTCATAAAAAGTACCTACTCGAGAGAAGAGAGTATGCGATTTCGGACGCAGCCCTAGTCTCTGTGGATAATGGTTGGAGGGATAGTGTTATGGAAGGGTTAGGGTGTGGTTGGAGCTTCACTCTTCACCCATTACGCCCAAATGACATCCACCGAGGGAGAGCTGGACTTCACGCTCCACCCATGGCTCTGCAGAAGATGAACAACGCCTACTTCTACATCAGTGCCTCTTTAGCCCCCCGCCCACCGATTCGTGCATGTCATGTAGTAGTAAATACGAGAGAGACACCAACATTACTCGAGACACAAAACGATAGAGATGCCTCAGAGGATTACAAGAGGTTTTGCTGTCCCTAAATTGTTTTTGATGTAAAAATTATAAGTGGACCTTCAAAGAACGTTACAAAAGAACTAAATGCTGTTCATCACCATCATTAAATATAGTGCATGAGTTGTATGGATAACATAATACATTTAATGGTGTTTTTTCATCCTTTTTTATACTTGAAAAGTGTTATCAAATGTCAGCGGCAGAAGTTTAAACTAGCCAGATCTTAATTGAAAGTAAAACTGCTCATCTCATTCACCCTCATTAGAGTCATAACTTAATAAAGATACTAAACTGTAACTTGCTTTGCCTTTTGTTGAGAACAGTCACCAAGAGAATGCAAAACAAAAGTAAGGTGGTTCATTGATTGTTTTTTTATTTTTTTTAATGGCAGCAGCAGAAATATTATAAAGGATAAGGACATTTTTACTATCGGTATCGTATTGAGAAACAATCATTCCCAGAATCATTCAAATGTGTATTTATAATCTTTCTATGGTGGTTTACTGATGCCTTTGTTGAAGTGTTTTTGTTGTAAAACCAGAATGTCTTGCAGGCCAGGGGGGTTTCATCATTTTGATTTAAAGAAAATAAGGATGTGCATACTAATAGATTATGAGGAAATAACTATAGATTCATTACGTAGATAGGCAGGCAAAACTGTTTTTGTTTTGAGTTTTGCCCTCATTTTGTATGGTTTTGGTTTCAGCAATGGTTCCCTGTTTATTCCTATGAGTACAGCATCATTCTGTTTCCATTCAGTATCTTAAGCTAAAATGTCATTCTAACAGACAGTTTTCTTTGCTTTTAAGAACGTTTTGGGCCAGAAGAGATTGTGGCTAGTTGTTCCAAATACTTTATTGGTATGATTGTTTTATACATACAATATTGTTAAAGAAAGAATGACAGAGAATTTGTGTGAGATAAAATATTGGTTACACTTACACACTGTCGTCCAGATCAGAGTCCTGCAACGGGTCGGGTACCCGCGGGTACCCGCATAAAAGTGGCTAAAACGGGTGGATTGTGACATTCCTAAAATTCACGGGCGGGGACGCGGGCGGATAATGAACTCCTTGCGGGCGGGTAGCGGATGAAAAAATGTGCAATATTTTGTTTGTCTAAATTACCAGCATTACACATACGCAAATATGTGTTTTAGTCAGGCCATCCTTAAAAATATTCTTGTTTGCCGTAACCCGACCGACCCTGTCAATTTAGGACCGACCCAGTTTTATTGTTTTCTCCCCTTTTAGTCCGACCAATTAAGTTGCGACATTAAATTTCTCTGTACTGTAGGCTAATAGGCCTATGTGTTGTAGCCCAGTCATTAAAAAACGATTTAGTTTCATATTCATGTTTAAATAAAATAATATACTTTTTTTTTAAATTTCATGTTGATTATATGAAAAATGAAAAGCATGAATAAGATGATCCCGAATATCGTGAGACAAATGGAGTGGGCAGACATGATTTTGACCACTTCATTAAGTTTGTTAAGCCTTTCTTTAAAGTGAATTTCGTTTTGTATTAATTGTATCTTCATTTTAATCAATGTTTCATCTACCAAATTCATGGATTTAATAAATAAGTAAATATAGGCAGGCAATATAATCAGGACACGGCCGGAGGCGCCCGCGCGTGAACTGATCGTCTCTTAAATGAACCGAAACTCATCATAAGCTACTTGCCTCACAGACCTGAGAAATAGAAAGCATGAAATGTGTACTTTTAAACAAAACAATTCAAAACGAATGAAAACAGACTGTTCTCTGCTTATAATCCATATGAAATGTGCATTTCTCTCTGGCGCATTCACTAGCCTATTGTGAAGATCGCGAGTCAGCATCGTCATCTTTGACACAGAAAACACTTGCTTATTAATAAACAATTGAAATGTCTCATTGATATATTTGACAGGCCTATTAATAATCATTACTTTTCCCAGTTCTTTGTGACAGTTTTTAGGTGCGTTATTGGCAGCGCACCCTTATGTTACATGAACGCGTCACCTGTGTGGTTTATCGCGGGCACGGGTCGGGTAACGGGCCAAATATTAACGGGTCTGGGCGGGTGCGGATTTAATTTTGATATTATCACGGGTGACGGGTCGGATCTGGTGCTGAACTTTGCGGGTACGGGCGGGGGCGGGTCTCCAAAAATGGACTCGTGCAGGACTCTGGTCCAGATTGCTCCTGTCTGCCTCGCTGCCTGCTGTGAGTGTGTTTGCTTCGGTGCTGTAAGCTCCGTCTTAGCCTCGTATTTCCTTGTTTTGAACCATCATTTACTACAATTTCTAGTTGTTTATACTACTACTAAATACAGCTTACCCAACATCTCAGATTAACCTGACATCGCTAGCTTCCGTTACTACTAGCACAACACGCTAGTAATTCGCTAGCCTGTTAACGCGCCACCCGAGCGCTCAGCTATTTTTATTTATTTATTTTCTCTCGCGCGCTCGCGCCTTTGAGTTCATAAAAGCTCAGGTGAGTAAGAAACACTCAACAAACACGGTGAGTAATGTCTTGTCCTGTTATTATCATGCGTCGCGTCTGAATGCGTTGTTGTTTTTGGAGCTCTATCGATTTGATTTATAATTCTTGATTTTTCTCTTTAAACTCGCTTACAACGAACATTTTCTACTTTTCCTCACTGAGAAGCACTACAGCTCAAACCTCATAGTTACAACGCGGACTGTTGAGCAGACGCGTCTCAAGCCTATTAGAGATCCAACGCTGCATACTCTTAAAGGTTACGTCCGTGGATCACGGCTGAACACGTCTTCTCCACACTCACTTGCAAACAAACTTTTTTTTTTCGCCTATCGTGCGTCTACTCTACACCCCTACCACAAAAAAAACAAAAAAACAAACGGATTATATCCAAGACTTCAGTCATAAATTAGTATTAATATTGATAGCATCACTGGTAGCTTCGTTGCTAACTCACTGTCCATCTGTTAAAATGGCGAATATATCAGATGTAAGTAGTCTACCTTTTGGTGCAGGTGAGGACACATTTGAGCTGCACGCACTGCAGTCTGAGCTGGAAGCTGTTGAGAAACAGATCCACAACCTTTTATTGAGACAGGCCGAGCTGAGAGACCGGTGTTTGGCTCTTGAAACAGAACGCGATGCTGTGATCAGCGGCGATTCCATCGTTCAGCACGTACACGCTACGTTAGGTAAAAGTAAGGTGCACAGTCACTGCTTTCCTGGTGCTCGTGTTTCTGAAATCGCTGCTCGCGTTCCCGAGATCCTGAACGGTGACGAGCGCGTCGGAACTGTGGTCCTGCACGCGGGAGTGAACGACATCAGGCTGCGCCAGACGGAGATTCTGAAGAAAGACTTCAGGAATCTAATCGATACGGTACGCAGCACATCGCCTGAAACAACGATCATTGTGTCAGGGCCGCTTCCCACGTACCGATTAGGGCATGAAAAGTTCAGCAGATTATTTGCGCTAAATGAATGGTTAATGTCATGGTGCAATGAGCAGAAACTGCTCTTTGTAAATAATTGGAATCTGTTTTGGGAGCGTCCTAGGCTTTTCCGTGCTGATGGCTTACACCCAAGCAGATTCGGAGCGGATCTTCTGTCAGATAACATCTCCAAAATGTTAAATACCCTTTGACTAGTAACCAAAAGTCCAAATCATAGTCTCTGCTGCACCAATTTAACTGATATAAATACTAGTGTAGAACATTGCATTGAAACCGTGTCTATTCCTCGTTTAGTGAGATCAAATAATAAATCTAATGCAGGATCTAGGAAAAATCTAATTGTTATTAAAACAGAAAATGTTGCTATTAGTAAACAAAAACTATTTAGCTAAAGCTAGGTCTTCTAAACATTAGATCACTCACACCTAAGGCAGTTATTGTAAATGAAATAGTCACAGATAATAGCTTCGATGTATTTTGCCTTACTGAAACCTGGCTTAAACCAAATGATTATTTCGGTATTAATGAGTCTACTCCTCCTGGATACTGTTATAAGCATGAGCCCCGTCTGATTGGTCGTGGCGGAGGTGTTGCAACCATTTATAGAGATATTCTAAATGTTACTCAGAAAACGGGTTATACGTTTATTTCATTTGAAGTACTTGTACTAAATGTTACGCTCTTAGATGTTAGAAAAACATCCCTATTATCTCTAGCCTTGGCTACCGTATATAGACCGCCAGGGCCTTATGCTGATTTCCTAAAAGAGTTTGCAGATTTTCTCTCAGACCTATTAGTCAATGTCGATAAAGCATTAATTGTTGGAGATTTTAACATACATGTAGATAATCCAAATGATGCGTTAGGGGCTGCGTTTACAGATTTATTAAATTCATTTGGGGTCAAGCAAAACGTCACCGGACCAACACATCGTCTTAATCATACACTCGATTTAATTATAAATTCCTCTTGAAACAAACTTTGTTGTATTATTTTAATTTAATACTGTGAAGCTGCTTTGATACAATCTGTATTGTGAAAAGCGCTATACAAATAAACTTGACTTGACTTGACTTTAACTTAATATTAATTAACTACATGTACTGTACTTATAGGGTTAGGGTTTTAGTTATTACTATAGTAAATATGTAACGTAACAAGGACACATTAAAATAAAGTTTTACCAACATATTTTAGAAATCGTCATCTTATAGCAATATACAAACTTAATTTACTGTTTTATTTTATTAAATGTTGTATTTTGTAATTATGTTCATTTTGAAATGATACAAAAAAAAATAAATAGAACAAATTTAAATTAGAACAGAATAAAATAGAATAATATACTTTTCATGATAAATTTTGTTGTAGTTTCAGGTGGTAATTTTTCATTTATTCTGATGAATTATTGTATTATTACTATAACAGGATGTATATAATATAAAATCTTGCTTTCTGAATCATCCCATCTCTCTCTCTCTCACTCTCTATCTCTATTTATACACTATTGTTTTTATGTTTTAAGGCTGGTTATGACGCAAACAGTAAATTCCAGTGACAACTTTGTGATTTCTGGATCAAGCAAAAGCTTCATCTCAAACCTGAAGAGCTCAAGTAATATCGATGGACCTTCAGGGTGGACTGTGCTCAAAAGATATCCTTACAACTAAGATATTACTATTAGTTTATCCATACGCTTTCATCAATGTGAATGAGTGTCATTTGAGAACGAATTATAACTTATTATTATGAATTATTAGCCTGACGTCGTCATACTCAGATTCTAGTCAGAATGAACTTCCCGAAAATGTTGTGGGCGGGGCTAAGTTCGGCTGGCATCCCGGCTAATGAATTGTTATGAGTCAAACTTCAAAGAATTAGCAGATGCTGTTTGAAAAACCTAAATTCTTTTAACAACTGTCAGGTTAAGAATGTAACTAACGTTGACATTGCAGGGCGGCCCGAGAGTGTGAGGCTGTTGGCGTGTATCATGAGCATCACCTGTGCCACACTAGTCTCAAGTCAAGTTATGTCACTCAACAGGAAGTGGAGCTGTTTTCTGTCTCATAGATGCACAGGTTGTGGCCCAATTCAGAGGCTGCATCTTAGTAAGATAAAAGCCAACATTTGAACCATTTCAACATTTATTTTATTTTTACATTTGTATCGTTTTATATTTGAGAAAGTTGAATGTTTAAAAGCATTTCTATTAAAAAAAATCCTGTCAATTTCATGATGACTTTGAAGCTTCAGATTTCCCTAAATTATTAATCTGATAAACCATTTAATTGTATTTAATATTGATATTATATATAATATATTTCTGTTTCAAAACAAATTAAATGTAGCTGCACAAATCACTGATGGTTTTAACTCTTTTTTTATTTTTATTCTGAACCTATTTTATTTAATGGTTAATAATAATAATAATAATAATAATAATAATAATTATTATTATTATTATTATTCAAGTCAACTTTATTTATATAAAGGTATACCTTAATAAATTGACCATTACATAGTTTATTTGTATTTGTTTTTTTTATTAGTTTTCTGTAAGTATGTAGTTTTGAGCCACCTTATCATAAAAAAAAAACTGATATGAAAAAAAAGTTGATGTTGAACAACTTTGATCAACTTTTTTTTCATATCAGTTTTGTTTTATGATAAGGTGGCTTAAAACTACATACTTACAGAATATTTAGACAAACCTTTTTTCAGATATAATGACAAATTAATACAAATATCAAATATCCTATGTAGTCTCTCAAATAATAACTGTTAATACTTCAGATTAACCATATTAACATATGACTGTATGTTGGTAAGCCCTTCGAACACAAATCTCAAGAACGGTCTATGATGAGGAATATTCTGGATATTATGAAATCTGCAAGAGGATTTATTTCAACATTAACATTTTGAACGGCAGTTTATCATATCAGGGTGCGGTTTAGACATCTCAAATCGAGAATGGGCCTGAGGCCACTATCCTTCTTCAGAAGGAGGATGTAAGGCCGTTAAAATCCTGTTTTTTCTTTTTCTTTTTCCAGAGGTTGTACTTCGGCTCAGAGGACGTGCGCATTGACATCAGAGTCAAAGTGAGAATCACACCCCTAAAACAGGGTTAGGAAGGTTACTTTCAAAATGCATTTCACTACAGATTACAAAATACATCCTTTAATAAACTTAAAGCAAATTACTCAAGTTTAGTAACTTAATCTAAATACTTTGGAATACTTTAAAATACTTAAGGAATGTAACACAAAAAAGGTTGTTGTTATTACCACCTAAAAATGACATCTACCAATCAAAGGATTTGGTTTTCCTCTGCATTTTGTTTTTAACAACATCAGTATTCCACAGCAGGTCTAGAAAATAAATGCAGATAATTAAAAAAAAAGCATTTAAATGTACCCATAAAAACACATTTAAAATGTTAAACATTTATTAACTGCAATAAAGACCAATAAGTGTAATTTTAATGCAACACAAGAATATACTCAAAGTACTTTTCATTCATACCGTTTTTCAAATTTGAGTAAACAGCAAGCTAAATTTGTAGTACAAAACAACAAAAAAACAGAAAGAAATTAAAGCAAGCATTACATTTACACTTTTACTCTTAAACGTTTAACATTTCGAATTACTCTCCAACATTTAACATTTACTCTCCAACTTGAGCCCAATAAGGGTGATTGTAATGCAGCAGGAGAGTGTGCTCAAAGTGCTCATGTGTCATGCAGCAACACTGAGTGAAATTTAGCCCTCCCTGACTACATAGTCATTGCAGTTTGGCCACATTAGATGGTCACACACTTCAATCAGTTGGGCTTCAGAGAGACTCATATTTTCAATGGCACGATCCTCTGAGCTCCATCGGGTCACGGATGGGACAATGCACCTCATGTTGCCAATGTTCTCTCAGCTGCTATTGGGGAGCGATGGGCCTTGTTCCAAATGGCAGCACATTTTGACAAGACACTTGAATACAATTTTTGTGAGACAACTTGTGATGCAGCCGTGGAAATGAGATTTAGTGTGCGCAGCACATAGATGATGTGGCAGCAAGAAAAAGTTAAGCTCTTGTTGGAAATTTTCCTGAAGAATTGCACTAATATCTGCAAACTGCACATCATCTGTAATCGTGAAATGTGTGTTCTTCTGGATTCACATTTCCGAATTCTTGGAAGACTTTTAACAAAATTGCTGCCATTGACTGTAACTGTGGCACAGACCTTACCCTGGATGTTGAATTCAGCGTGAATCTCACTTATTATTTTTCCTGCAATTAAATCATAGATGATTCATCCTCGGACTCTTGTGCATGCCAAGGCAGCTGATTTCCTCTCCAGTGTTTCCTGTTCAGGTCATCCCAAGATAACTTCTGTCATGAGAAATCCATATGTGGATATCACAAAACCAGTAACACGTCGCACGGGTATATTTGTGGCAATAGCCAACAGAATGGGTCAAAATGATACATTTTTCTATAATGGCAAAAATCATTAGGTTATTAAGTAAAGATCATGTTCCATGAAGATATTTTGTACATTTCCTACCGTAAATATATAAAACATTTATTTTTGTGAGTGAATGCAGCACAATCGCCAACATAAATGGACAACTTTAAAGGCGATTTTCTCAATGTTTCGATTTTTTTTGCACCCTCAAATTCCAGATTTTCAGATAGTTTTATCTCGGCCAAATATTGCCTTATCCTAACAAACCATACATCAATGGAAAGCTTATTTATTCAGCTTACATATGATGTATAAATCTCAATTTCAAACTGTGACTGGTTTTGTGGTCCAGGGTCACATATATCTACTGTGGTTCACACTGTTTCAACTAGTGATTCTTTCATGCTTTGAAATGATTTCTCAATCCACTGCATCAAAGTTTTTCAGTACATAAGGGTTTTCCCTCCACTAATTCCTGCCTACGCATGCGGAAGACGGCATTCTCCATTATTGCATTCACCTGCATAATCATTCAGCACCACCATCATTGTGTAATGCTGACATAATTTTCTTTGATGTAATTCAGGCTTTTAGTCATGAAAATGTAACAAGTAACAGAAGTAAACACAAATGTCAGGACATGTCAAAACATCTCCAGGGCCCAGAAAACACCTCAGACCACAGAGGGTTAATGCACTGAGATCTAACATTAATGCTCATTAATTAACTGCTCATTGTACGTTTATGTTAGTTAATGCATTAATTAATGTTAACAAATGAGACCCTGTTGTAAAGTGCTAGTAAAGTGATTTGATGTGTAAACTGTTACAAAACCATTATAAATGTAAAATTAAATAGGAAATAATTTTCTGTGTAAAAATTACTGGCGGTGTTCCAATGAAAATAGGTTTTCTTGCATTCCAGGAGATGACTGGCTCTCGAGTAAAGGGCAGGGACACATTTAAAAGCATCCTGTAACCCACAACAGGTGCAAGAGCCTTTTGAAGCAGCTGACTGAAGTAAGTAAAATCTTTCTTTCTAATATTGGGCTCCATAAACCAAGTGCAGATTTTTGGTTTGAACATTGGGGGGGTTTGAACGTTGAAGTGTGAAACGTTTTAGCGGTGTCCCGGGGCATGCTTCCTGGTGAGATACATTTACTTGTTTCTTTATTGTTTAGTATCTTATGTAAAGTTGGTTGATAACATAACTGCAATAAACACAATTACTTGTTTACTACAACAACAACAACAACAAATTATTTAAAAGAAAACATATACATAATAACCGAAAAAGTTTACATGGGATATATGATGAATTTTCTATCATTTAAGCACCTGGAAGCTTACCAGTTTGACAGAATTTTCTACTTCAAAGTACCATGGGAAGTCAAACTAACTTTACTTAACATTTTCTTATATTAAAATGGTTTACAAGACTCAAAGGTTTCGGCTATGTCATGTCTTGGAATATGTGAAGGCAAGATTTTTCCTAATTTCAGTCCTCATTAGAACAGAACACATTTTACAGACGGGAAAACTGATTGTTTGCTCAATGATTCAAGAAGGTCCAATATGTTTAACTTGTATTTGCGCCTAACTATGGAAATGTAATACAGTTCTTGTAATTGTTTAACTATGATTCAGATAAGACCATTGATGGCTCCTCATTACCAAGCTTAGGTTAATGTTGACATTTTTCCTTTTTTTATCTATAGCAGTTATGAAAAATAGCAACCTACATATTTAGAAACTATAGACACAACATGCCGGTTATAAGCGAATTGGTCTGAATGATCCGTTTGCAGTTGTTTTTGCGTAAGCTGCTCACTGTTCAATTATCTGATCAGAGCAAGTATCCCATTTATTTACTTGTATAAAAAACAGCTGAAATTGTTATTTTTGACTCAAATTCAGCCAAAATCCATCATGAGTAAAATGATCGTAGCTGGAGAGTATTTGACTATTGGCACAAAAAAGTAAGTTATACTAGTGCTGAATTATAATGGTACATATACATTTGGGTGAAAATTAAGATGAATTATTACCAAAGTTGACAGTGTAACTTTTTGATCACTCAATTTGATATTAAATATTGGCTTTAAAATTACTTAGATTTGATTGAATGTTTTCTAATAGGGTTTTTTATTAAGAGATATTCCAGAGTAACATTGGTTTAAGTGCATTTATAATAATACATGATATTCTAATAAAGCTCTCTCTCTGATTACAGACGAAGGACTTTGACGTTCTGGTTTTATCTGACTTCATCATCATGAGATTGTCTCTGGTTTCACAGCTTCTGCTGGTGTTCACATCAGTCCTGACACTGAGTAAGGTTTAGTTTAACATCTGTTTGATTAATGTAGCAAAGATATTGAAAATGTCAGTGTGTTTCTGAATTCAGTCTCTTTCTCTTTAAAAGCCAGGGCACAAACAACAACTGCAACAACACTGACAGGTAAAACAGACCTTTATTACTTAATAAATAATAATACAAATTTAAATAAACAATTTTAAGGGATTGAAGGGAATAAATAGACTAAATTACAATGGTAAAAAAGTTCTATAGTTATGAAGTGATCAATTTAAACTATTTGCAACTAATATTTTGTTTTAAAATGTGCACACATTCACTCTTAATCGTATGTCGAAAACACAAACGTTTCTTGTCTCATCACATTCATTTATGAATTAGCCAACATGAATCATGATTGCATATTTTCAATTCAAAACGGCGAAAAGGTTGAGAAGTTTGCATTACTAATAGTCTATTACTGTTCATCGCTGAATATTTCTTTCGTAAAACAGTTGTCTAATACTTACATCTTTTACATCTTTCCAAGAACTGTGATGGTGACAGTGAGACCGTAAGATCCGCCTTCTTTGATTTGATTGGCCATCTCAATAATTTTGACATTGACGATCGCTGTTAGATCACTGAGGCAGAGCAGCCTAAATATTTAATCAGCCTAAAAATACAACTGTTAAAACTTTTTGACATCCTAACAAAAAACCTGTTTACTCATTCTACACTAAAAGAATATAAGATAAGACAAATAAAATTAGAAAATAATAATTCCAATATTTTTTTTACATTTTTATTCATAGCTCAGACAAATAATTGGCTCTGGTCTAATTCAACAATGATTAGGATTATAAGGAACATACTTTAATTTGATGTTACTCTTAAGAATTTCTAGTGTTGACAATAATTGTGTAACATTTTGGAGAATTCTTTTTATTTTTTAAAGTTTTACACATTTAATTTTTTCTATAATTTTACTTAAGTTAAAATAAAGATTTTTGTGGAATTTTTAAATGAAAGACGATAAATAAATAACCCATTTCACTTATATTTACCAAGCGTGCCAATATTAGTCCACAGTTACACCAGTCCACCACCAGAGGTCATCATTTTCCCACTACTAATCACAGCCAGATTCGTCACACATGACATGAACAAACACGAGCCTCAGAAATCATTGTACAATTTAAGTCAAATCCTTTTTTTTTCTTGGCAGAGCCAGAAATATTCTACCCATTCGGCTCATCAGGAGACACAAGAAACGCTGCTGTTGATGATGGAAGCTCCTCAGTTATTCCACTGTTGAGTCCATTTCTGTTCTTTGGCCGCACACACCAGCAGATTTATGTAAGAATTTAATTCCATCTTTATTCAAAGTCTAACTGTGAGTGGCGGATGGTTTATAAACTCATCTGTGATCAGTAAAACCTTTGGCTGTGATAATGACAAAATGTCTCATGTTTCAGGTTAATAATAATGGACACCTCACATTCAACCAGGCTTCATCACAATTTGTTCCCTACTCCTTTCCTGCTAATGGAAGCCAAGATATAATTGCTGGTCTCTGGACCGACCTTGACAACCGTGCGAGAGGTGTGGTTTCATATCATCAGTACACTAGTGGAAGTGTTCTCACACGCGCCACTCAGGATATAAACAATCATTTCCCAAATCTGGCCTTCAGCGCTTCTTGGGTCTTTGTTGCAACGTGGGATAAAGTCGCTTACTTTCCCAACACTAACACAGTACGTTTGATATACTTCTGAAATATGAATGTTTACACTTTAGTAATTCAATTTCAAAATAATTTATGGGTGTGAACACAATAATACACAAAGAAAGTGGCAGAGAAAATAGTAATACATTAAAACAGTATTAACAATGATGTCATTGAGTAATGTTCATGCAAATAACAATATAATGTTATTTTATATAAAAAAAAATGAACTGTATGAAAAAATTTACAATGAACACTAAATCCCCCCCCCCCCCCAACCTTTCAGGAAACATCGTTTCAAGTGGTTTTAATTTCAGGCAGTAATTTTTCATTTATTCTGATGAATTATGGAGACATATCTGTAACAAATCTTCCGGTGGAGGTAAAAGAAACTTATTTTCTTTATCAGAACAAAATGTTACTATACACTATATAACAATGTACACTAGGTGTACTGTTTAAATGTATTTTTTGCTTTTTCATTTTTTGTATAGGCTGGTTATGACACAGTCAACTCCACTGACTTCTTTGTGATTCCTGGATCAAACAGTGGAAACTACATCTCAAACCTCAAGAACTCCAGTAATGTCCATGTTCCCGGTCGATGGGCCTTTAGGGTGGACAGTGGACACATCCCATGTAATATTTTGTATGATTATTTAATGTGTACACTGTAAAGAAAAAGTAACAAATCTGTCAGAATAATTCACTAAAAATACAGTAAAAGTTTAACATATTTACAGAACGACTTGTACATTTTACAGTTTAAAACTTTAAATGACAATTTTTTTTATTTGAACTGGTAAGTCCAGTAGCTCTTTTTTGCTAAATTAGCAAGGCCATATTGCTACGTAAATCTGTTTTGTACATATTGACATTTACCATAATAACACTGCTGGTAAAGTGAAAGACACATGATGAATCAAAGTTAATCACAAACAGCTTTTTCACAAGCAGAAGTAAATACTAGAAGGAGCACAGTCTCATGCACACAATACAAAACACCATCACTGTAACACACATGACACTAAAATAATGCAATAAACATTAATTTAACAATATAAGATGTAACATAACTGATAACAAACTAAGAAACACCATCATCATCATCATCATCATCATCATCTTCCGCTTATCCGGGGCCGGGTCGCGGGAGCAGCAGTCTAAGCAGAGATGCCCAGACTTCCCTCTCCCCAGACACTTCTTCCAGCCCTTCCGGGGGGACACCGAGCCATTCCCAGGCCAATTGGGAGACATAATCCCTCCAGTGTGTCCTAAGTCTTCCCCGGGATCTCTTCCTGGTGGGACATGCCCGGAACACCTTCCCGGGAAGGCATCCAGGAGGCATCCGAAACAGATGCCCGAGCCACCTCAGATGACCCCTCTCGATGTGGGGGAGCAGCGGCTCTACTCTGAGCTCCTCCTGAGTGACCGAGCTCCTCACCCTATCTCTAAGGGATCGCCCAGCCACCCTGTGGAGAAAGCTCATTTCGCCCGCCTGTATCCGGGATCTTGTCCTGTCGGTCATGACCCAAAGCTCATGACCATAGGTGAGAAGTAGGAACGTAGATTGAACGTTAAATTGAGAGCTTCACTTTGCAGCTCAGCTCTTTCTTCACCACAACAGACCGGTACATCGACCGCATTACTGCAGAAGCTGCACTGATCCGTCTGTCAATCTCCCGTTCCATCCTTCCCTCACTCGTGAACAAGACCACAAGATACTTGAACTCTTCCACTTGAGGCAGGAACTCTCCACCAACCTGAAGTGGGCAAACCACCCTTTTCCGACTGAGAACCATGGCCTCGGATTTGGAGGTGCTGATTCTCATACCAGCCGCTTCACACTCGGCTGCAAACCGTCCTCGTGCATGCTGAAGGTCCTGGTCTGATGGGGCCAGCACGACAACATCATCCGCAAAAAGCAGAGATGAAATCGTGTGGTCCCCAAACCTGACACCCTCCGGCCCCTGATTGCACCTAGAAATTCTGTCCATAAAAATTATGAACAGAACCGGTGACAAAGGGCAGCCCTGCCGGAGTCTACCATGCACCGGGAACAAGTCTGACTTGCTGCCAGCAATGCAAACCAAGCTCCTGTTCCGGTCGTCCAGGGACCGGACAGCCCTTAGCAAAGGGCCCGGACCCCGTACTCCCAGAGCACCCTCCACAGGACACCGCAAGGGACACAGTCGAATGCCTTCTCCAAATTCTCAAAGCACATGTGGATTGGTTGGGCAAACTCCCATGATCCCTCCAGCACCCTGGAGAGAGTATAGAGCTGGTCCAGTGTTCCACGACCGGGACGAAAACCGCACTGTTCCTCCTGAATCCGGGGTTCTACTATCGGCCGTATTCTCCTCTCCAGTACCCTGGCATAGACTTTCCCAGGGAGGCTGAGAAGTGTGATCCCCCTGTAGTTGGAACACACCCTCCAGTTCCCCTTCTTTAAAAGAGGGACCACCACCCCGGTCAATTCTTGTTATTTTCTCAAGTTTTACACGTAAAATTTTTTGTATAATTTTACCTAAGTTAAAATATAGATTTTTTTGCTATTTTTTTTAAATGAAAGACGATAAATAACCCATTTTACTTGTATTTACCAAGCGTGCCAATATTAGTCCACAGTTACACCAGTCCACCACCAGAGGTCATCATTTTCCCACTACTAATCGCAGCCAGATTCCTCACACATGACATGAACAAACACGAGCCTCAGAAATCATTGTACAATTTAAAAGTCAAATCCTTTTTATTTTTTTATTTTCTTTGCAGCACAAGGAATATTCTACCCATTCGGCTCAGCAGCAGGAGACACAAGAAACGCTGCTGTTGATGATGGAAGCTCCTCAGTTATTCCACTGTTGAGTCCATTTCTGTTCTTTGGCCGCACACACCAGCAGATTTATGTAAGAATTTGATTCCATCTTTATTCAAAGTCTAACTGTGAGTGGCGGATGGTTTATAAACTCATCTGTGATCAGTAAAACCTGTGGCTGTGATATTGACAAAATGTCTCATGTTTCAGGTTAATAATAATGGACACCTCACATTCAACCAGGCTTTATTAAAATATATTCCCTACCCCTTTCCTGCTAATGGAAGCCAAGATATAATTGCTGGTCTATGGACCGACCTTGACAACAGTGTGGGAGGTGTGGTTTCATATCATCAGTACACTAGTGGAAGTGTTCTCACACGCGCCACTCAGGATATTAACAATCATTTCCCAAATCTGGCCTTCAGCGCTTCTTGGGTCTTTGTTGCAACGTGGGATAAAGTCCCTTACTACAGCTTGACCAGCACAGTAAGATTGATATACTTCTGAAATATGAATGTTTACACTTTAGTTATTCAATTTCAAAATACTTTATTGGTGTGAACATAATAATACACAAAGAAATTGGCCGATAAAATAGTAATAAATTAAAAGAATAATAACAATGATGTCACTGAGAAATGGTCATGCAAATAACAATCTAATGTTATTTTATAAATAAAAAAAAGATGTATAATCAACACTACATTTTTCCCCCCTAACCTTTCAGGAAACATCGTTTCAAGTGGTTTTAATTTCAGGCAGTAATTTTTCATTTATTCTGATGAATTATGGTGACACATCTGTAACAAATCTTCCGGTGGAGGTAAAAGAAACTTATTTTCTTTATCAGAACTAAATGTTACTATACACTATATAACAATGTACACTAGGTGTACTGTTTAAATTTATTTTTTGCTTTTTCATTTTTTGTATAGGCTGGTTATGACACAGTCAACTCCACTGACTTCTTTGTGATTCCTGGATCAAACAGCGGAAACTCCATCTCAAACCTCAAGAACTCCAGTAATGTCCATGTTCCCGGTCGATGGGCCTTTAGGGTGGACAGTGGACACATCCCATGTAATATATTTGTAATACATTTTACAGTTTAAAACTTTAAATGACAAAAAAATAATAATTTAAACCTGTAAGTCCAGTAGCCCTTTTCTGCTAAATTAGCAAGGCCATATTGCTACGTAAATCTGTTTTGTACATATTGACCTTTACCATAATAACACTGCTGGTAAAGGGAAAGACACATGATGAATCAAAGTTAATCACAAACAGCTTTTTCACAAGCATAAGTAAATACTAGTAGGAGGAGCACAGTCTCATGCACACAAATACAAAACACCATCACTGTAATACACATGACACTACTGTAGACCGGTACGTCGACCGCATTACTGCAGAAGCTGCACCGATCCATCTGTCAATCTCCCGTTCCGTCCTTCCCTCACTCGTGAACAAGACCCCAAGATACTTGAACTCCTCCACTTGAGGCAGGAACTCTCCACCAACCTGAAGTGGGCAAACCACCCTTTTCTGACTGAGAACCATGGCCTTGGATTTGGAGGTGCTAATTCTCATCCCAGCCGCTTCACACTCGGCTGTAAACCGTCCCAGCGCATGCTGAAGGTCCTGGTCTGACGGGGCCAGCACGACAACATCACCTGCAAAAAGCAGAGACGAAATCGTGTGGTCCCCAAACCTGACACCCTCCGGCCCCTGATTGCGCCTAGAAATTCTGTCCATAAAAATTATGAACAGAACCGGTGACAAAGGGCAGCCCTGCCGGAGTCCAACATGCACCGCGAACAAGTCTGACTTGCTGCCAGCAATGCAAACCAAGCTCCTGTTCCGGTCGTACAGGGACCAGACAGCCCTTAGCAAAGGGCCCCGGACCCCGGACCCCGTACTCCCAGAGCACCCTCCGCAGGACACCGCAAGGGACACAGTCGAATGCCTTCTCCAAATTCTCAAAGCACATGTGGATTGGTTGGGCAAACTCCCATGATCCCTCCAGCACAGAGGGTATAGAGCTGGTCCAGTGTTCCACGACCGGGACAAAAACCGCACTGTTCCTCCTGAATCCGGGGTTCTACTATCGGCCGTACTCTCCTCTCCAGTACCCTGGCATAGACTTTCCCAGGGAGGCTGAGAAGTGTGATCCCCCTGTAGTTGGAACACACCCTCCGGTTCCCCTTCTTAAAAAGAGGGACCACCACCCCGGTCAATTCTTGTTATTTTCTCAAGTTTTACACGTTAAATTTTTTCTATAATTTTACCTAAGTTAAAATATAGATTATTTTGCTATTTTTTTTAAATGAAAGACGATAAATAACCCATTTTACTTGTATTTACCAAGCGTGCCAATATTAGTCCACAGTTACACCAGTCCACCACCAGAGGTCATCATTTTCCCACTACTAATCGCAGCCAGATTCCTCACACATGACATGAACAAACACGAGCCTCAGAAATCATTGTACAATTTAAAAGTCAAATCCTTTTTATTTTTTTATTTTCTTTGCAGCACAAGGAATATTCTACCCATTCGGCTCAGCAGCAGGAGACACAAAAAACGCTGCTGTTGATGATGGAAGCTCCTCAGTTATTCCACTGTTGAGTCCATTTCTGTTCTTTGGCCGCACATACCAGCAGATTTATGTAAGAATTTAATTCCATCTTTATTCAAAGTCTAACTGTGAGTGGCGGATGGTTTATAATCTCATCTGTGATCAGTAAAACCTTTGGCTGTGATATTGACAAAATGTCTCATGTTTCAGGTTAATAATAATGGACACCTCACATTCAACCAGGCTTTATTGAAATATGTTCCCTACCCCTTTCCTGCTATTGAAAGCCAAGATATAATTGCTGGTCTCTGGACCGACCTTGACAACAGTGTGGGAGGTGTGGTTTCATATCATCAGTACACTAGTGGAAGTGTTCTCACACGCGCCACTCAGGATATAAACAATCATTTCCCAAATCTGGCCTTCAGCGCTTCTTGGGTCTTTGTTGCAACGTGGGATAAAGTCCCTTACTACAGCTTGACCAGCACAGTAAGATTGATATACTTCTGAAATATGAATGTTTACACTTTAGTAATTCAATTTCAAAATACTTTATTGGTCTGAACATAATAATACACAAAGAAATTGGCCGATAAAATAGTAATAAATTAAAAGAATAATAACAATGATGTCACTGAGTAATGGTCATGCAAATAACAATCTAATGTTATTTTATTAAATAAAAAAGATGTATAATCAACACTACATTTTTCCCCCCTAACCTTTCAGGAAACATCGTTTCAAGTGGTTTTAATTTCAGGCAGTTATTTTTCATTTATTCTGATGAATTATGGTGACACATCTGTAACAAATCTTCCGGTGGAGGTAAAAGAAACTTATTTTCTTTATCAGAACTAAATGTTACTATACACTATATAACAATGTACACTAGGTGTACTGTTTAAATGTATTTTTTGCTTTTTAATTTTTTGTATAGGCTGGTTATGACACAGTCAACTCCACTGACTTCTTTGTGATTCCTGGATCAAACAGTGGAAACTACATCTCAAACCTCAAGAACTCCAGTAATGTCCATGTTCCCGGTCGATGGGCCTTTAGGGTGGACAGTGGACACATCCCATGTAATATATTTGTAATACATTTTACAGTTTAAAACTTTAAATGACAAAAAAATAATAATTTAAACCTGTAAGTCCAGTAGCCCTTTTCTGCTAAATTAGCAAGGCCATATTGCTACGTAAATCTGTTTTGTACATATTGACCTTTACCATAATAACACTGCTGGTAAAGGGAAAGACACATGATGAATCAAAGTTAATCACAAACAGCTTTTTCACAAGCATAAGTAAATACTAGTAGGAGCACAGTCTCATGCACACAAATACAAAACACCATCACTGTAACACACATGACACTACTGTAGACCGGTACGTCGACCGCATTACTGCAGAAGCTGCACCGATCCATCTGTCAATCTCCCGTTCCGTCCTTCCCTCACTCGTGAACAAGACCCCAAGATACTTGAACTCCTCCACTTGAGGCAGGAACTCTCCACCAACCTGAAGTGGGCAAACCACTCTTTTCCGACTGAGAACCATGGCCTTGGATTTGGAGGTGCTGATTCTCATCCCAGCCGCTTCACACTCGGCTGCAAACCGTCCCAGCGCATGCTGAAGGTCCTGGTCTGATGGGGCCAGCACGACAACAACATCCGCAAAAAGCAGAGACGAAATCGTGTGGTCCCCAAACCTGACACCCTCCGGCCCCTGATTGTGCCTAGAAATTCTGTCCATAAAATTTATGAACAGAACCGGTGACAAAGGACAGCCCTGCCGGAGTCCAACATGCACCGCGAACAAGTCTGACTTGCTGCCAGCAATGCAAACCAAGCTCCTGTTCCGGTTGTACAGGGACCAGACAGCCCTTAGCAAAGGGCCCCGGACCCCGTACTCCCAGCGCACCCTCCACAGGAAACCGCGAGGGACACAGTCGAATGCCTTCTCCAAATCCTCAAAGCACATGTGGATTGGTTGGGCAAACTCCCATGATCCCTCCAGCACCCTGGAGAGAGTATAGAGCTGGTCCAGTGTTCCACGACCGGGACGAAAACCGCACTGTTCCTCCTGAATCCGGGGTTCTACTATCGGCCGTATTCTCCTCTCCAGTACCCTGGCATAGACTTTCCCAGGGAGGCTGAGAAGTGTGATCCCCCTGTAGTTGGAACACACCCTCCGGTTCCCCTTCTTAAAAAGAGGGACCACCACCCCGGTCAATTCTTGTTATTTTCTCAAGTTTTACACGTTAAATTTTTTCTATAATTTTACCTAAGTTAAAATATAGATTATTTTGCTATTTTTTTTAAATGAAAGACGATAAATAACCCATTTTACTTGTATTTACCAAGCGTGCCAATATTAGTCCACAGTTACACCAGTCCACCACCAGAGGTCATCATTTTCCCACTACTAATCGCAGCCAGATTCCTCACACATGACATGAACAAACACGAGCCTCAGAAATCATTGTACAATTTAAAAGTCAAATCCTTTTTATTTTTTTATTTTCTTTGCAGCACAAGGAATATTCTACCCATTCGGCTCAGCAGCAGGAGACACAAGAAACGCTGCTGTTGATGATGGAAGCTCCTCAGTTATTCCACTGTTGAGTCCATTTCTGTTCTTTGGCCGCACACACCAGCAGATTTATGTAAGAATTTGATTCCATCTTTATTCAAAGTCTAACTGTGAGTGGCGGATGGTTTATAAACTCATCTGTGATCAGTAAAACCTGTGGCTGTGATATTGACAAAATGTCTCATGTTTCAGGTTAATAATAATGGACACCTCACATTCAACCAGGCTTTATTAAAATATATTCCCTATCCCTTTCCTGCTAATGGAAGCCAAGATATAATTGCTGGTCTATGGACCGACCTTGACAACAGTGTGGGAGGTGTGGTTTCATATCATCAGTACACTAGTGGAAGTGTTCTCACACGCGCCACTCAGGATATAAACAATCATTTCCCAAATCTGGCCTTCAGCGCTTCTTGGGTCTTTGTTGCAACGTGGGATAAAGTCCCTTACTACAGCTTGACCAGCACAGTAAGATTGATATACTTCTGAAATATGAATGTTTACACTTTAGTAATTCAATTTCAAAATACTTTATTGGTCTGAACATAATAATACACAAAGAAATTGGCCGATAAAATAGTAATAAATTAAAAGAATAATAACAATGATGTCACTGAGTAATGGTCATGCAAATAACAATCTAATGTTATTTTATTAAATAAAAAAGATGTATAATCAACACTACATTTTTCCCCCCTAACCTTTCAGGAAACATCGTTTCAAGTGGTTTTAATTTCAGGCAGTTATTTTTCATTTATTCTGATGAATTATGGTGACACATCTGTAACAAATCTTCCGGTGGAGGTAAAAGAAACTTATTTTCTTTATCAGAACTAAATGTTACTATACACTATATAACAATGTACACTAGGTGTACTGTTTAAATGTATTTTTTGCTTTTTAATTTTTTGTATAGGCTGGTTATGACACAGTCAACTCCACTGACTTCTTTGTGATTCCTGGATCAAACAGTGGAAACTACATCTCAAACCTCAAGAACTCCAGTAATGTCCATGTTCCCGGTCGATGGGCCTTTAGGGTGGACAGTGGACACATCCCATGTAATATATTTGTAATACATTTTACAGTTTAAAACTTTAAATGACAAAAAAATAATAATTTAAACCTGTAAGTCCAGTAGCCCTTTTCTGCTAAATTAGCAAGGCCATATTGCTACGTAAATCTGTTTTGTACATATTGACCTTTACCATAATAACACTGCTGGTAAAGGGAAAGACACATGATGAATCAAAGTTAATCACAAACAGCTTTTTCACAAGCATAAGTAAATACTAGTAGGAGCACAGTCTCATGCACACAAATACAAAACACCATCACTGTAACACACATGACACTACTGTAGACCGGTACGTCGACCGCATTACTGCAGAAGCTGCACCGATCCATCTGTCAATCTCCCGTTCCGTCCTTCCCTCACTCGTGAACAAGACCCCAAGATACTTGAACTCCTCCACTTGAGGCAGGAACTCTCCACCAACCTGAAGTGGGCAAACCACTCTTTTCCGACTGAGAACCATGGCCTTGGATTTGGAGGTGCTGATTCTCATCCCAGCCGCTTCACACTCGGCTGCAAACCGTCCCAGCGCATGCTGAAGGTCCTGGTCTGATGGGGCCAGCACGACAACAACATCCGCAAAAAGCAGAGACGAAATCGTGTGGTCCCCAAACCTGACACCCTCCGGCCCCTGATTGTGCCTAGAAATTCTGTCCATAAAATTTATGAACAGAACCGGTGACAAAGGACAGCCCTGCCGGAGTCCAACATGCACCGCGAACAAGTCTGACTTGCTGCCAGCAATGCAAACCAAGCTCCTGTTCCGGTTGTACAGGGACCAGACAGCCCTTAGCAAAGGGCCCCGGACCCCGTACTCCCAGCGCACCCTCCACAGGAAACCGCGAGGGACACAGTCGAATGCCTTCTCCAAATCCTCAAAGCACATGTGGATTGGTTGGGCAAACTCCCATGATCCCTCCAGCACCCTGGAGAGAGTATAGAGCTGGTCCAGTGTTCCACGACCGGGACGAAAACCGCACTGTTCCTCCTGAATCCGGGGTTCTACTATCGGCCGTATTCTCCTCTCCAGTACCCTGGCATAGACTTTCCCAGGGAGGCTGAGAAGTGTGATCCCCCTGTAGTTGGAACACACCCTCCGGTCCCCCTTCTTAAAAAGAGGGACCACCACCCCGGTCAATTCTTGTTATTTTCTCAAGTTTTACACGTTTAATTTTTTCTATAATTTCCCTTATGTTGAAATATAGATTTTTTTGGATTTTTTTTTAATGAAAGACGATAAATAAATAACCCATTTTACTTGTATTTACCAAGTGTGCCAATATTAGTCCACAGTTACACCACTCCACCACCAGAGGTCATCATCTTCCCACTACTAATCGCAGCCAGATTCCTCACACATGACATGAACAACATGAGCCTCAGAAATCATTGTACAATTTAAAAGTCAAATCCTTTTTTTCTTTTCTTTTTTTTTTTTCTTTGCAGCACAAGGAATATTCTACCCATTCGGCTCAGCAGCAGGAGACACAAAAAACGCTGCTGTTGATGATGGAAGCTCCTCAGTTATTCCACTGTTGAGTCCATTTCTGTTCTTTGGCCGCACACACCAGCAGATTTATGTAAGAATTTAATTCCATCTTTATTCAAAGTCTAACTGTGAGTGGCGGATGGTTTATAATCTCATCTGTGATCAGTAAAACCTTTGGCTGTGATATTGACAAAATGTCTCATGTTTCAGGTTAATAATAATGGACACCTCACATTCAACCAGGCTTTATTGAAATATGTTCCCTACCCCTTTCCTGCTATTGAAAGCCAAGATATAATTGCTGGTCTCTGGACCGACCTTGACAACAGTGTGGGAGGTGTGGTTTCATATCATCAGTACACTAGTGGAAGTGTTCTCACACGCGCCACTCAGGATATAAACAATCATTTCCCAAATCTGGCCTTCAGCGCTTCTTGGGTCTTTGTTGCAACGTGGGATAAAGTCCCTTACTACAGCTTGACCAGCACAGTAAGATTGATATACTTCTGAAATATGAATGTTTAAACTTCAGTAATTCAATTTCAAAATACTTTATTGGTGTGAACACAATACTACAAAAAGAAAGTGGCAGAGAAAATAGTAATAAATTAAAACAGTAATAACAATGATGTCACTGAGTAATGTTCATGCAAATAACAATATAATGTTATTTTATAAATAAAAAAAAGATGTATAATCAACACTACATTTTCCCCCCCTAACCTTTCAGGAAACATCGTTTCAAGTGGTTTTAATCTCAGGCAGTAATTTTTCATTTATTCTGATGAATTATGGTGACACATCTGTAACAAAGCTTCCGGTGGAGGTAAAATAAACTTCTTTTCTTTATCAGAACAAAATGTTACTATACACTATATAACAATGTACACTAGGTGTACTGTTTTAATTTATATTTTGCTTTTTCATTTTTTTGTATAGGCTGGTTATGACACAATCAACTCCATTGACTTCTTTGTGATTCCTGGATCAAACAGTGGAAACTCCATCTCAAACCTCAAGAACTCCAGTAATGTCCATGTTCCCGGTCGATGGGCCTTTAGGGTGGACAGTGGACACATCCCATGTAATATTTTTGTAATACATTTTACAGTTTAAAACTTTAAAGGACAAAAAATTATAATTTAAATCTGTAAGTCTAGTAGCCCTTTTCTGCTAAATTAGCAAGGCCATATTGCTACGTAAATCTGTTTTGTACATATTGACATATACCATAATAATACTGCTGGTAAAGGGAAAGACACATGATGAATCAAAGTTAATCACAAACAGCTTTTTCACAAGCATAAGTAAATACTAGTAGGAGCACAGTCTCATGCACACAAATACAAAACACCATCACTGTAACACACATGACACTACTGTAGACCGGTACGTCGACCGCATTACTGCAGAAGCTGCACCGATCCATCTGTCAATCTCCCGTTCCGTCCTTCCCTCACTCGTGAACAAGACCCCCAAGATACTCGAACTCCTCCACTTGAGGCAGGAACTCTCCACCAACCTGAAGTGGGCAAACCACCCTTTTCCGACTGAGAACCATGACCTCGGATTTGGAGGTGCTTATTCTCATCCCAGCTGCTTCACACTCGGCTGCAAACCGTCCCAGCCCATGCTGAAGGTCCTGGTCTGATGGGGCCAGCACGACAACATCATCCGCAAAAAGCAGAGACGAAAATTTGTTGTCTCTAAACCTGACACCCTCTGGCCCCTGGCTGCGCCTAGAAATTCTGTCCATAAAAATTATGAACAGAACCGGTGACAAAGGGCAGCCCTGCCGGAGTCCAACATGCACCGGAAACAAGTATGACTTGCTCCTGTATAACCAAGCTCCTGCTCCGGTTGTACAGGGACCGGACAGCCCTTAGCAAAGGGCCCCGGACCCCGTACTCCCAGCGAACCCTCCACAGGACGCCGCGAGGGACACAGTCGAATGCCTTCTCCAAATCCACAAAGCACATGTGGATTGGTTGGGCCAACTCCCATGATCCCTCCAGCACATAGGGTATAGAGCTGGTCCAGTGTTCCACAACTGGGACGAAAACCGCACTGTTCCTCCTGAATCTGGGGTTCTACTATCGGCCGTATTCTCCTCTCCAGTACCCTGGCATAGACTTTTCCGGGGAGGCCAAGAAGTGTGATCCCCCTGTAGTTGGAACACCCCCTCCGGTCCCCCTTCTTAAAAAGAGGGATCACGACCCCAGTCTGCCTGCCCAAAGGTACTGTCCCCGACCGCCACGCCATGTTGCAGAGGCGTGTCAGCCAAGACAGCCCCGCAACATCCAGAGACTTGAGGTACTCTGGGCGGATCTCATCTCTCTCAAGGACTTGGGACGTTTTTCGCTGGGAAAATCAAAAACATGTGACGCGCACTCCCCAAAAACTTCTCTTCTGTTCTATGATGACATATGCTTACACAGTGTACAGGATAATGCAGAAAGAGCTATTACTGTAATGTCAATGTGTCATGAAAAAGTAAAACGTTTAATTCAAACTATAATTTTATATCGCAAGATATATTGTCCATAGCTGAAATACAACAAACTATCACAGCAATGTAATTTGAATGATCTCATCTGTCGTCATAATGCTGGTGAATTGTAGAGCTTGTGCAAATACACTGAACAAAATTATAAACGCAACACTTTTTTGTTTTTGCCCAATGTTCATGCTCAATGGGTGACATGTCCTGTGAGTATGCTGGCCATGCAAGAACTGGGATGTTTTCAGCTTCCAGGAATTGTGTACAGATCCTTGCAACATGGGGCCGTGCATTATCATGCTGCAACATGAGGTGATGGTCGTGGATGAATGGCACAACAATGGGCCTCAGTCACGGTATCTCTTTGCATTCAAAATGCCATCAATAAAATGCACCTGTGTTCGTTGTCCATAACATACGCCTGCCCATACAATAATCCCACCGCCACCATGGGCCACTCGATCCACAACGTTGACATCAGCAAACCGCTCACCCACACGACGCCATACACGCTGCCTGCTATCTACCCTGTACAGTGAAAACTGGGATTCATCTGTGAAGAGAACACCTCTCCAAAGAGCCAGACTCCATCGAATGTGAGCATTTGCCCACTCAAGTCGGTTACGACGACGAACTGCAGTCAGGTTGAAAACCCGATGAGGACGACGAGCATGCAGATGAGCTTCCCTGAGACGGTTTCTGACAGTTTGTGCAGACATTCTTTGGTTATGCAACAGCTGTCCGGGTGGCTGGTCTCAGACGATCTTGGAGGTGAAGATACTGGGTGTGGAGGTCCTGGGCTGGTGTGGTTACCCGTGTTCTGCGGTTGTGAGGCCGGTTGGATGTACTGCCAAATTCTCTGAAACGCCTTTGGAGATGGCTTATGGTAGAAAAATTAACATTCAATTCACGGGCAACAGCTCTGGTGGACACTCCTGCAGTCAGCATGCCAATTGCATGCTCCCTCAAAACTTGTGACATCTATGGCTTTGTGCTGTGTGATAAAACTGCACATTTTAGAGTGGCCTTTTATTGTGGTCAGCCTAAGGCACACCTGTGCAATAATCATGCTGTCTAATCAGCATCTTGATATCCCACACCTGTTAGGTGGATGGATTATCTCGGCAAAGGAGAAGTGCTCACTAACACAGATTTAGACAGATTTGTGAACATTATTTGAGAGAAATAGGCCTTTGGTGTACATAGAAAAAGTCTTAGATCTTTGAGTTCAGCTCATGAAAAATGGGGGCAAAAACAAAAGTGTAGCGTTTATCATTTTGTTCAGTGTATATCCACATCGCTATGTTCAGATGCTTGCTTAACTGCTGGTTTCTCACTGATGTCATTTTTTACAGGAAATTATTGAGAGAAAGTGTGCAGCACATATTTAGATATTCATTTCAACGTTGCTCAGTATATCGCTTAGAACAGTATATCACTGCAAGGTATTTCCAACTTACTTTTATTTCTAAGTGAAGAGCGAACAAGAACTTCACCGCGAGTATATCAGGGCATTGAATCACATTCAGTCTCTTGTTCCTTATGTGACTGATTTAGCTGCCAGAGGCTAGCTCGCATCTCTATGTGGTTTGTGCACTAGTGCGAACACGAGAAATAAGTTGCTGGCTGCAGTTCACTTAATGGCCACCGGTGTCACTGATAAAAGCATGATTATTATTATTTTTTAAATCATGTATGGATAATCAAGAAAACCTAAGTTGCTTCAGAAAAGATCATCTTGAAATATCACTATATATATAGTTCTGCTTATGTTTACTTTATAAATTCTGTAAAGTTTTCACAGCAAAAAGACACATGAACCACGGCCTGAAGGTGGACATTTATACAATTATACCAAAATGCATTTTACTTAAAAATGTATTGATTTATAATGTTCTGTAATGGTTTTTTGTTGTTGTTGTTTAACAGCCACAACAGCCACAACACCTGCATCACCAACACCTGCATCACCAACATCTCCATCAACAACACCTGCGTCACCAACATCTCCATCACCAACACCTGAATCACCAACACCTGCATCACCAACACCTGCATTACCAACACCTACATCTCCATCAACAACACTTTCATCACCAACACCTGCATCACCAACATCTCCATCAACAACACCTGCATCACCAACACCTGCATCACCAACATCTCCATCAAAAACACCTGCATCACCAACATCTCCATCAACCACACCTGCATCACCAACACCTGCATCACCTACATCTCCATCATCAACGTTTGATTCTGCACCAACATCACCATCACCAACACCTGCATCACCAACACCTGCTTCACCAACACCTGCATCACCAACACCTGCATCACCAACCCCTGCATCACCAACACCTGCATCACCAACCCCTGCATCACCAACACCTGCATCATCAACGTTTGATTCTGCACCAACATCACCATCACCAACACCTGCATCACCAACATCTCCATCAACAACACCTGCATCACCAACCCCTGCATCACCAACACCTGCATCATCAACGTTTGATTCTGCACCAACATCACCATCACCAACACCTGCATCACCAACACCTGCATCACCAACACCTGCATCACCAACACCTCCATCAACAACACCTGTATCACCAACCCCTGCATCACCAACACCTGCATCATCAACGTTTGATTCTGCACCAACATCACCATCAACACCTGCATCACCAACATTTGATTCTGCACCAACATCTCCATCAACAACACCTGCATCACCAACAAATGATTCTGCACCAACATCTCCATCAACAACACCTGCATCACCAACAAATGATTCTGCACCAACATCTTTATCAACAACACCTGCATCATCAACATATGATTCTGCACCAACATCTCCATCCACAACATCTCAATACACAACACCTGCATCACCAACAAATGATTCTGCACCAACATCTCCATCCACAACACCTGCATCAACACCTGCATCATCAACATTTGATTCTGCACCAACATCTCCATCAACAACACCTGCATCACCAACATTTGATTCTGCACCAACATCTCCACCAACAACACCTGCATCATCAACATTTGATTCTGCACCAACATCACCATCAATAACAACTGCATCACCAACAAATGATTCTGCACCAACATATCCATCAACAACACCTGCATCACCAACATTTGATTCTTTACCAACATCTCCATCAACAACACCTGCATCACCAACATTTGATTCTGCACCAACATCTCCATCGACAATACCTGCATCATCAACATTTGATTCTGCACAAACATCACAATCAACAACACCTGCATCACCAACAAATGATTCTGCACCAACATCTCCATCAACAATACCTGCATCACCAACAAATGATTCTGCACCTACATCTCCATCAACAACACCTGCATCACCAACATCTGCATCACCAACAAATGATTCTGCACCAACATCTCCATCCACAACATCTCCATCAACAACACCTGCATCACCAACAAATGATTCTTCAACAACATCTCCATCCACAACACCTGCATCACCAACAAATGATTCTGCACCAACATCTCCATCCACAACATCTCCATCCACAACACCTGCATCAACAACACCTGCATCACCAACAAATGATTCTGCACCAACATCTCCATCCACAACATCTCCATCAACAACACCTGCATCACCAACAAATGATTCTGCACCAACATCTCCATCAACAACACCAGCATCACCAACATCTGCATCACCAACAAATGATTTTGCACCAACATCTTCTTCACCAACAAATTATTTTGCACCAACATCTCCATCAACAACACCTGCATCACAAACAAATGATTCTTCACCAACATCTCCATCCACAACATCTCCATCAACAACACCTCCATCAACAACACCTACATCACCAATAAATGATTCTGCACCAACATCTCCATCAACAACACCTGCATCACCAACAAATGATTCTGCACCAACATCTCCATCCACAACATCTCCATCAACAACATCTCCGTCCACAACATCTCCATCACCAACAAATGATTCTGCATCAACATCTCCATCCACAACATCTCCATCAACAACACCTGCATCACCAACAAATGATTCTGCACCAACATCTCCATCAACAATACCTGCATCACCAACATATGATTCTGCACCTACATCTCCATCAACAACACCTGCATCACCAACATCTGCATCACCAACAAATGATTCTGCACCAACATCTCCATCCACAACATCTCCATCAACAACACCTGCATCACCAACAAATGATTCTGCACCAACATCTCCATCCACAACACCTGCATCACCAACAAATGATTCTGCACCAACATCTCCATCCACAACATCTCCATCAACAACACCTGCATCAACAACACCTGCATCACCAACAAATGATTCTGCACCAACATCTCCATCCACAACATCTCCATCAACAACACCTGCATCATCAACAAATGATTCTGCACCAACATCTCCATCAACAACACCAGCATTACCAACATCTGCATCACCAACAAATGATTTTGCACCAACATCTTCTTCACCAACAAATTATTCTGCACCAACATCTCCATCAACAACACCTGCATCACCAACAAATGATTCTTCACCAACATCTCCATCCACAACATCTCCATCAACAACACCTCCATCAACAACACCTACATCACCAACAAATGATTCTGCACCAACATCTCCATCAACAACACCTGCATCACCAACAAATGATTCTGCACCAACATCTCCATCCACAACATCTCCATCAACAACATCTCCGTCCACAACATCTCCATCACCAACAAATGATTCTGCATCAACATCTCCATCCACAACATCTCCATCAACAACACCTGCATCACCAACAAATGATTCTGCACCAACATCTCCATCCACAACATCTCCATCCACAACATCTCCATCCACAACATCTCCATCCACAACATCAACATCCACAAGATCAAGATCCACATCATCAACAACATCTGCATCAATACGTCAGAGGGCCGGTCTGATCAGCTCAGGGTTCGCTTCTGTTGTTTTCTTTGTTTTTCTGGACCATAAGGCTGTCACATTGTGTTTGTGTTGTCATGCCATATGCTCTATTGTCTATTGGTACTCCGTCCCTCTTGTTACTTTATCTCATTTTGGCCTGTTTTAAGTCATTTGTCAGCCTTTATTTCCCCCTCTTGTTTTTCTGTCCTGTGTCAGATCGAATCTCTGCATTGCTGAGTTTACCTGGCTCTCACCTGTCTTAACCTTGATCTTGTTCTGCAGCTTTAATCTTAGTCTTGTCTTGTTTTCCTGCCATTTATCTGAAGTTTTGTGATTTGGTTATTTATTTATTTATTTTATTTTTTCGTTCATCTAGCCTTGTTTTTGAGCTCCCCCATTTGGTTAGTTTAGTTTTTTGTTTAGTTCCCCCCCCCCCCTGCCCTTTACTTTCTACTCTCCTCTCTGCTGGCTCCCAATTTTCATGTTGCTCCCTTCCTGCTCCTTTTTGGATCTTCTCTGTCCACCAGCCTCAAAAGATACCAGCTACCACCACCAGGTCCCTACTGAAGGATCTGAGGGTTTTCAATTATAACCTGTGTGTTTTACTTTCAGAAAGCAACCATACATTGGTGTTATTTAATTTTTATATGAAATTTCATAATCATTAGTCATTTATGTAGTTGTCTTCTGATTTATAATTTATTAATACTATTGTAAATAAATTATGGCATTGTGGTGCCATAGAAGGTTCCAGTAATGTTTGGCAAGCAGGTGCAAACCCACGTAGTGCCTGCAGTTGATTTCAACTTCTTCATTATTGCCCTGCTAGTAGTAATGGGCATTTTCTCTTTAGCAATTTTTTTTTAGCCATTTCCTGATTTGTTGCAGCTCAACAGCTTTTTGTCACACATCATTACTGAATTCTCAGGTCTTTTCCATAATGATCTAGATCCGTAGGAATTTACCTTGTATGTCCACTAATAATTAAAGCCCAGTGACACTGGAAGTCATGACTTATGATGTAAGTGTTCTTAATTACCCAGGTGAACTTAAAAACATACAGTATGATTGGGGATATACTTAAGTAAGATTTTATTCTTAGAGGAATGTATAAAAAAAGATTTATGTATAGTGATTTTGCTGTCACATCAACAGTTACACCGGTCAGCCACCAGATGTCATCATCGTCCCACTACTACTCACAGTCTGTCCTTACACCGTTATTTTAAACCATGCAACTCTGTCTTATTCCCATGCAACTACCATGCTGCTATTTACAAAATAAAAGAGTATGAAGTGAGTACTGGATCCACTGTGTTTTAATGCACACACTATCGTGGTAACGCATTCCTGAACCAAATCACTTCTAAACTTTACAGTGCTTTTGCATCCTTTTTGAAAACGAAATGTCAATTCCTCACAATTTCTCCTATGTTCCACAGAATAAAGAAAGTCATAAAGGTTTTGTTTGGGTGAGGTGTGTAAATTAACGCAGCTTCCATTTTTAGATAATCTATTCCTTTAACATTTGCTGTCAGTTCAACAACTGGAAGTAATTTTGGCATAAAATGCCAATTTTCTTCTTTGGATAATGAATGATTTAAATTTCTTTGGAATTTAATTAATGCATATTAGTGCACCCGTATTGTAAAGGGTTCCCAAAAATTCCACTGCGCTAGTTGCAAAACAATCTGGGATTGTTTTCTCTGCCGTAGAGTTTGGCCAAAAGTAAGCGTCTTATAAGTCAGCATGATGATGTCACGCATCTTTTGGAAAAAGGGAAGTCGTGACGTAAGGAATGCTGTTTCCAGGACCAAGCCTCTAGCTCGTTTCACTTAAAAATACTCTCTCAACAGCTGTTTATGAGCACAGATTATTTATTGCACATTTAACCTAAGCTATTAAAAACTTAGGGTACTGTACACTAAAGTCTCTGTGCTCATGGCATCCCGGAAAATATTTTAACGATTCATTAAACATGAATCACTGTCCGACCAACTGAGATTTTGGCAAGGAGTCGAAATTCGGCACAACACCAGGTTCATGTTTTTGACGCCTTAAAATGCAGCATATGTAGGCAGAGCCGTTGTGTTGCTTTCAGTAAAATGCGTTTACAGCATGCGACACACCACTTTCATTTATCATGCAGGCTGTGCATAAGTGCAGTGTATGTGTGTGTGTGTGTTCCTATCTATATGTTTTGTCTTGTGTGACTGTGAAGTGAACAGGGTTTTGTTTATTAATCCCTCTCTTCATACAAGCACACACTGACTGACATGAATTGTTTGCTAGACATTTAAAGGAACGCACCAACTTTTTGGGACTTTAGCTTATTCACCGTATCCCCCAGAGTTAGATAAGTCCATACTTACCCTTTTCATCTCCGTGCGTGCCATAACTCTGTCTGACACACTCGCCTTCTGAGAATTTAGTTCCCAGTATACGGTTAGAAGATGGCTGTGTCTCATGTGACCTAGTTATTTGTACACGCTGTGACTATACAAATCACAACATGTATATAGGAAAATGTTGGCGTTATTTTGTCACTTATTGGGAGCAGTATGCTAGCTGGAGCCATTTACCTCCAGTCTTTGTGCTAAGCTAGGCTAGCGGTGGGTGCGTCAGACAGAGTTACGATATTCTTTTTTTTAAAAGCAGCTAAAGACATTAGCGCACCAATCTTAAGCCTAGACTGGAGTTCGTTCCAGGACGAAGGGCCATAGTAAGACAGACTCCTCTTTCATGCTTCTGTCCTCATTCTTGGTACCTTACAAAGTAGTCCATCACTAGATCTTAAATGATATGAACTTTGCATATGAACAAATTTTAAACAGATATAAGAAGGCAAAAGACCTAAAACAGCTTTATAAATAAAAATGTGCCAATGTAGCATCATGCGCACTTTGAGTGACCAATTTACCCTACTATATAAGATGCAGTGATGTGTCTGATAGCCAGCATTTGTGATGAACCTGAGAGCCACATGATAAAGAGAGTCAAGCATTGACAGAGTAGATGGACAAGCAAATTGATAAATGATATCACCATAATCTATCATTCTGAGACAGGAATAATCCTGCAACCAGTTTTTTCCGTGTAGTCCTAAAAAAGCAAGATTTCAATCTATATAAAAATGCCAGAGTGAATTTAAGTTTTATAGCAATAGCTTCAATATGTTTTTTAAAGGTAAAACCTTTGTCCAGCCAGATACCCAAGTATTTATAAGTATCAACATGTTCAATGGCTTCATCTTGCAGTGTGTTAATAGCAAGAACTGGGACTTTAGTATTTATAGGTGCAAATATCATCGCCTTTGTCTTTTTTTTGCATTTAAAAGTAGCTTCAAATCAAACAGGGCAGATTGTAATGAGGCAAAATCTAACTGCAAATTTGCACAGGTAGTCTCAGGTGTAAGGGCACAAGAATACATAATTGTATCATTGGCATACAGATGATACTGTGAGTGTTTAAACTCACTGCAAACATTGTTTATATAGATGCTAAAAAGCAAAGGACCTAAAACTGATCCTTGTTGGACACCCTTTTTTAGGACAACAGGGTCAGATGTTACATTCCCATGCCTTACGATTTGCATCCATTCAGAGAGATAGCTGTGAAACCAATTCACAGCTCTATGCCCAACACCAATATTCAAAAGGGTTTTTTGCTAATACTTTATTTTGATGGTCCACTTTAGACATTCTACTAACTATAACTTTGCATTTGCATGTCCAGCGCAGTCATTAGAGTATTAGTAGACTGTGTGCTTAATATCTGCAAACACTTTATTCTGATGATCCTCAACAGACATTCTGCTGACTATAACTTAACAAATACAACTACTAACCTAACAGTCTACTGATACTCTACTCAGTGCCGGCCCGAGCCTTTTGGGGGCCCTAAGCAGAATTTGATTTGGGGGCCCCCTCCCACCATGCAGAGTCACCTGTGCTTGACGATTATTGACACAATGTCACGCTATGATGTTACATTATAAATTAATACAATGAGGTTATGTATTAATAAAAAATAAATACTTAATAAAAAATAGATACTTAAAGTTTAAATTTTTTCTTTACTCTTTTACTAACTCTTGGAAACTTCTGAAAACAAACTGTCACAAAACATATAAAAAAAATTATTTGCAAAATATCCTCCAACGTTTTGCAACACTTTGCAGTTTGAATGATGTCTTGTATGAACATGACGGAGTATGTTTTTATGTTTCCACTGTTCGATCGCGCCCGCGACTCACACACACGCACACAAACACACACACACAACATATTCCAGCATTGTAATCTTCCACTGTGATGTTTCCAAGCACATTTTTGCGCGTGTGAAGAGGAGGATTTTTTCCGTCGATATTGGAACGTGAGTGAAGTACAAAGCCTATGATAAAGAATAGTTTACCATCCAAATCCATCGCGAATGTTGAAACATTTTGATTCTAATGAGAGAGATACGTGAGCCCAACGCCGCTTACTTTCACTTTCGCTTTAAATTATTTCGTTTTGGCTTGTTTATAGTTATTTTTTTATTCTTGTTCTGTTCTGAATATCATTACATTTAAAGGATAAATCATTGATCAAATCAAATTTTTGTGACATGGCTTAACATTACCGTGACTGCGCACAAATTGTCTATGCACGCGAGGTTATGCGCATGACTCAAACACTGGCAGACACAGCAGCAGTTGTAGGCAGGTATATTGATCATGAAATCAGAATTTTCTTGTCTTGAATTATTAATCCTTTCATTCATTTATGTCACTTGTTTAAGTTAATTAATATGTAAAAAAAAAAAAAAAAAAAAAAAAAAAAACTCGATTGGGGGCCCCCTGGTGGCGAGGGGGCCCCAAGCAGCCGCTTAGTTCGCTTATGCCTCGGGCCGGCCCTGACTCTACTGATAGTTCGTAGAATGTCTGAAGGATTATGGAAATAAAGTGTTTCTTTGTTTGTTCATTATTTCTTGAATACAGATGTATTTGGCCTCTTGTATGTGTAGCAGGATGCAGCTGTCTCGCTCATGCCTCCCTAAGTGACACTTAATTTGCTGTGCTGTGAGTGGTTCTGGGCAGTTAACTCTGAGCCAATCGCGAGGGCTAAACCCCTTTATAAACTGGGACTTTTCTTTTGACAAGTGATGTCACCGGTACGCAACTTCTTGTCCTGTCTACCTGCCCAGCGACCTGACGTCTGCCTTGGTTATCTGTTTACCGTAGCGCCGCAGAATTCCTGGTGCAGAAGCAGCCCTTTCACCAGCTGAGTGTGCGCCCTGCTATCAGCAATCAGAGCTCGGGGCTTGTGACGGAGCGCTGTTAATCATAGGGAGTGCTATTTAACCGGAGGTGCGGCCACCAGTTGGCTACATCGATGCTGAACATCTGCTGCTTTGCTTATGCTTTTCACGTTTACGTGTTGTTCACAGATTTTCATCGTACCTGGCTGCCTTTCCACACGGGACTAAGGATTATTGAACCTGTGGTTAACAGGCGACTGGCTGGCATATTACATCGTTGCCTGTTTAAAGGTGAACTAAGTAACTTTTTTTACCTTAACTGAACAGCTTCGGAGTCATTGGAATGGTTATATTACTTATTTCGGGTTGAATGGTGGTCGTTTCGCACCCCCCCTGGTGCCCGTGAGCGGAAAATACGCACTTGCAACTTTGAGCCGGCGGGTCGCCAGCCGCTGCGTCAGGAAGTATCGCGTGATATCAGGTCTCGCGATGTAAACAATTGCTTTACGGCCAAAAGAAATCTGCTAAAATGCTGTCATTATTGCGCTCCCTCACGCTGTTCGAACCCGAATGAAGAAGACGTTTTAAAGAACGTCCCATCTGCTTTGATGTCGTTGATCTATAGCCTCTGGTGTCTGAGAATCACCAATGAGTTTTTACAACAGTGTTGTCAAATATCTATTCCGAAGCTGTGGGGGGAGCTCTAGAGAGAAACCTGCGAGCATACAGCGAAGAAATCCCAAAGCTACTGAGTGCTGCTTTAACACTGTTTGATCCTTCTTCCTGTCATTGTTGTGAATCAGTGTTTGAGTGTAGTGTGTTTGATGGACTGCCTGGCACCACTTTAATTGTTTTGTTTGTTTATTTATTTATTTGAACTCTTGTATGGAGGCCTTTTCCTGCTGCTGATATCCAAGAGGATTGGCCTAATTGTGATTTTCTTTTGTTTGACCTTTTTTTGTGATTTGTCCACACTGACTGAAGACCTTGAAGTGGTTGATCCATGGGACATTTTGTCCCGTTGTTGATTGTTGTGGATGGGTTATGATGTTTTGTCCATGTTTAATTGTTTATTTTGATTTATTGTGTGATTGTGAGTCTCTGTTCATATTGCTAACCCCAGTACCACCTTGGGCTTTAGAGCGGGTGGCTTATTAGACATTGTTTATTGTAATTTTTGTGTGTGTAATTTTGTTTAACTTCCACGTGTCTGTCCTTTGTCCAGGTGCTGAGAACTGCCAGTGGGAGCACACTGAAAAAATATTTTCATTCATCCAATTAAAAAAATGTAGGGTAATGGTTCACATCTATATTTTATAACTTGAGCCAATGAAAAATAAATAACTTGCCCTTACCAATATTTTCTATGTCTATGAAAACTATTTTATAAAACTTGGCACAAAGCATATTTTTCTTGTTGAAAAAATTTAATTAATTTAAATTCTATTTTTGATCTAAACAAAAATTTATAGATTTAATCAAAACAAAAATTCTCATTTAATAAATATGTATTAGAAATTATTTGTTTTCTCCAATTAAATAGATATTGATTTAATAATACAATTATTTCTCATTTTTAAAAATACAACTTAATAGAAATTATTTATTTTAAACAAACAAAAAGATATGGATTCAATAAAACATATTTCCCATTAAGGAACATTAATTAATCTTGTCCAAAATCAAATAAAAAAAGAGACATAATTTTCATTAAATCGATATTTATTAAATTATTATATACATTACTTCCACACATCCACAATTTTGTGTCAGATTTTCAACTTTTTCAACATTTGCGACAGACAGCAAGTCCCTCAGAACCTCTTGACCCTCAAGTATGATTCCAATGTTTGTGGGTATACAGCTTGTGCATCTCTGATGACAAAGATTTCCATGGTTTCTGCTGAAGAGTTTTTTCAGCCTCTTCCTTCTCCAACACCTGGAAAAGAATTTAGGAAGGAGAAAAGAAAAAGAAAAAAAGAAAAAGGAATCAATACAGCTTGGGTTTCCCCCCAAATTAGTTTACATAATACTAATACTTCTAACTAATTATAAAATGTACTCCAATTTGTTGTTGACATATAAATATAAGTTGCACAAACTTTCCAGCACATGGGACTCTGATTTTAGCTGAAAGTAATTGTTTCTATATTTGAAAGTAGCCTTCAGACTGTTATCAGACATATATCTGAACATAGTCTGATGTCTAATTTTGAAGTGGACAGCCATATCTAGCATTTTCACATCTCTAAAGTAATCTGGCCTTACCAGGAAATCTTTGATGAGGTCCTCCACTGTTTCTCCCATATAAAGGATGAGATATTTAAGTGCTCTTTGTATCGGTGTCAGTATCCTGCATCAAGATAGTACAAATTTGGCATGAGGGTACATTATGGTCAACAAACTTTAGCACAATATACGTTATCAGTTGATATAATAATCATTATAATATATGATTCAATAGTGTGTCAATCCTATTACTAACGCCACGAAAAAATGTCTGCCCCCCCAGTGTCCTCTGGCTTGTAGCTGCTACTACACTTTTTTGAAAACCAACCGACATCAACTGATTGGCGCCAATGCAGCAATACTTCTATGCATACAATACAATTCTGATTCTCTCTGGAGCAGCAAAGTGATCCACGGAACATAGAAGAGCGGTTACAGCGGTCTGCTGACTGGTCGTTGTCGTCGAGAAGATTTGTGTTTAATGCCCATGCGCAATCCTGTGTGTAACCTTGAAATTGTACATTCGTCGAAACAAATATTTCTTATTTGAGCTCTTAATGAAAAATATTTATATTTAACTATTTTTTGAACGAAAAAAATATTATTTGAAAAATAAAACAAATAATGGTAAACTGAATTGAAAGTAAAAATTATTATTTGGATGAAGTACTGCTTGAAAACCTTTTTACAGTGCAGTGCCCCTTGCGGTGGCGGGTCCCTTGGTGTGTGCTGTGGCTGCGTGTTCACCAAGTGTGGTAATTTCTCTTGCGGTGTGTGTGTGTGTGTGTGTGTGAAATTCGACACGTGTGATTGGGGTGTTTTTCATGGATGCTCATTGCTCGAGCCACTAGCCTCCCACTGGTAAGATTCCGCCCTATTCCCCTCCTCTCTCGGGGGTGTGTGTGTGCGTTGCGAATGGAGTATAGTGAGTGGAGTGAATATTGTGTGTGTGTGTTCATTGAGTTTAAAAGTAAAAATAAAAACTTTGTACTGGGCCACTGTCTCTGGCTATCCATCAACGAACTTGAGTGCCTGGTTAGAACAAAATAGTTAATTCTTTGGGTGTAAGTCCCATCGTGGCATAGTCTGCTAACTGCCTGGGCCTAAGCCCTGTTATGTGTATTCCTTCTGCCACATATGCATCTGCTATCACTCCAGATCTGAAAGGTTTTATATTATATTTTAGTTGACTCTATCACAGTCTCCATGTTTGTGTGTTTCTCTCTCTCGATATTCAGAGACTAGTGTAACCCAGGTGAGGTTAATATTTCATATAGGGTTATTACTATCTTTTTTCTGAGAATATTACAGAAATAGTTAATTCTGAGTAAGAAGGGGATTGTTATTGATTTTACAATAATATTAGACATTCAGAGAATTAATTTATAGGATTTAAAAGTGATATAAAGGGTTTATTATGAAGAAGAATAAAACTGGGATGTGTGACTTTAAGAATAATGAGGGAGATTAAAGTTTGTCTGTAATGCACTTGGCAAAAATGTGCTTTTGCCTAGCAAACTTGTATTGTTTTATTCTCATTGGCTGTTGCTTTATGTTTATCCCGCCTCCTTAAGCAGAGAGTGATTCTGATTGGATGGGAGCGGGGTAGTGACTGACAGGGAGGCGATTCGAGAAGGGGAGAGACTGAAGTTGGAAGAATATGTTCTGATGGCTGAAGTGGAAAATGTAATCTAAGTGCTGTATAAGTGTTTAGTTCGTGCATTTATTCATTTCTGACTTTCAAAACAAGAAACATTTGTTTAAGTTTTACGAGTTACTCCATACAGGAGTTCGTGCACGATACGTTAGTACACGGACATTTAGATGCTAGACTGCACGTTGGTTATCGTATCCGTATGAAGAGGACACCAATTCGCTGGACTCTGACCAAAGCGTTCTAGATCGGGTGAGATCTGGATTCCGATTGCTGCTGTCGGGGAAGAAGATGGTGAGCTGATGGGTCATGTAAGAGCCAGTGTGTTCGTATGTGCTCGCGGAGGATGAAGAGCTGCTGATCGTGAGGGTTCGCTGACTGAGGAACTCAGGTGATCTTGTTTATTTTATTTGCTCGATAGAGTGAAGAGGCCATTTGTTGTTTCTAGGCCACAGCGAACTCTAGCAACGGTACAGGCCTGCAACGAGGGGTTGGGTGGTGACTTTTACATTGTGTGTGCGCGCGCATACGAGTGATCACTCAAAAAGGTACTTTTGTTTCACGTTTAAATTTTCCAAAAATACAAAAAAAATTGTATCAAGAAAGTGTTATTGCTGATTTATGTGAGGTAACTGAAAAGGTTATTCTGTTATTTGAACTTTTGCATTCTATTGGATTACTATATGATTTAATTCACTTAAAGGTATAGCGGAGGATGTTTTACTTCCTGGTGGGTAACCTATACTATTGGTCCTCCTAATTGTCAATCATTCTGGTGAATCAATCAAACTTTTCAAAAAGTGGAGAGGTAGACAAAAATTTTATCTAAAATTTGGAAAGATCCTCCGCTATACCTTTAACCCTCTGGGGTCTGAGCTGTTTTCTATGGCGGGCCGGAAGGTTCAAAAATAGGACTAATGATTAGTCGTGGGAAGTCACTTTACTATAGCCACTAGCTACTGACTTTCCCACTGATATGCCATCGGTGGATCTGTATACGTACTCTCCTCACACAGCGAGCGACTCACCCTCCTCACACAGCGAGCGACTCAATTTCCTCAGCGAGCGACTCACTTTCCTCAGCGAGCGACTCACCCTCCTCACACAGCGAGCGACTCACTTTCCTCAGCGAGCGACTCACTTAGCGACTCAATTTCCTCAGCGAGCGACTCACTTAGCGACTCACTTTCCTCAGCGAGCGACTCACTTAGCGACTCACTTTCCTCAGCGAGCGACTCACTTAGCGACTCACTTTCCTCAGCGAGCGACTCACTCTCCTCACACAGCGAGCGACTCACTTTCCTCAGCTGGCGACTCAGTCTCCTCACTCAGCTGGCGACTCACTTTCCTCAGCTGGCGACTCAGTCTCCTCACACAGCGAGCGACTCACTTTCCTCAGCTGGCGACTCACTCTCCTCACACAGCGAGCGACTCACTTTCCCAGGGTGTCCGCGCGGTAGTAAAAGGTAGTAAAAGTAGTAAAAATAATCTACCAAAATTAAGGCCCTTGAAAGGTAGTAAAAGGTAACAAACTTAATTTGACTTGGTAGTAAATTTTTCATCACCACCTCAATATATGAGTTTCCATTTTTTTGCTTAATATTTGTGTCTCCATATATTTTAACTTCATCTAGCATAATTAAAAAATATATATACGGTGCTAACAGGACCTGATGGGCTCGACATTAACGCTTGTCCGGGACAAGTGGATTTTTTGAAGGGACAAGTAAAAGAGAATTTTACTTGCCCGACCGGACAAGTAGCCTAATTAAACGTCAATAACAAAAAATGTATAAATAACTAGGGAATCACTAAAATGAGAGAATGATTCTGATTGTATTTATATTTATTGTAAGTTGCGATCGATAGTGGATGTATTAGGCTACTGACGGTAACAAGGTTGCGCTGTTGAGGCTCGCGCAGCCTCTCGAGGAGAAATCCAAACAAATGTAAACTCAGTTTAAACTCAGTTAACAACATAACGTTACTGCCAGTGCCAAAATTCAAAATGTGTTTTAATATTTTTAACATATGATACAGTTTAGCAACCTCACACGACGAGTGCTGTTTTCTTGAGTACCATCACGACTGAAAATGTGACATTGCTTTTGATACAACAGTTCAATAAACAGTTAAAATTAAGTTACTTACATTTTAGACACAATATTGACTGTTTTTGTTCTGTTTCAGCAGCAAAAATAGTTCCAAACAAAGATCACAGCAGAACCGTAACGCATCTCATAGCAACACTTAACCGTGTTTCATTACTGAATGATTCAGCGTTTTGAACGAATTGGCTGAGTCAAAGATTCAATGACCCATTCATAAACATGTCTCATTCTTGAATGAATCAGTTGTTTGAACGAATCGTTTGAATGAATGACTCAATGACTCGCTCATTAAGACGGTCGCCTGACGCCTCCTACTGGCGGTTTACTTTCATGTTTAAAAGTATCATTCTTTCCAACGTTTCTTATTTGTATATTCAAAAATATTTTAAACGATCTCATATTCATAACATTATTTAATGCAGTTGTACATTTTCAGTGTAAATGATTTAATTTGATCAGCCCTTCCTAGGGTAACAACAGCCCTATATTATCTTATTAGGCTATTCCAATTTAATCTATTGATAAAATTTAAAACTAAAGATTAAGCAGACATTGAATAAGATTTGGGGGGTGGGGGGTGGCCCTTTAAAGGTGCAGATATGACAATATGCAGATTTAAATATATCAGAGCTGATTTAACACAGATGAGGATATTTCTTCAGAATAAATTATATTTACAGCACACACACCAAAAACATTCCGGACAAGCAACTTTTTTACTCGGACAAGTGAATGACAGATTTACTTGTCCAGAGGACAAGCACATGAAAAGGCTTAATGTCGAGCCCTGAGTGAGTCGGAGTTGATAGCAATGACAAAGTGCCAAGGTTATTATTCACCTTATTAGGGCTAAGGGCTATGGTTAGGATAACTCAAGGGCTAGGGTTAAGATAAGGACAACTGAAACTCAACTCCACACTACAAAAAAAACATAATTGACAATGACAAAAGGCCTACTTAATGATAACAATTAAACATTAGTGTACCTAATATGTATGATGGGTGTGACAGTGTCACACTTATACCTTATAGTAAGTAGTAAGTGGTGCTTTACATACCCCGCCCACCCCACCACACCCCCAAAAAAAGGGCTGCTGCTTGATGTCGTGATGGTAGTAAAAAATATTGTGGAGGTGGTAAAAAAGGTAGTAAAAGGTAGTAAATTCATCTCTATGATTCCTGCATATACCCTGTCCTCAGCTGGCGACTCAGTCTCGAGCGACTCACTTTCCTCACGCAGCGAGCTACTCAGTCATGTACATTGGCCTAATATTATAATAAAACCTCTACCCTTTCAAGTACTGTATTGGTGCAATAACTAACTACTTCAGTAAAGTGTTCAATTTTTTGTGTTGTATAAAAGTCATTTATTCTGAACCAATTGATTCTCATTGTTTTTTTGTTTTGTTTTTTTACATTTATAAAGGCAATTTCCCCCTAACTGTCATCTTTCAAGTCAAATTCTATACATTTTAAGTCACTATATTGCTTTTACCAATCAAATTGACTAGTATCAAAAAAAATAAAAAATTCCCACTGCAGAGAAAACTTATATTTATAAAAAGTTTAATATGCAAAACAAGCATAAAAAACACTGTTTAACCACTTTAAAATAAACACCTATAAAGCTTTTGTTGATTTTATAAATTATCTTTAAAATAGAATATTCTGAAAAAGTGACATTTCCATTTTTGCTGATTCACATTGGTATCAAAATAGGTAAAACACATTTCAAAGTTACATACACCATTATGTTTTTGTAAAGATCACATTAGTTAACTGTAAATTACTTGCATGTTGTTTTTCTCTATCAGATTATAACAGATTATTATTTGATGACACCATTCAAAAGAATATTCAACATGAATGTCCCATTACGTTTTATGATTATTTTTTGTTTTTGAACTCCAATTGTATTCATAAGTTTTATTGGCCAGCAGCAGTCCTTAAACAAACATAAAATACACATAATATTTTTTTCATTTTTGCCCCATGCATTCATGTTGAATAATGTTTTGTTTTTTTATGCTTGTTTTGCATATTAAACTTTTTATAAATGCCACCTCTGATGCAGATTCTGTTTTCTCTGCAGTGGGAAAAAATGTTTTTGTTGATACTAGTCAATTTGATTGGTAAAAGCAATATAGTGACTTAAAATGTATAGAATCTGACTTGAAGATAGGGGGAAATTGCCTTTATAAATGTAAAAAAAAAAAAATAAATGCAATGAGGAATCAATGTAAGATTATTGGTTCAGAATAAATTACTTTTACAACACAAAAATTGAACACTTTACTGAAGTAGTTAGTTATTGCACCAATACAGTACTTGAAAGGGTAGAGATTTTATTATAATATTAGGCCAATGTACATGACTGAGTAGCTCGCTGCGTGAGGAAAGTGAGTCGCTCGAGACTGAGTCGCCAGCTGAGGAAAGTGAGTCGCTCGCTGTGTGAGGAAAGTGAGTCGCCAGCTGAGGAAAGTGAGTCGCCAGCTGAGGAAAGTGAGTCGCCAGCTGAGGAAAGTGAGTCGCCAGCTGAGGAAAGTGAGTCGCCAGCTGAGTGAGGAGACTGAGTCGCCAGCTGAGGAAAGTGAGTCGCTCGCTGTGTGAGGAGAGTGAGTCGCTCGCTGAGGAAAGTGAGTCGCTAAGTGAGTCGCTCGCTGAGGAAAGTGAGTCGCTAAGTGAGTCGCTCGCTGAGGAAAGTGAGTCGCTAAGTGAATCGCTCGCTGAGGAAAGTGAGTCGCTAAGTGAGTCGCTCGCTGAGGAAAGTGAGTCGCTCGCTGTGTGAGGAGGGTGAGTCGCTCGCTGAGGAAAGTGAGTCGCTCGCTGTGAGGAAAGTGAGTCGCTCGCTGTGTGAGGAGGGTGAGTCGCTCGCTGTGTGAGGAGAGTACGTATGCAGATCCACCGATGGCATATCAGTGGGAAAGTGAGTAGCTAAGGGCTATAGTATAGTGACTTCCCACGACAAATCATTAGTCCTATTTTTGGACCTTCCGGCCCGCCATAGTTTTCTGGCCCTGGAGGTGTTCTGACATGCTCTGACATTTGTGTTTTTTTCTGTTACTTGTGACATTTTCATGGCTAAAGTCTAATTACACTGTATTCAGCACAAACTCTGCTACAATAATATATCAGCAGCATGTATGTAAAAGTTTGTAGTTTTGAGATAATGACATTTATGCGTGGTTTGTGAAAATACAAAAAAAAAATTCTCACTGAAATAAGGCCATGAAACCCATACTGATTATTTCTTCACAAGACTTTTGAAAATTGTATGACGTAGCCTAGAATATTTGCTCCAAAACTATGTGAAAATCACCCTGACTGCTCATTCAGATAAGACAATATATTGATTTTAAATTTCTAAGACGTGTTTTGTGTGAAAAAGCCTAATGCGAAAAAGGCGTGATCATCTCATGAATATGTAAGCCTTCAACACCTGAGAAAGACAAAGACACTCCCCTAACTGCCCTATTAGGAGCGATCAGGCCCTGTCATTCAGAGCAACCTTGCACAAAGAATGAGGAGATTTAAAAAAGAATGGCTTTTAGATTGTTTGGATTTATTTACAACACAACATAATCCAAAAATACCCAACAAATGACAAAAGAGCACATTGAAAACAATGATCCAAAGACAGAGACCTTTGTGCCATTCCTAAAAACATTGTACATACCTTTCATTTCCAAGGTGTTTGATTTTCACTTTACCATGTTCATGTACAGAGACTCATGTGAATGTTGAAGTCAGCAGGACTCAGTTGCATCTGGTCCCTGAAAGAAAAGAAAAAAAGTGAACATACTGGTATCAAGAGAAACTATAGGGCTGCACGATTTTGGGAATAGATTTTAGATTTTTCTGGTTAAAATTTCTTTTTAAAATTCACAGAATACACACACACACACACACACGTTTCCAACAATATATAATGAACACCAGGTTTGTTGTGCCTTGTAGGCATAGGCCAGTGCTACATAAAAATAATAATAACTAGTGATGCTCCGATCAGCATTTTTGGGGCCGATCACCGATTACCGATCACCAAAATCATGATCTGCCGATCACTGGCGATCACAGAATGGAAATATGCTAGAGTCAAGAAAATCTTGAAGAACCACCAATATTTATTTAATTGTAGTAGTTAGAAAACAAGATAACATAAGGCTACTGTAGGCCACCTTTTCCAAATAAGGCACAGTATAATTTTTCAAAACAAAGAGGGGTCAGGCAGACTACAATGGATGTAGTTGAGGAACTAACTACATCAGATCCAAAAAATAAAATAATGACAATGACATTTGAGGTTATTAAAACAGTAAGTCCTGCCCCTCGACTGCCAAAAATAAAAGTGTTTGAGCGAGCAAAATCAGCAGGCGCGAGGAGATCAAGCGCGAGAGCATGGGGAATGATCATGCGCGCGCGCGAGGGCAGAGATGTCATGCGCCCGCGCAGGGTTTGAATGAGCTCGCGATTTCCCGTTTCCTCGCGCGTAGATCTGTTATCCTCTCGCGAATGTCATTTACCGTGCGCGCCAGCATCAGTTGTGCGCTCGTTTATAATTGCCATTGAATTGCCATCATAGGAGAACTCATTTTGCCACTGTTAAGCAAGCTCTGCTCTGCTGTTGTGTTGCCGCGCATGCGGAAAAGTTGCGCGAGTTATTTACGTCACGTGATCGGCTTTTTTGATCGGCGCTTTTGGGGGTTGCCGATCAAGCTATTTTTTGCCAATATCGGCCGATCATGATCGGCGGCCGATCAATCGGAGCATCACTAATAATAACAATAAATTAAATCTTCCAAAAGATTTCAAGAACAACTACGCTAGAGAAAAATATATTGATTATCATATGCTACTTCAATGATGATATGAAATGAGATAATAGTAAAAACATAAAGCCTAATGTTTGGTGCATTTTTCCTTTCAAACGCAATCGCGCTCCAAAATATGATACATTCAAACGCACAGCGCGCTCCAAAATATGATACATTCAAACCCACTGCGCGCTCCAAAATATGATACATTCAAACGCCATCGCGCTCCAAAATATTAAACATTATGGTTATACATATCTATGTTTGAGCAGATATCCACAAACAGTATTTAACAGTAAACACGGGTCTAAATAGTATAATATTCACCATATATCTAGCAACAGTTCAACTGCAATGTGAAGTTTATGCAACAATACCATAAACTAATAAGTAAGAATTTCTTACCTTACATCTTTCTTGTCTTCAAATCGCGTTCTTCTTCTTCTGGGGGTAAATCCAATGTAAGCTCAGACGTGTCTTCCAAACTCGACGAAAAGCAGAGACTTGTGAAGTGTTTTGGTGTTTTGTGTTTGAGGTAACGAGGGCGTTCGCGTTCCATGTGGAGATTTGCATGTGAATCACTTTTGCGCGAGTGGGCGTGTCGAATTAAAAAGTAATTAGCAAGCGTTTGAGATACTGGACATCCTTTTCGTTTTATACAAATTACTTAAACAGAGAATATTTGTTTTCAGTTTGAATCCGATCATTTAAAAGTACACACTTAAATGTGTATAAAGGTATATGGCTAAAAAATGTGTGACAAGTATTCGCGCGTCTGGAGGTCTTGCGGCGCGAATGAGGCGTCACGCTCTCTGTGCATAACGGTTTAAATGAACAACAACAATAAGCAAATGTTGAGTGCTGATCAAGAGTTTTGTGCAAGCAATTTAAGGTTGCGACTATTATATAGCAGGCTTCATTCAGGGATTGAAACAAATATTATTAACAATAATTGAAGTTTTTAGCCTATATAGAACCGACATTGAACGCTCCGAGCAAGCTGTGCTGTGGTAAACATGGAACTTTTCCTTGACATGAAACGGTAAATAATCAAACCAGTGGAAGCCTGTAGTGCATGAAACTGCTGTATCTAACCTACCTTATTCATGCAATATCTATTCAGTCATTACAGTAGCCTACACTTTAGTAATGTTTCTGTTTAACGTTAACGCTTCTTCCTGTTACCTGTCCCTGACCCCTCAGGCAGCGCGCCCACTCGCAAAGCAGACAGCCGCACCTCTGCTACCGCGGGCGTTTTTCCACATTCGAATATTCATTTTCACCTTCGAAACTCTGTTTTTTAAAACTATTCGAATATATATTCGAATTTAGAATATTCGTTGACAGCCCTATGGGAGTTGTGGTGTCGTAGTGTCACACTTATTTCAGATGCCTTTTGAAAAGACTACAATTATTCAACCCGCCACAGTGGCTAGTTGGAGTGACTATGTTACCCGCCACGAGCAAAATCCACCCGCATTTGGCGGGTTGGCGGGTGTTAATGTCAAGCCCTGGTCATGTTCCAAGAACATTTAAACTGGCAGTTATAAAACCTCTCATTAAGAAACCACAATTAGATCATAATAATCTAGCAAATTATAGACCCATTTCAAATCTTCCATTTATGTCTAAAATATTAGAAAAAGTGGTGTCCGCTCAACTGGGCTCTTTCTTGCAACAAAATGATATCTATGAAAAGTTTCAGTCTGGATTCAGACCGCATCATAGCACTGAAACTGCGCTCGTTAAAATCACAAATTATTTACTTTTAGCTTCTGACCAAGGCTGTATCTCAATACTAGTTTTACTTGATCTTAGTGCTGCGTTCGATACTATAGATCATACATTACTCTTAGATCGACTACAAAATTATACTGGTGTTCAAGGACAAGCACTAAGCTGGTTCAAATCATACCTATCTGACCGCTACCATTTTGTCTATTTAAATGGAGAAAAATCGATCATAACTCCAGTAAACTATGGAGTGCCGCAGGGATCTGTATTAGGCCCTCTGTTATTTTCCATATATATGATGCCACTTGGAAATATTATAAGGAAACATGGAATTAGTTTCCATTGTTATGCTGATGACACTCAAATATATATTTCATCACGGCCGGATGAAAACGCTAAATTTTCCAAATTGACAGAGTGTGTTAAAGATATAAAAGATTGGATGACGCGTAATTTTCTTTTATTAAATCCAGAGAAGACAGAAGTTATACTTATCGGTTCAAAAAACCGCCCACAAAACCTCGCACAATACAACTTTAACATCATAGGATGTCCTGTTACTTTATCCTCTACAGTAAAAGACCTGGGTGTTATACTCGATTGCAACCTGTCTTTTGAAAATCATATTTCATATGTTACAAAAACAGCCTTTTTCCACCTTAGAAACATTGCTAAGCTACGTAATATGCTATCAGTTTCTGATGCAGAAAAGTTAGTTCATGCATTCATGACCTCGAGACTGGATTACTGTAATGCTTTATTAGCTGGTTGTCCTGCATCCTCAATAAACAAGCTACAGTTAGTCCAAAATGCCGCCGCTAGAGTTCTTACGAGATCAAGAAAATATGATCATATAACACCGATTTTATCATCACTGCATTGGTTACCTATAAAGCTCCGTATTAATTATAAGATATTGCTACTGACTTATAAAGCCCTAAACGGCTTAGCTCCAGTCTATTTAACGGATCTTCTATCACCCTATAATCCATCGCGCTCTTTAAGATCACTAAATTCAAGGCTTTTGGTCATACCTAGGATATCCAGAACCACCAAAGGAGGGAGAGCATTTTCACATTTGGCTCCAAAACTCTGGAATAGTCTTCCTGATACTGTTCGTTGCTCAGACTCGCTCTCCCAGTTTAAAACTAGATTAAAGTCGCATCTCTTCAGCCAGGCATTCATATAATCCTACAGTTCAAACTACAATCCGGCCTCTAGCTCATAAATGCCAGAGGAGAACTGGCCCCCGACTGAGCCTGGGTTCTCCCAAGGTTTTTTTTTTCTCCATTAGGTCACCTGATGGAGTTTTAGGACACCATTAGGTCACTTGATGGAGTTTTTCGGTTCCTTGCCACTGTTGCCTTTGGCCTTGCCACTGTTGCCTGTGTTTCCTTGCCACTGTTGCCTGTGTTTCCATTGCGTCCTTGAGCCAGAGACTTTCTGCTACAGTGGACTGCACTTTCAATGCACTTCAGTGCCTCTTTGCTTAAAGCATCTGCAAAATGAAATGATTTTGAATCCGTTGCACATAATATTAAAGGAATTTAGAAGCTGAAAGATTTCTCATTTTACACGGCATGCTCTGTGGCTCCCGTCCCAGAAGAGAAGAAACTATCAAATTAAGCATTAATCATTCACATTTCTACATCTGAAAAATCAAAGTTTTCTCTTTTTATTTCTTTTAAGAGGGCTTGTTTTACTACATAACTACAATCACAAGGATGTGAGTTTGCATGCTTTACAAATCGGACAATCGTTTTAGATTGCTAGCAGCATATTGTTTTAAAGAACACAAGGCTTTCAAATTTCATAATTTGTATTGTAAATTTCAAAAGGAAGAGGAAAAGATTTTGGTAAAACTATGCTTAAAACCTTTGTTTAATGCATTATAAAGATATTCATAATGTACGTTATAATGCATTAGATCTTTTCATAAATAATTTGTAACCAAAGTTAAAATGCATTGTAATATTTGCAGATTCTGAAATTGGTTGTTTGACATTTGTTTTAATGCATTATACTTTCTAAAGGTGTATTCAATAAATAGATAAGTATTATAATGTATTATAACTGTGATTATACTTGTTCATGAGACCATTCAATGCATTATAAGGTGCATTACACAATTAATGCATTAAACATACTTTTATAATTTACTGTATATAAAGGCTTTATTTAAAGTTACCGTGATATATATTTTTTAATTAATAGGTTATATTGTTTTGCATGTTGATGTTAGTTAACTTTATTAAAAAATATAAACAAATAATATTTAAATTAGTTTTATTTATTTAAATTTAATTTAAAAAAGGACAGAGTACATTTATATTTTACAAGATATTTTTGGATGCCATCCATCCATCCATCCATCCATCCATCCATCTTCTTCCGCTTATCCAGGGCCGGGTCACGGGGGCAGCAGTCTAAGCAAAGATGCCCAGACTTCTCTCTCCCTAGACACTTCCTCCAGCTCTTCCGGGGGGACACCGAGGCGTTCCCAGGCCAGTCGGGAGACATAGTCCCTCCAGCGTGTCCTAGGTCTTCCCCGGGTTCTCCTCCCAGTGGGACATGCCCGGAACACCTTCCCGGGAAGGCGTCCAGGTGGCATCCGGAACAGATGCCCGAGCCACCTCAGCTGGCCCCTCTCGATGTGGAGGAGCAGCAGCTCTACTCTGAGCTCCTCACGAGTGACCGAGCTTCTCACCCTATCTCTAAGGGATCGCCCAGCCACCCTGCGGAGAAAGCTCGTTTCAGCCGCCTGTATCCGGGATCTTGTCCTTTCGGTCATGACCCAAAGCTCATGACAATAGGTGAGAGTAGGAACGTAGATTGAACGGTAAATCGAGAGCTTCGCCTTGTGGCTCAGCTCTTTTTTCACCATGACAGACCGGTACATCGACCGCATTACTGCAGAAGCTGCACCGATCCGTCTGTCAATCTCCCGTTCCATCCTTCCCTCACTCGTGAACAAGACCCCAAGAACCTGAACTCCTCCATTTGAGGCAGGAACTCTCCACCAACCTGAAGTGGGCAAGCCACCCTTTTCTGTCTGAGAACCGGATTTGGAGGTGCTGATTCTCATCCCAGCTGCTTCACACTCGGCTGCAAACCGTCCTAGTGCATGCTGAAGGTCTTGGTCTGAAGGGGCCAGCACGACAACATCATCCGCAAAGAGCAGAGACGAAATTGTGTGGTCCCCAAACCTGACACCCTCCGGCCCATGGCTGCGCCTAGAAATTCTGTCCATAAAAATTATGAACTGAACCGGCGACAAAGGGCAGCCCTGCTGGAGTCCAACATGCACTGGGAACAAGTCTGACTTACTGCCGGCAATGCGAACCATGCTCCTGCTTCGGTCGTACAGGGACCGGACAGCCCTTAGCAAAGGGCCCCGGACCCCATACTCCCGGAACACCCTCCACAGGACGCCGCGAGGGACACAGTCGAATGCCTTCTCCAAATCCACAAAGCATATGTGGATTGGTTGGGCAAACTCCCATGATCCCTCCAGCACCCTGGAAAGGGTATAGAGCTGGTCCACTGTTCCATGGCTGGGACCAAAATCCGCACTGTTCCTCCTGAATCTGAGGTTCTGCTATCGGCCGTATTCTCCTCTCCAGTATCCTGGTATAGACTTTCCCAGGGAGGCTGAGAAGTGTGATCCCCCTGTAGTTGAAACAACCTCTGGTCCCCCTTCTTAAAAAGAAGGACCACCACCCCGGTCTGCCATCCCAAAGGTACTGTCCCCGACCGCCACACAATGCTGCAGAGGTATGTCAGCCAAGACAGCCCCACAACATCCAGAGACTTGAGGTACTCAGGGCGGATCTCATCCACCCCCAGTGCTTTGCCACCGAGGAGTTTCTTGACTACCTCGGTGACTTCAGCTTGGGTGATGGACGAGTCCACCTCCGAGCCCTCAGCCTCTGCTTCCTCAATGGAAGACGCGTCGGTGGGATTGAGGAGATCCTTGAAGTATTCCTTCCACTGTCTGATGACATCTCTAGTTGAGGTCAACAGCTGCCCACCTCCACTATAAACAGCTTTGGTGGGGCACTGCTTCCCTCTCCTGAGGCGCCGGACGGTTTGCCAGAATTTCTTCGAGGCGAGCCGGTAGTCCTTCTCCATGACCTTACCAAACTCCTCCCAGGCCCGATTTTTTGCCTCCACATCCACCCAGGCTGCAGTCCGCTTGGCCTGCCGCTACCCGTTAGCTGCCTCAGGAGTCCCACAGCCAGGCCCGATAGGACTCCTTCTTCAGCTTGACGACATCCCTTACTTCCGGTGTCCACCACCACCAGGTGGTGATCAGTTGACAGCTCCTCCCCTCCCTTCATCCGAGTGTCCAAGACATACGGCCGGAGGTTGGATGAAACAACCACAAAGTCGATCATCGACCTCCGGCCTAGGGCGTCCTGATGCCACGTGAACTGATGGACACCCTTATGCTTGAACATGGTGTTCGTTATGGACAAGCTGTAACTAGCACAGAAGTCCAATAACAGAACACCGCTCGGGTTCAGATCAGGGGGGCCGTTCCTCCCAATCACGCCCCTCCAAGTGTCACTGTCACTGCCCACGTGGGCGTTGAAGTCCCCCAGTAGAACGACAGAGTCCCCAGTCGGAGCACTTTCCAGCACCCCTTCCAGAGACCCCAAGAAGGCCGGGTACTCTATACTGCCGTTTGGCCTGTAGGTGCACACGACAGTGAGAGAACCCGACCCGAAGGCGCAGGGAAGCGACCCTCTCATTCACCGGGGTAAACTCAAACACATGGCAGCTGAGAAGGAGGGGCTATGAGCAAACCCACACTAGCCCGCCGCCTCTCACCATGGGCAACTCCAGAGTGGTAACGAGTCCATCCTCTCTCAAAGAGAGTGGTTCCAGAGCCCAAGCTGTGTAATATCTGTGTATAATGTCAGTCTCCTACCCCGCCAGCTAGGTGACGTTTCCACGTCCCTAGAGCTAGTTCCGTGTCCAGGGATCGGGTTGTCGAGGCCTCCGCCTTCGACTGCCGCCCGATCCACTAAGCACCGGCCCCTTACGGTCCCTCCTGTAGGTGGTGAGCCCACAGGAAGGCGGCCCCACGCCGCTCCTTCGGGCTGAGCCCGGCTGGACCCCATGGGGGGAGGCCCGGCCACCAGGCACTCGCATACGAGCCCCAACCCTGGGCCTAGCTCCAGGGTGGGGCCCCGGCTGCGCCATGCTGGGCGACATCACGGTCCTCGATTTTTAAGTCTTTTTGAACCGGTCTTAGTCTGACCCATCACCTAGGACCTGTTTGCCTTGGGAGACCCTACCAGGGGTATATAGCCCCGGACAACATAGCTACTAGGGTCATTCGGGTACTCAAACCCCTCCAACACGGTAAGGTGGCAGTTCAAGGAGGATTTTTGGATGAATTAACAAAAACATTTTTAAATACTAATAGTATTTTAAAAGTTTTTAAACCTTTCCTCTGCTGCACAGACTCTGAAATCAATGATTCATGCCCTTAAAACTGGCTGGATGGTGAAAAGTGGATCTTCTGTTCAAGAGTGAGCCGGAAGGAAGAGTTTAAAAAAATAGTAGGGAAGTCATTTCATATATGGATTAAGTCATTACATATAGATAAAAGAAATGATTTTCTTTGGAAAAACGTGCACTGATGAATCATGCATTACAATACAATCATGTATTAAAGTTAATAGGGTCAAGTTTTATTTGCTCTTTAAAGGGTTTTTTCAAGTATTCGGTGTGTTTGTTATATCCGTCTGTGCTCACACACAGTCTCTCTCTGACTGCAGACACCAGGACAGAGATGCTCATTCCTCCACCGGCTGATTAAAGGAATCCCACATTTTAATCATTAGAAACCACAGGTTCTTCCAGAGCAATTAACACACTGTTGAGCGTTGCTATGGTGACTGACGTAGACACAAGACGTAAAGATGAGAGCTGAGATACATCACTGGCTCAAAATAACTTTCATCTCTCTCTCTCTCTCTCTCTCTCTCTCTCTCTCTATCTCTATCTCTCTCTTTCTCTGAGAGAAAATGAGACTAAAATTAATGTTAATGTAAAATGAATGCTCCCTAAATGCATTTCAGGATGTTTGCCATCAAACATCATTTAATAATCTGCAGCTAATTAAACTGTGGAGAGGGTTGTGCATTAGTTTTCATAAACCAGCCAGAAAAAAGTTTAATGTTCATAATAGGTATGTATTTTTCAGCATTTTCAGTAGTATTTGTTATAGTGGCATAGCACTGGCTATGATGTTGCGCAAAATACTTTATTAATAATTCATGCACTGTAAAAAAAAAAAAATTGTTTTACCATCTGTGTCAGAAATCTTGACAGTGGCTCACTTATTAGAGCCATTTGCAGATAAGGCAGGATTTCTCATTGTGCTGATGACGCGTTTGTCTAAAAATGTGTTGAAGTGTCTCTCTGAATATTTTCCCCAATTAATTCAACGTTTACTGGTTATATTGAGGAGTGATGAAGGTCCCCACTGTTCTTGATGTGTTTCTGTTCATCTCTACACCGTTCAGGAGAGTAAGTATCAATAAACTCTCATCTGTCATTTTTCCTCTGTGATCACGGGGCATTTCCTAAATAGTCAGACTCCGACTCAGCTGAGATTAAAGCAGGGAAGCGGAGGCCCGCGAGTCAAGAGCCCTGGATAAATGTTAAGGGAAATCATGAATCATCATTTGATGTGTTTCTCCCGCTCAGACCCCAGCTGCCTTTGCCTGGAGAAGTGGCCTAAAAGACACAAGCACTTTGGATATGGAGTAACACCGACTCCATCTGGTGACTTATTGCAGGTACATTTAATCAGATGAATCTCTGTGTCAATAAATATCAGATCCAGCCAAAAGATATCCTGTTTATATCCTGTTTGTCTGGTGTCCAAAACCAGTAAAACCGCCTGTTACCCAAAACTCAGTTAACTCTATTTACAGCCTACATTTGTTCTTGTTCTTGTTCTAGAAGCAGTTTCACTCAGATATTTGTCACTATAGAGAAGAAAAGACTAGCATAACTTGATCCGGTCTCTAGAGAATATTATCAGTGATGTCTTTTCTTCACACAAAGCTATTGTATGACTTGTGGGTCATGAATTTTGACATATGAGAGGTCATTGCACTATAAAAATGTAAAAATTAATGTTTTGAAACCAAGTTCCAAAAACTTCGTCTCATAGTGTGACGGAAGACTTTCTCTGCACAAGTGGTGCTCACTGCAGAACCAAATTACATCCGGCTCCACCTCTCTGGATGTCATGGGCTAAGCTTGACCTAGGCTGCAACCGAAATCACATACTTCCCTATTATATAGTAGGTGAAAAACAGTATATGACAAAAGAAGTATGTCCGAATTCACAGCAAGTACCCGGATGACCTACTACTTCCGTGGAGATTCTGAATTGTGCATACGATGGACACTTTACTATCCCATGAGGCCACGGAAGAGGATTTATGAATTGGCAGTGAAGTGACACAACTGTAGCAACAATGACATCTGCTTTTCGCATTAAGTAGATCATGTGATGGCAAAACACATCGCCTTTGTCCTTACTGGTTAATAATTACCCCACAAGGACCAATTTGCCAGCTTGGCTGGGTTTTCCCCCAACCTCACAGACTCGTGACATTCCAGATACACACACACACACACATACACACACACACACACACACACACACACACACACACACACACACACATCAACATCCTTTTGTGTTTAACTTAACATCCTTTAATGTATGGAACTCAGGCTTGAATCTGAACTTCCTGTATGCATGTGTTATTAATGTTGTTTTGATCATATAGTTATGATCTTCGAGTGTTTGGCTCTGAAATGTATTTTTAAAGAAGGTTCCTCGATAGTGTTTTGTAACCCTACCTCAGACCATTAAACTTTACGACCCAGGAAAGCAGACATTTCCAGCAGTCACGTCCCAAACGCACCACACACACACACACAGATTTTCCCTTGACTTACCATAGGACATTACCAAAATGTTGATATATTTCTGAGGTGCCTTTTGTTATGACCACGTCATATTGGGGTGTCTACGATTTTGTCATGTGGTATTCAAGACTTTAAATGTGTGTAATTCTGCATATCTCCTGTAACTTCGCATTGCTACAACCTTCATGTGATGCGTTTGATGTCTTTGTAATTCTCTTAATCTAACAGAATCGAATTCCAATAGCAGAATGCAGTAATATACTTTGTTTACACATTTCATATTTCTGGAACCGAAAGGCTTAAGTCAATCGTCACTGTAACTCGAGCCAGGAGACCGTCCCAAACGAACAAAGGGATCTTCCCGCCTAAGAAAATCTCGACAGCTGATTCGTCCTACACGAAGGAGGGGACGGCACATGGGACACTGATAAAAGTCCAAACCTTCAGTTTCCTCTCTCTCTCATCCAACTCAACTCAACTCTCCTAACTCTCTTCCTCGGCGCAGCGCTTCTCCAAAGGAACATCTGAAGAAGGCCCTGGCCTTCTCTATCGAACGAGCACATGTTCGAGTCGTAGCTGCGTCCTTTGCAACCAAGATGTGCAACCTCTCCCTGCCCGGGAGATGAATCTGAACTTTCTCGGTAACGTTAAATTCAAGTGAGCCTTTACATCGTCTTGCGAAACGACCCAAAAGACGAAGCTAGACGCAAACCAGCCGGACACGCGCACGCGCGCCCCCTTTTCAGCACCACACTGAAAGAACACAGAATCTTGCAAGTAACGTAACTCTCTCTAAACGCTGATTTCAGGTGTCCAATTCTTAGGTCTGTGAATTAAGTTACCCTCTATCTCTGTCTATCTTTCTTTCTTTCATTTCATTTCATTCTGATCAGGCTATGTTTTTGTTCGGTTAAATGTTTGTTTGTTTGTTTGTTTGCATTTTTACGTACGTTTATATTTGTAGTTTATAATCTCTAGTGTGTGCCATTTTATTAATAAACCCATTTATACTTTTAATTGTCTCTGTGTTTGAAAACCCACCTTATAAAAGTCAATGAAACTAAAAAGATCTAAGCTACAAGCTCGATATTGACTACCTTGAGTAGTTTTAATTCATAAACTCAGAAAGTTTGATATTCGTGGCCAGAAGATAAAACTTTCTTGGAGTTTGAAAAGGGATACCCCCTTCTTAACTGTAATGATCAGACAGTTACAGAACAAGGTAATCTCGATAATTGATCAAATAAATGTACATGCGACTTATGAATTATGACCATGAGTCATAATTATTAATATTTCCAAAATTCTCTATATTCTTGAGCTAATTCACATTTACCCCGAGTCGTTATTGTTACACAACTGATGCTTGTAGGTCACATGATAATGACAACATGGCGAATGTAGTACGTCCAGATTCCATTCAAACTACAAACATTACCATATAGAATGTATTTTTTTATTGTCCGTGAAGTAATTACTTATTCAAAAAAAGTACCTACTCGAGAAAAGAGTATGCGATTACGGACGCAGCTAGGGATGTCCCGATCCGATCCACGGCATCGGTATCGTGCCGATACTGGCCCAAAACGCTAGATCGGATATCGGAGGGGAGAAACACAATTATCCGATACCTATGATCCGATACCTATTAGGGGTGGAACGGTACATGTATTCGTACTGAACGTACGTTCGGTGCATGGATTTACACAGAGAATACACGGTCTGAACGCGCGTCTATATCGCTTCAAATGCTCGCTTTATCATTATACGCGCGCGACGCGTCCTATTCGCTTTGGACGCGCGAGTGGATTCAAACTGTTCAAGCATCGAACTAGACGCGATAGACTCGAATTTGACGCTCTATTCGCGTTTGGTGTGAGTGCAGCAAAATGAACAGGCTGCGATGTCAAGATTGCAATGCTGGAATGTGTGTGTGTGTGTGTCAGAGAGAGAGAGGCACGGGCGCGATCGAACAGTGGAAACATAAAAACATACTCCGTCATTTTCATACAGGACATCATTAAAACTGCAAAAAGTGTTTAGCCTACTTATATTTGTGTAAAACACAACATTGTGCTTTTGTCAAACTGTAAACTCTTGTCAAACTGTAACTGCCACCCAACCAAAACCACACACACACACACACACACACACACACACACACGCTGTTTAAAAGCAAAAATGATCTCATCTTTTGGACATTCATCATATTGCATTGGTTTTCATCTCTTGTCCTAAAACAGAGCACTAATCTGTTTATTTTTAATTTACACATTCTACATTGATTAAAAAAGAAAATCAAATGTGTTTTTAAAAGTAGTATTATTTTATACATAAATAAATTATTTATAATTCAGATGAGAATAAAGTTAAAGTTAATTAAAATTTTAAGGAAACAAATATATTGATCTGAAATATAGCAAATCAATTTTAAATTCATTCAGGTTACCAAACATATCTCAAGGTCTTTTGAATAAAGGGTGGCAGTCTTTCATTATCAACTGTTGTTGTGGACTATATACTGGGGAAGTATTTGTTCTCCATTTGAGTGAGATGTTCTTATGTGGCTAATTGAGCAAAGTGCTTCCATATATTTTATTATTAGTAGTATTATTTCAAAAATATCGAATTGATATCGGTATCGGCAAATAGCCAAAGCTGCGGCATCGGTATCGTATCGGAAGTGAAAAAGTGGTATCGGGACATCCCTAGACGCAGCCCTAGTCTCTGTGGATAATGGTTGGAGGGATAGAGTTATGGAAGGGTTAGGGTCTGGTTGGAGCTTCACTCTTCACCCATTACGCCCAAATGATATCCACCGAGGGAGAGCTGGACTTCACGTGCCACCCATGGCTCTGCAGAAGATGAACAACGCCTACTTCTACATCAGTGCCTATTTAGCCCCCCGCCCACTGATTCGTGCATGTCATGTAGTAGTAAATACGAGAGAGACACCAACATTACTCGAGACACAAAACGATAGAGATGCCTCAGAGGATTACAAGAGGTTTTGCTGTCCCTAAATTGTTTTTGATGTAAAAATTATGTGGACCTCAAAGAACATTATAGAAGAGCTAAATGCTTTGATTTAATTAAACCAATTAAATCATTTAATGGTGTTTTTTCATCCTTTTTTTTATACTTGAAAGTTGTTATCAAATGTCAGAGGCAGAAGTTTAAACTAGCCAGATCCTAGCCAGAAAGTAAAACTGCTCATCTCATTCACCCTCATTAGGGTCATAACTTAATAAAGATACTAAACTGTAACTTGCTTTGCCTTTTGTTGAGAACAGTCACCAAGAGAATGCAAAACAAAAGGAAGGTGGTTCATTGATTGTTTTGTGTTTTTTTAATGGCAGCAGCAGAAATATTATAAAGGATAAGGACACATTTTTACTATCGGTATCTGTGATCGTATCGAGAAACTTAGTAACTTAACTTTACGTTCTCAGAATCATTCAAATGTGTATTTATAATCTTTCTATGGTGGTTTACTGATGCCTTTGTCAAAGTGTTTTTGTTGTAAAACCAGAATGTCTTGCAGGCCAGGGGGGTTACATCATTTTGTTTAAAAGAAAATAAGGAAGTGCATGCTAATAGATTGAGTAATTAACTATAGATTCATTACGTAGATAGGCAGGCAAAACTGTTTTTGTTTTGAGTTTGTTTTTGTTTTGAGTACAGCATCATTCTGTTTTCCATTCAGTATCTTAAGCTAAAATGTCATTCTAACAGACAGTTTTCTTTGCTTTTAAGAACGTTTTGGGCCAGAAGAGATTGTGGCTAGTTGTTCCAAGTACTTTATTGGTATCATTGTTTTATACATACAATATTGTTAAAGAAAGAATGCCTACAGAGAATTTGTGTGAGATAAAATATTGGTTACACTTTATTTTAATGTGTCCCTGTTACAGTGTAATTATTCATTTAAGTGCTGAGTATTATTAATTAACTACATGTACTGTACTTATAGGGTTAGGGTTTAGTTTAGGGTTAGTTGCATGTAATTATACATAATTTATAGTTATTACTATAGTAAATATGTAACGTGTAACAAGAACACATTAAAATAAAGTTTTACCAACATATTTTAGAAATCGTCATCTTATAGCAATATACAAAATTAATTTACTGTTTTATTTTATTAATGTTGTATTTCGTAGTTTCAGGTGGTAATTTTTCATTTATTCTGATGAATTATTGTATTATTATAACAGGATCTATAAAGCTTGCTTTCTGAATCATCCTATCTCTCTCTCTCTCTCACTCTCTATCTTTATTTATACACTATTGTTTTTATGTTTTAAGGCTGGTTATGACGCAAACAGTAAATTCCAGTGACAACTTTGTGATTTCTGGATCAAGCAAAAGCTTCATCTCAAACCTCAAGAGCTCAAGTAATATCGATGGACCTTCAGGGTGGACTGTGCTCAAAAGATATCCTTACAACTCAGACATTACTATTCGTTTATCCATACGCTTTCATCAATGTGAACGAGTGTCATTTAACTTATTATTACGAATTATTATAATAAGTCAAACTTCAAAGTATTAGCAGATGCTGTTTGAAAAAACTAAATTCTTTCAACATTGCTGTCAGGTTAAGAATGTAACTAACGTTGACATTGCAACACATTGATGCTGCAGGGCGGCCCGAGAGCGTGAGGCTGCTGGCGTGTCTCATGAGCATCACCTGTGCCATACTAGTCTCGAGTCGAGAAGTTATGTCACTCAACAGGAAGTGGAGCTGTTTTCTGTCTCATAGATACAGGTTGTGGCCCAATTCAGAGGCTGCATCTTAGTAAAATAAAAGCCAACATTTGAACCATTTAAAAAATATATATATATATATTTTTACATTTGTATAATTATATATTTGAGTAAGTTGAATGTTTAACTCTTTCCCCGCCAAACACGAAATTTTCCGGGTTTTATGAAAAAGCGCTTCCCCGCCAAACACGGAATTTTCCGGGTATCCGTGTTTTAGGTGGTATACGGTAAGGAAGACCCGCGCGCATGCTCTGAAAGAGTACGGAACTTTTTGATCAACGAAACCGACTGCAATCGGCTCAAACATGAATGGAGTAGCGAGAATGTAACGTTAGGTCAAAATATCTGAAATGAAGAGGTTTACGGCTGATCAAGTACTGGAGGTGTTGATGGACTCGGAGTCCGATCACTCCTTATTTGATCATTCTGAATCTGATCGGGACGAAGTAGTTAGTGAGAGAGATGTTCATGTCACAGAAATATCTTTATGCACAATGTTGGATAATATAAACACTATAATGTTTGTGTGTGAGTGTGCATGTAGGCTATTTGTGTGGCTGTGTGCATAAATATGAGCGTGTAATGCCCAAATTGTTTCTCTCTTTGTGCACATTTACCACACTGTAATATGTATTTACAGGTGGAACTATAGATATAGAATATCGTGCAAAAATTGATGATTATGGCTTACATCTTATGTAAACCCCAAATTCTAAATTAGAATATTGTGAAAAGGTTTTCATAAGCTGTAAGCCATAATCAAAGTTATAACAAATAAAGGCTTGAAATATCTCACTTTGCATGTAATGAGTCTACATAATATATTAGTTTCACCTTTTAAGTTGAATTACTGAAATAAATAAACTTTTGCACGATATTCACATTTTTCGAGTTTCACCTGTGTGTGTATATATATATATATATATATATATATATATATATATATATATATTATGTGTGTGTGTGTGTGTGTGTGTGTATCTATGTCTTTTTTATTGAAAGTAATTCCAATTATTCATATAATTATTTACAGGTAGAACACAGCGAGGGGGAAATGTTTCCACATCCTGGGAAATGTTACTCAGTGTACCACTCAAAAGCAAATTACAGTGCCTAAATTTTATATATTTTAGATTTATTTATAATTGTAATTTATTTTGGAAGGTTTTATATATGATGGAAAAGACATCTGAATGTATTCTGCTTGAAAATGCACTTGTTTGATAAAAATGCCTTTTTCTCAGCTTTTTGTCCAGAATGTTGAGTTTTTGACAAAACCTATCTATGTTCAAGTGGCAATAAAAAAAGAAAAAATGAAGATAAAATAATTATTATTTTTTTGTTTAAAAGCAGACACTCAGATCTTTATTTTGATATGTAGCATGTTCATATATTCATAGAACAAAATATTCTGTGGGCCATTAAAATTTAGCGAAAATCGTCAAAAACCCTGGCGGTGGCTGGCAACTTTTCAAAAAAATGCTGGCGGGGAAAGAGTTAAAAGCATTACTATAAAAAAATAAATAAAAATCCTGTCAATTTCATGATGACTTTGAAGCTTCAGATTTCCCTATAATATTAATCTGATAAACCATTTAATTGTATTTAATATTGATATTATAATATATAACATTTAATATTATATTCCCAACAGCCAAATCACCCCGTGTAGCCCAAGCCTGGTTGCCCACTGAAGCTAAGCAGGGCTGAGCCTGGTCAGTACCTGGATGGGAGACCTCCTGAGAAAACCAGGTTGCTGCTGGAAGAGGTGTTATTGAGGCCAGTAGGGGGTGCTCACCCTGTGGTCTGTGTGGGTCCTAACGCCCCAGTGTAATCACGGGGACACTATACTGTCAAAGAGCACCGTCCTTCGGATGAGACGTAAAACCGAGGTCCCGACTCTCTGTGGTCATTAAAAATCCCATGGCATTTCTCGTAAAGAGTAGGGGTGTAACCTCAGTGTCCTGGCCACATTCCACCCATTGGCCCTTACCAATCATGGCCTCCTAAAAATCCCCTTACATTGAATTGGCTCTATCACTCTCTCTCCTCTCCACCTATAGCTGGTGTGTGGTGAGCGCACTGGCGCCGTTGTACTGTGGCTGCTGTCGCATCATCCAAGTGGATTCTGCACACTGGTGGTGTTGAGGAGAAACCCCTGATATGATTGTAAAAGTGCTTTGGGTGTACAGTAGTACATCTAAAAGCGCTATATAAATACCTCATTCTATTCTATATTCTATATTATTATATATAATATATATTTTAATAGTAGTTGATACCCTACGGCAACTGTCAAAAAATGATTGATTGACAGGTGACCCGCCCCTTCCGGTGACATGTCCCGCCCCTTCCGGTGTCCCGCCCCTTCCGGTGTCCCACGCCTTCCGGTGACAGGTGTCCCGCCCCTTTTGGCATAGGATCAAAGGGATCAAAGAAGATCAAAGAAGATCAAAGGGCTTTTGACAGTTAGTTTTGACTTTTGATTGACAGGTTGACAGCTTTTGATCATGTTTTGACAGCTAGTTTCGGGTTTTGATGCCTTTTGAAGGCTTTTGAAGCCTTTTGATATTGACAGAAAGTGTTATAACAATATGTCATGGTATCTGACAGCTAGTTTGATGCCTTTTGATCGTTTGAAGACACTGTGATTAAATAATATGTCATGGCTATATGACAGCTAGTTTTAATTGTTTGAAGTCATTTAAAGCCTTTTGAACATGACAGTTAGTGTCTGTGTGTGTGTGTGTGTGTGTGTGTGTGTGTGTGTGTGTGTGTGTGTGTGTGTGTGTGTGTGTGTTTTGAAGTTGGTATCACACACACGATCCTCCTATTCCTGAGCATATCCGGGCTGTACTGTGAAACTGATAAGGGGAAAACTGTGGAAGTTTATCTCACACAAACGTTGAGAAACCATTCAGTTCTTTTAAAAGAATATAAAATAAAGATCTTACTAAAACCTCACACCAAAAGTGTAAATAAAATGGAGTCACAAAAACAATTGCAATCAGTTAAATGTTTATAGAGTTAAAAAAACAAACAAAAAACATACAGGTTATGAAACAATCAGTTAAATGTTTAGAGAGTTGAAGAAAAATTATATAGCTTATGAAACGGGTTCACGAAAATAAAAAAATAAAAAATCATCTCACATGTTTAGATAACTAAAGCGCTTCTCCAGCACAGCCCCGGCCTGAGTGGTGCGCGCGCCCTCCGCATTCTGACATCCCCCTCCTTCTGCTCCTCCACATTCCAGAGCACAGTGATAGTGAGAAACAGAGATTTTATAAAATAATGTCTATTTCACACAAATAATATAATATACAATAATATAAAATAGCATCTTACTGAAACCAATTCTTTCAGTTTTAGATAAACAAAAGAATAAAAAATCATCTTACATAAAACATTCTGTTCTTTAAAAGAATATAAATGATTATAAATAAATAATATAAAATAAAGATCTTACTAAAACCTCACACAAAAAGTTGAAATACATGTAGAACTATCCAGTTTAAATAAAATGGATTCACAAAAAAATTGCAATGAGTTAAATGTTTATAGAGTTGAAGAAAAAACAAAACATAGGCCTACATGTTATGAAACAATCAGTTAAATGTTTAGAGAGTTGAAGAAAAAACATACAGCTCATGAAACAACGCAATGTATGAAACGGGTTCACGGAAATAAAAAATTATCTTTATTAGAAATCAGGGCCCTCTGGCCTCTTTACACCAGCGTTTGACCTGCGGAGCTTTCAAAAAGCACCAGCCAAAGGGTGTGTGTGTGTGTGTGTGTGTGTGTCTGTGAGAGAGTCACACAAATTCAGTGATCATGATATCAGGTGCTGAGTTTATAAGAAGTATAATCTTAAAAGTTTAAATGATATCTTTTAAAAATAAAAGATTGTTTTAGTCTGAAGTTTAAAGTTCTTAACTTTCTTTCTTAAAAAAAAAAAAAAATTAAAGTTGAATACATACATATCTTCTATTTATCTTTTAGAAGATTACTGTAATGATTTTGTTTAAATTGAACCTAAGGTATAATTGTTATTAAACAATGTCTGTTCAAAAACTTTAGATGGTTGAAAAACTGTACTTAGTCGTCTTAAATCTCATTTATATGAAAAGATTCAATCATAATTTTTTGTCCGTGTGGAGTTTCAATTTTGATGGCTTTCCATAGCCATGATGATTTTTGTACCGTAACTGCATATTCGATCATGTACACCTAAACACGCTGATCTTTCTGAATTTATTTCAAAGCATAATCGTAAAAGTTGAAATATGATCTTTTAAAATTAAAAGACTGTTTAAATAAAATCTTTAAAGTTTGAATACATACGCATCTTCTATTTACCTTTTAGAAGATTACTGTGACCTAAAGTATTATTTTTACTAAACAATGTCTGTTCAAAAACTTTAGATTGTTGAAAAACTGTACTTAGTCGTCTTAAATCTCATTTATATGAAAAGATTCAATCAGCATTTTTTTTGTCCATGCAGGGGTTTCATTTTTTATGGTGGGGGCTTTTCATAGCCATAATGATTTTTGTACCGTAACTGCATATTCTATCCCGTACACCTAAACACGACCATCACAGAAACCTACATTTGTACATTTTCAAAAATGAAATAAATAAATAAATAAATAATTAAATATCATTTCTAAGCTGTATTGCACGCGCGCACACACACGGTTCTAAAAATGAACTAATCTCTATGTGCATCATGTCACAGTAATGTTAGTCTGCTAACGCCTTTCCAGAGCCAAAGTTTTGTTCGTACTAAATTTATTTCAAAGCATAATCGTAAAAGTTTAAATATGATCTTTTAAAAATAAAAGGTTGTTTTAGTTTGAAGTTTAAAGTTCTTAACTTTCTTTCTAAAAAAAAAATCTTTAAAGTTTGAATACATTCATATGTTCTATTTATCTTTTAGAAGATTACTGTAATGATTTTGTTTAACGGTGACCCTAAAGTATAATTGTTATAATGTGAGACAATGTCTGTTCAAAAACTTTCGATGGTTGAAAAACTGAAACTGAAAAACTTGGGGAGATAATGTCACAGTAAATCTAGTCTGCGTTCCAGAGCATACTACATCCAGAGTTTATACTAAATTCATTTAAAAGCATAACCTTAAAAGTTTAAATTAGATATTTTAAAAATGAAAGATTGTTTTAGTTTGAAGTTTAAAGTTCTTAACTTTCTTTCTCGAAAAAAATCTTTAAAGTTTTATTAAAATCATATCTTCTATTCATCTTCTTAGAAGACTTATGTAATGATTTTGTCAAACGGTGACCTAAATTATAATTGTTACTAAACAGCGTCTGTTCAAAAACTTTAGATGGTTGAAAACCTGTACTTAGTCGTCTTAGATCTTATTTATAAAAAAAAAATGTTGTCCATACAACATGTTGTCAAAGTCTGTAACAATGTTTTGTTGTTTTTAAGACATCCGAGGACTCTACATTGCTCTTACTTAGACTAAGTTGTATCATTTGGAAAATCACCACACAATTATATTTTCATCTGTGGGTGGCTGAAGGATTTCCTTGTAGTTTATGAGTCTCTGAGCTGATGTGTTTAAATTATGTGTCGATCTGCCAGATCTCATGTTCTCTATTGATGGGGTCAGTCTCATCATTGATGATAAACAGTTCAGTGTAGATCTTGTTTAGAGAGACCGACTGTGGTGCACTTCCCTCCAAAGTCCTCTCATTCCTTACATTCTGAAGAATTTCTAAAAATCAGGACAAAGTTGGATAGTCATATTATTAACAGGAGCATCACGCTTATGAATGCACAGTGTTCTACAACAAGAGATCTTACCATGTTCGTTTACCGAGGTAGAGTGAGACACCTAAAAAAAAAAAAAAAAAAAAAATACTCATACATAAATATTAGGGGTGTAACGATACGCGTATTCGTATCGAACCGTTCGGTACGAGGCTTTCGGTTCGGTTTTCGGTACGTAATGCGTGACCATTTTTTTCTGCCGACCAAAATTTCGTTATTTCAAATGAACGCGCGTCGCGGGTGGCAAGCGCGCTCATAGAGGCTGGCGCGACCACAACATCAACTGGCAAATGCAATGTAAGGAACGAAACTGAGCTACGCTTATTGTGTTTGTGTGGACCGTTTATCAGTTTTGACCTGTGAAGCGGGACTCGCGAGCCCTATGCGCGAGCCTGATCAAGCAACACCACACCAGACCAGTAAAGAAAGCATTTGAATTTCAAATGCTTTTTGAATTCGCATTGACATTGACATTATGAATACAATTGCTGCCCTCAAATGTTAATCTGAACTAAAATAAACCTTTGTTTATAACTAGCCTACTAGGGCAGGGCAGGGCAAGTTTATTTATATAGCACATTTCATACACAATGGCAATTCAAAGTGCTTTACATAGAAGAAATTAAAATAATGAAAAGAAATAAGAATAATTAAAACAGTTTAGAAAAATAAAATAAAATACAGTACTTTTAAAAAATAAAAAAGAATATTTATTATAGATCTTTCTTTCAAAGGATTCCCTTAAGACTTAAATCTTTCAACCTTCTTTTAACCTTCAATCTTCTTACGACTTCCATCTATCAACTTTCCTTTAACTTTCTTTTCTCCCTCATTTACTCACACGTTCTTTTCACTTTCTTTAGCACTTTAGCACTGCGTTCACATTCTTTCTCAGACGAAAACTTTAATATCGTCATTTAAATACTATTCTACTTTCAAATCCACATTAATCACTTTCACATTATCACCTTCTGAGTGGGCATTTACAGTTTCGGGCTAAATGCCCTGCTGACATAGGAGAAATTAAAATAATTAAAAGAAATAAGAATAATTAAAACAGTTTAGAAAAATAGAGTAAAATACAGTACAGTACAAACAGTCGGACGAACAGCGGCACAGTGCTCATTCAGTAAATGCACAGCTAAACAGAAGTGTTTTGAGTCTGGATTTGAATGTGACCACTGTAGGAGCACCTCTGATCTCTTCTGGAAGCTGGTTCCAGCTGTGGCTGGCATAATAGCTAAAAGCAGACTCACCATGCTTAGAGTGAACCCTTGGTATTTCTAGCTGATATGATCCTAATGATCTGAGTGATCTGTTGGGTTTATATTCAGTGAGCATATCTGCAATGTATTGAGGTCCTAGGCCATTGAATGATTTATATACCAGTAATAATACTTTAAAATCAATCCTAAATCTAACTGGGAGCCAGTGTAAAGACCTGAGGACTGGTGTGATATGTTCATATTTTCTGGTTCTGCTCAGAATCCTGGCGGCAGCGTTCTGTATGAGCTGCAACTGTCTTATGGTCTTTTTGGGAAGGCCAGTGAGGAGTCCATTACAATAATCCACCCTGCTGGTGATGAAAGCATGCACAAGTTTCTCTAAGTCTTGTCTGGAAACAAAGCATCTAATTCTTGCAATATTTTTCAGATGATAGTATGCTGATTTAGTTATTGCTTTGACATGACTACTGAAACTAAGGTCTGACTCTAGTGTCACACCAAGATTCCTGACTTGATGTTTAGTTGTTTGACCCCTAGAGTGAAGGTATGCGTTCACTTTGAGAACTTCATCTTTGTTTCCAAACGCAATAACTTCAGTTTTGTCTTTGTTTAATTGAAGAAAGTTTTGACACATCCAACTGTTGACTTCGCCAATGCATCGGCACAGGGAGTCAATGGGGCTGTAATCGTTAGGCGATAGGGCTAAGTACAGCTGTGTGTCGTCTGCATAGCTGTGGTAAGCAATTTGGTTATTTCTCATTATTTGGCTCATTGGGAGCATATACAGGTTGAACAGGAGTGGCGCAAGAATTGAGCCTTGAGGGACTCCGCATGTCATGGATGTCCACTCAGACTTATGGTCTCCTATACTCACATAATAACCTCTCCCATCTAAGTATGACCTGAACCATTTTAGGACTATCCCAGAAAGCCCCACCCAGTTTTCCAGCCTGTCAAGAAGTATGTTATGATCGACAGTGTCAAATGCAGCACTGAGGTCGAGTAGTACCAGCACTGATAATTTGCCTGAATCAGTATTTAAGCGAATATCGTTTATTATCTTTATGAGCGCTGTCTCTGTGCTGTGGTGCGGTCGGAAACCAGATTGAAAATTGTCAAAGTATCCATTCGAGCTTAAGAATTTGTTCAGCTGATTGAAGACAACTTTTTCAATGATCTTGCCTATGAAAGGAAGATTTGAGATCGGTCTATAGTTGCTTAATATGGTCTTATCCAGATTGCTCTTTTTCAGGAGGGGCTTGACAACTGCAGTTTTCAGGGAGTTTGGAAAACTCCCAGAGAGAAGTGAGGCATTTACCACTTCTAGAAGATCTGCTTCTAAACTGTTTAGCACAATTTTGAAGAAAGATGTGGGAAGTGTGTCAAGGGCGCATGTTGATGTTTTAAGGTGTTGTACGGTTTCTTCCAAAATTTTGCCATCAATTTCTTTGAAGTCAGACATAGTAACTACTTTCTCAGGTGGTCTGATCTGTCTGACCCCAGCACAACTCAAGGATGTGCTGATCACCTTTCTGATATTATTGATTTTCTCAGAGAAGAAAGAAGCAAACTCACTGCACTTGCTGTTTGAGAGCATTTCACTAGGAATCTGGCTTGGGGGGTTTGTCAGTTTTGTAGGTTTGTAGTACTACTACAAACCTGTAGTACTACAGGTTTGTAGTACTACTACAATATTACATTTCATTTTGTCCAAGGAGCTGTTTTGTTATATGCTCATAAGAAGAGTCAAGTATAGCTCCATTATTGCTCAGTAAAGAAATAAAAAAAAATGAATTTTTTTTTTTTTTTTAAATCATACTTTATGATGTTAGTTTCATTAAATAAAATAATAATACAAAAAAATTAAAATTCAAGGAAATTTCTCTGCCATTTATTTATTTTTGCTGTAGCCTATGGAAAACGTACCGAACCGAACCGTACCGAACCGTGACACAAGTGTATCGTATCGAACCGAACCGTGAATTTTGTGAACCGTTACACCCCTAATAAATATCTATCTCTATCTATCTATCTATCTATCTATCTATCTATCTATCTATCTATATATATATATATATATATATATATATATATATATATACATATAACATACACAAATAATTTCTTAACTAAGCAACTGTTAAGTAAGTTTCTTAAATTATCAGACACTCACCACACTGATGTAAACTTCACCATATATTGTCTTGTCTACTATGATTGGAGCAAATATTGACCCACCATTCCTCTGGTCAATTGTTAAGTTAAGCTGTCCGAATGATGTAAAATTATTATTATGCTCTCATTGTGGAAGGTTGTTAGGCTGTTGATTTGTCATGTTTCCAGAATGTGCACCATCTGTTAAAAAATTAACAATTAAATACACAACCAAAACCATGTAAAGCTTATTGAAGATTGAGAAACATATTGACTACTAACAAAGTAAATTATAAATCTTTTTCACAATGGACTTGATCCTTTTTAATGCTGTTTTCTCTCCATATTTATTTTGTAGTTCCTCTACTGTGTCTTCCAACCTCCCTGTTGTTCTTCTCCAGCTGTGTTAACCAAAGACAAACAATTAGAAGAATAAAATGTATGTACAATAGCAAAAATAAAGTTTGTCATTAGTTGTTAGGGTCAGATACACCTGCAGACACATTCATACACCTGTTCACCTGTTTTTATTTAGCATACACCAGAGTTCAAACATTCACTTTTTCAAAGGCCAGATTAGCTCATAAATATGGCAACCAAAGCCACATGGACAGTGAACAGATGCACAGCAGCAGGGACGTGCACAGACATTTTGAGGGGCAGGGGCTCAAGTGAAATAAAGGGTATATATATACAAAAAAGTATATATATTAATGCAACTCTGACTTCCTTTTTAAAAAAATTATTAAAAAAGTTAATTAATTTTATCTTCCTCAAACTCACGCAATTGTTTCATTTTCAAAAGATGTCTACAAAATAATCAGTTCACACAGAAACCATGATCTCCTTAGTATTCACTATTATAGAGCAGCAAAGGAAACCATTCCACAACGTGCATGTTTTGAAAACATTTTCTATGCTACTAGTTTCAAGTATATATAGAATAACCTAAATAACTGCATCAAGCAGAGGGGCGTGTTTTACTAATAATTTGTTTATGTTTGTACAAGGCACTACATCATTTTAATTATTTTGGTGTTATCAGAATACATAATACAGAATACAGAATACACTTTAAAATCAACACAAATATTCACTCTAAACTGAAGAGGGCTGTTGCTGCTATTTTGTTAACTTTACTGAAAAAATCACTGCAAAAATGATTGACAAAATACAAAAATAAATTGTATTACTAACTTATTTTATTACATGGCTTGGTTGAATTCCAATGTAGAATGCGGTGTGTTATTTCTTGATAACCGACCGCTGTGCGGAGTATAACAGACCGTTGCCATGAGAAACAGAGCGTTGCTATGGACTCACAGGATTCTAACCGTAGAGACGGAGCGGACTATTTTCTTTAGCGGAAGCAATACAATCGGGTTTAAATCAATAAACTCCCTTTTAAATCAATATTTTGTGTCAAATTAATTATTTATTTGGTAGGTAGCCATGTAATAAGCGGGATAATGTATAGCGATTATCCCTTACACATTAGCTAGTCTAGTAGCTCATGAGGCATGCATGCTAGCAAAACACAGGTTAACTATATTTGTCTTTGGCTAATCAGCAGTAAATTCGAGCCTTTTCCACTGCCTCGAATTTCGAATTTCGAGCGCCACTCACCTCAGCACAAGCCAAGAAAAACACTGCAGGGAGGGGCTGCTGCTGCCAGCAGGTGTGTGTGTGTGTGTGTGTGAGAGAACTTCAGAACTCCTGACCTGATATTTAGATATACTATTCTTCAATAAATATATTTGTTTGACAGGGAAGCTGTGCGCAAACAGGAATATATATAAAAAAAATAAAATAAAAATAAAAAGCACCCCAGAAAAAAGGGGAATTCACTTTCTCTCCGGGAATAAAAAGGGCAGGTGCTCAAGCCCCCTTTGATGTCTATGTGTGCACGTGCCTGCACAGCAGGTTAAAACAATAGTCTATGTTAGGACAATAACAATAATAGTCTATGTTAGGACAATAGTATGTTCACAGGAGCCGCTGAGAGCGAGTTCCTGCTGACAACGGTCATAAAGTGCGAGATAAGGTGCAAGTAGCTAAACTAAACATTTCATATTTGACAGAAAAGTTTTGAGAAATGTTAAACAACGACAAAAATAATCAAGGCAAACTAATCAACTTTTTTCTAATTTCACCATTTTGAACTTAAAATAGGCCTATATAATACATGTGATTTAATGTGAGAGGAGAAGAAACAAATAACAGCCTTTTTCATCATATTAGGCATAAGATTAATAATGAATGTGTACATATTGTGAATTAATTTAATAAACATTTACCTAACATCCATAGCCTTCAGTAAATTAAGGCTAGACAAGAACAACAAAGTTCCTTTTTAACTCTGCCCCCTGCTCTAGTTAGAACTTTGGAGCGCTTAAAATTGTGGGGCTCAAAAATAAGTGTCATTTGGAACTCTTTTATAGTTATTTTTATCAAAAAATATGTTGATAATGATTAAAAACTTTAGTGCCCTTGGAAGGCACCATTTTAGATAGTTTGGCATGCATGGGATTGTGTGTCCATATACTAGTGAGAGCGAGCGTCTGGTGCTCAGAAATACATTCTACAATGATATAAAATATATCTTCATTAAATGCCTATTTTGTCTATTCTACTAATGTCTATTCTTTAATCCACACATAAATCGTAAGCGCATAATATCACCTACTCAAATACTTCTTGATGAGTTTCTTCTGTATTAAACAGCGAATCTTCTCAGTCAGATCGTCACAAGATCTCAGGAATCCTCTCACACTGCTCGTGTTCACGCGCTCCATCGCTGCACTTGTGTGTGTGACTCCAACGATTCAAACTTCCATAAAGCGCGCCAAAACAGCAGCGCGGAGATGTGACGTCACGTGTCGAACGGGGGTTCGTAAAAAGCACTTTCGATTCACTTAAAAAAAATAATTTACATTACCTTCCGTCTTCAGCATCTGATGATTCCCGATATTATAGTTACTTTATTCCTTTATGACTCTGTTTTTCGGTTCAGCATTTAATATCAAATTAGAGGTTATGGTTTTATTGTTTTACACTTCTCAAGCGATTTCTGTTTGCTTTAAACAAGCGACTTTTTATTTTTAGATTTGATAGAGTATTTTATATTTTGGAGGCTTTTTTGTTAAAGACCCTATCCTTAAAGGTACGCTGTGTAGGAATTTCTCCCATCTAGCGGTGAAATTCTATTTTGCATTTAAACGAATAGTGCTCTCTAGCGCCTCGCTTTTTCAAATGCGTGTTGCAACTGCAGTAGCCGTTATGTGCCAAGAAGCTATGACAACATGTCTTCCAATAGCACTTCATCGAGTTTAATTGTACATGTTCTACTGTTATGCTGCCTATATAATGATATAATGATTTACACAACCAAGCAATGAAAAAAGCTTGTAATTTAGACCGTAACTTTGACTTACCTGTCGAGAAGAAAGCAGGCAACTTCAGCGTCCCTTTCAAAGTAAATGGTAAATGGTAAATGGACTGCATTTATATAGCGCTTTCACAGACCTATGGCCACCAAAGTGCTTTACATAGCCTCACATTCACCCATTCAGACACCGACGGCGGTGTCAGCCATGCAAGGCGCCATCCAGCAAAGTCTTTCTCCTTTATTAGCTCTTTCCACCTGTGAAAAGCTATCCCGATATTTATTTACATCCCGATAAATTACATTTTTGCTTTTTGGCGACGAGGATTCCTTCTCCTGTGGCTCTGCATAACTATGATCCTGCATTATATTGTACCGTGCAGTGCAGCCTTTCAAATGTGCCGGGGCAGTATCAACACCTCCCATAATGTCTAGCGGTTAGGATTCCTGGTTTTCACCCAGGCTGCCCGGGTTCGACTCCCGTTATGGGAAGGCAATTTTTTTTTTTATATTGCCAACAAAATTCAAGTTATTCAAGTTCATCAATAATCATTTTTAGTTATTCATAGTCTTAGAGGCCTACACGAACTGCATAAACAAGCAGAAGATATGTAAAAACTCATAAATGCTGTTTCAGTACTGAATCATTTTCACAAATACAATTATACTAAATTCAGAAAATTTCACTATGGAATATTTTACTTTATCTATCATAATTTCAATTTAGTATGTCATCATTTAAACTTTTCATCTCATAATTATGACGCATAGTCATCATTTTAATTTCAACTTTTTATGTCATAATTTCGACTTTTTGTCATAATTATTACTTAATTCAGAATTACAATCTTTGTCAATTACGCCTTTTTAATGTAATACTTAAAACGTTTTTAAGTCATCATTTGGTAGCACTATTTTGATGGTCCTTTTGACTATAGTAGTGTTGCACCTGCATGCCCACTAACTCGCTTGTGAGAGTGTGTAAAGTAAACTCTCATTAGTGTTAGTAGAGTATTAGTGGACTGGTAGGGTTAGGGTTAGAATAAGTTGAGATATAGTTGAGTTACTTATAGTCAGTAGAATATCTGTTGGGGAGCATCACAATAAAGAGTTAGCAGATATTAAGCACAGTCTATTTTTTCAGATGTTTAAATGACAAAATACCATTTTTTCAACCGAGTGAATCTACACATGAGAGAGCTTCAGAAGTCATAACTTCAGGGGTCAACGGTTTAGGTCAGTTGGCGAAAACACTGCGTGTGTAAAAATCAAATACTGTATTACACTTTTCAAAGGATAATCTAGCTTTAAAGTTAGAATAAAAAGTAAAAACCAGACACATCTTCATACCTGTTGTGTTCTGACACAAGGCCATTAACTTGTTCTTTTTGTTTTATAAATGTATTTCTACAAATATCAACCTGATAAATATGGACTGAATACACGATTAAACAAGATAATCATGCTACCAAATACGTCTGACACAACATTTTTAAGAAAAAACAGTGTTTTAAAATACAACTAAACCATGATAACAGATGATTTTTTGACAGTCCTACAGTTTTTGACAGTCCTACATAAATACATGTTGATTACTAAGTTTCAGGCATAGTGCAATGTTCGAGAAATCTAATAATGGCGTAATCTTTGCGAGGTCTCACTCACAACGCACAACTCAAAATATTATGGAAGTAATTTTCAAACTGTAATTATTCCATATTTTATTTATTAATATTATGGCTTCATGTTGATTTTAAGTTTTTTATTTGTTTGTTATTAACTAATACCTTCATCTTTTAACTAACATCCAGCACAAAATTAAAGAGATGTATGAGCTAAGGATGTTCTCTGACCCCAAATAAACTGATAGTGCAATGTTCACAATCTACAATATACAGTTAGATATTCTCCTACATAGTATGTGTGTAAATAGTTGTGCTTAAATCTTTGGGTGTATTTTTACACACCATAGTGATGCAAAGTTCCACACCCTATGGGCTAACTTTAAAACATCATCTTATTCTTTATATTTAAGATTCAAAAGACCAAATCCCTAAGAAAAGAGGATTGAAAAGCTCCGTTTATAATAAAAAGTATCCAAATTATGGTTTTGTTACTCCGCTAGATTTAGTCATCTTGTTCAGACGACACTGACAACATTTTGTATGTTGGACTGTGTGTGTGTGTGTGTGTGTGTGTGTGTGTGTGTGTGTGTGTTTTAGGTGAAGACGTTTCTTTGAGAGCCGTCAACATTCAGTGTTTATATAAATAAATGACCATTAAGAATTTAAGTGAAATTTTAAGAAGAAACTTTCCCTCTATCTACGAATCACACAAAGTGCATGCTGAGTATTACACTTCAAACTCGTCTAACTATTACACTTATTTTGTTGTTATTACACTTATTTTGTTGTTATTACACTGTTATTTTGTGTGTCTGTGTCACTAAACAACAGTTAAGCTAATGAATCACAGTTGATACATGGTATTTTTACGCGAAAGGAGGGTTGATTCATTTTTTATTCTGTCCACACCCGAGTTTTAGGCCCGATCCAGAAAACAGACGTTGTGTTTTATGTCTTAATAATTGTTCTTCTTTTTATGATCTTCTTTTTATTCGGCATAATGCTGAATGTTTTAACATATCGTAAATTTCAATGGTTAGAAAAATCATCTAACTATTATATCTAACAATCAACAGTTATATGTGAAACAAGCTCAGTCGCATTAGAGTCGGATTCTTGTTTATATTGAACATTGTAATTGAACCGCATGTTTAACAGCGCTATTGTTCTCGGCCTCATCAAAGTTTTCACCGGAGCATATCGACTCTGAAACAAGACCAAATATTAGCACGTAACATTTTGGACACCTTTGATTTTGTTTGCATTTCTTCTGAAACACCCTGTTTTGAAATTGTTTAACAATTTTTAACATCACTAGCGTAACACTTATCGTATTGCCGGGTGTGATTGTAATGTTTTGTATGGCGTTCTCTTTACACTTTCCCTGTGTCTCTGTTTCTGTTTCCTACAGTTAGCTGTAATGTTAGTGAACTCTTGGTCTTCTCTTTGTTCATATACGACAGTATTCACATGAATTGGTTCGATTTGATAAAATGATGGTTTAAACCATCATCTTCACGTGAGACATTATATTATTATACCGACCTAGTTTTTAAATAGCGCTAAAATGTATATTTTAACCCTTTATGCGGATATAGAATACCACACAAGGTTCTCTGTTCTCTGGTTCTATGTTTTTAAAAATACCGCGAAACAAAGACAAGGACGCATCTTTCTATAAGCGACCAACAAAACACATGTAGGTGTACAATGATTTATCAGAAAATTACTTTTGTTTGAAGAAAAACTAACATCAGCTGGTTTCTTGATAACTATTGAAGTTATTAAACACCCCTGAATTCAGTAATGATGCGTTTAATGCGATATCACGTTTTAATTTTAACTCAAAACGCTAAAGGTCTATGAACTTTAACATCTTCATAGTTGGTCAAATTAACTAAAAGCATGCGCAAAATGATTCTTAACCCTCTGGGGTCTGGGCTGGCCCTTGAGATGTTCTGACATGCCCTGACATTTGTGCTTTTTTCAGTTGCATATAAACATATTAATGGCAAAGGTGTAAATTCACTCTATATAGCACAAACAGGGCTACCATAATATGTGAGCCACGTGTATGTACATTTTTTCATTTTTGAGAGAATAATGTTTATGCATGGTTATTGAAAAAACTAAAAACTAAAATTTCTGAAATAAGGCCACAAAACACATAGTAAATATGTGTCAATAAGACTTTTGACTAATGGATGTCCTCGCCTAGAGTTTTTTCTTCAAAATTATGTGAAAATAGTCTTGCTTTATCGTTCACATAAAACCATACATTGATTTAAATTGATGTAAAACAGGTTTTGCTTGGAAAGCCAATATGCGAGGGGGGCGTGAACGAGGAGTGGTTTACACCTTAGAATACAATGTCCCACCCACTCTGCATAATGATGAGCCATTCACTCAGGTGTGACACTGACTGAGCCACAATGCAAGGACAACAGATATATTTAGAAGAAGACTTATATTGACCATTTAAGATTTTTCTTACATCTATCTTGTAAATATGTTTTGCTATTTTATTAAAAAGGTTACAATTACAACAATAATTACAATTTCAACAATATTTCAAGTGTACTCTTTCTTTGTAAAAAAAAATGATTATAGGCCTACATTTTATCTATGTATTCATTAGTTTGAATATAGTCAACATTGGAACAGCTAACATCTTAGTTGATGACTTTATTTTTGACAAAAATAGATATAGAAATTGCTAAACAAAAGCTTATTTGACGTGGCAGTATATTCTACAGTAAAAACTGTACCCAAATCTAGTCAACAAGATGTTGTCTTTTATATTTCGTCTGATTGTAACGTTGTTTTCATGAAATATTAGGGCATATTGTTAATTTGCAATTCGTTTAATACGTTGCTTATACAAATAGCCTACATTTTTACGATTTTTACTCATCTCAGTATAGCAATACAGTTTGCTAAAACATCATCATTCAATCACACACGCAATTTAAATTTAACTTCTGGCAAAGACGAAGTTGACAATAGGCTATTGACTCGCGATCTTCGCAGTAGGCTAGTGAACGCACCGGAGAAATGCACATTTATTAGGCTACATAGTTTTTTGTTTTGGATGGTTTTGTTTAGAACCAGCTTTCTGTAAATATATTTCACATTTTTTAGACATGTGAGGCGAGTAGGCTACGGTCTGGTTAATGATGATCTCCAGTTCAAGCACCTTATGTTGTGATTGCTAGCCTATATTTACTTTAAATCCAGGAAATTTGTTAATGAAAAAATTATTAAATTAAGATACAATTGATACAAAACGAAATTCGTTTTAAAGAAAGGATTTGTAGTTTCTGTTTTGAGGTCTCTGTGAAAGTTTGAAAGTCTTTTAGTGCGCTTTCAGAGCGCTCGCGTCCATAATGGAGAACTGTCACGTAATATTGTTTTTTCCTCATAAATGCGAACACGAAAAATAAAAGTCAAAAGACTTTTAAGTAAAACTTACTCCGAAATTGTGTCCTCGGCGGAATTCGCTCTTCAAAATGCTGCCGTTCGTAGTCTGAGTGACAATTTTCCTCTGAGGAAACAACCCGGTATCATGCATTCTTCCTCGCTGTCCAGAATCATCTGAAGGGCGTCTTTACTGGAGAAGCGTGCCATACTCAAAACGCGATGAACTATCAGTAAGTCTGATGAAGAAACTGTGTTTTTATGGCATTGATCGGGGGGCGTATGCGATGCATACTAGATCACCTAAACTATTTACCATTTGAATAGCGCCGGGGGCGGGGCGGCCTCAACTCATTATAGAGATAATGAGGCAGAAGGAAAAACGGTACCTCTCCTTGCTTTCAAACGGATTACATGAGTAAATTACTTCATTTAAAAGAAGAGATTTCAAGCTTCATAAAGACATATCTCACGTGTCTGTGTGAGAAGTATTCGGTGAGTTACAGTTCATTTTCGGACGCGTTTTAGAATGGACTACACTGACAGAGAGAAGGCAGAACTCGCTTCGTGTTTATTTTTCTTTATTTGGCGAAAAGCTCAACACTTTGTTTTTATTATGAGTATACACAAAAATAATACACATTTAACAGAATCGATTGATGTACGAAACTCCTATGAAAAATCAAAGTCAGAGTATTTATGAGTTTATTTTACACTGATAAAAAAAAAGCGAGCTGGTATCGCCGGCGATACCGTCGACCTCAGGGGGTTAAAGCACATTAACTTAAAGCATGCGCATCCTAACTACTTTCTAAATGTTTGTTACAGAACTTATGGTGAACAATTCACCCATGCATATGTTTTAAACGTTTTTCAGATTTAAAAAAATCTGATTTTGTAACTGGATTGAGTAAAAATAATAAACTTCTCTCTGGTGGCATGTAGGACTTGTTGTTTATGCAGGAACAAGTTATTTATGGCTTTCCTGATGACAAACCCCAAACATCCTACACAACAGGGTGGGCGGACCCCAATCGCCGTCCTGATAAATGTTTCAGGACATCGCACGCTCTAGCTCTACTTTAGCTCTACTAGCCGTGGACTGCTGTGCTACTGCATCATCTCATTGATCAAAAGTTGAAGGACTGTCAAAGCCCGCTTCAGCATTCCTGTTTGCCTGAACCTGACGCAAACTACGCTTCTACGACTCACGCTCCTGACCCAAAAACACAAACTTCCGCGCATTAACGCACAAACCCTGGACGATTGTGCCACAAGGACTCACTCAGGAGATTCCAGGAACATTTCAGGAATGAAAAGCATCTTTCATCATCGAATAGTTGACTATTCGAAAAGTTGGAAAAAATGGCGACGCAAAAACGGATGGAGAACGACTCCGCGTTGAGTTCTGGCGATGTGGGGCACAAGTATCATCCGGCGTGTGAGTGCGCCACGGGCAAAGAGTGTCCTTTAAGAGCTACGCTAGACTCTATGTTTAAAGATCATTTTAGAGGCCAAATGGTTGGCTCGATGCACAGGATCATCGATGCTGCGTGTGATATGAAAAACGATTGTATGCAGGATACCAAACGTGTGACAAATCTAAAAAATGAAATGGATGTCGTAAGAGGCCTGACAAAGTCAAGGACTGATGTAACGCCCATGTTTTTTAACGGCAAAGAGCCGAACGGCGTAATCCTCAGAAAAGTTCTGGATGTGTTGTGTGCATGTTCTGATGAATTCGATATCACCGAGATACTCGCTATTTGTACTTTTGTAACGGATCTCTGCGTGTCACTGGTGTAAAAAAATGCAAAAACTGACGTTGGTGAATTAGTTGAAAGTCTGGTCAACTACATCCTAGAGCAAGACATGATAGCCTGCAGAGATTTTCTATTCTGGTTAGATCATCTGTAAATGTCATTATTGTTTTACTTTATGTACGTAATGCCGGTCTATCATTTTCTTCACTACTTCAATGTATACTTGAAAGTATAATGTTGAAATAAAAAAATTACAAAAATGACTATTGTGGTAATGTCTGAGCTCATAAAAATAGTATGACACAACTTATTCTTTAGGAGGTATTAAATAAAATAGTATACATAATAATAATATTTAGAATAATTAAAAATACTACATGATTTAAAAAGATTAAATATTTAAATATTTGTTTTCTGCATCTTAATTACTGTATTCCTGAGGTGGCAACCATTTCCAAGATGCGAATACCTGAAATTGTGTGGTGATTTTTCAATTTTTGAAATTGTGGTGTTGAACAAAATGTGATTTTGTTCTTAGCATCGGTTCCTGCATCATAGAGGGTATTTAATAAGTTTAATAAGATTATGTGTTCTGTCATGGACGACTAGACACTAGTCATGGGATGTCCAGCAGAGAGAAGGGCTTGAGTGGACACGCCCTGTGGTCACATTTTTACCCGCTACCGCAAACCTCCTGTCGTCCTCTCACTCTGCCTTTTCCCCCCGCTTCACAACGTAGCCATCCTACAGCTTTCAGCCCCTGCGACAGCCGTAACATCGACCACCACGGTATCCATTTCAGGCCAAATGGAGGAGCAGGTGGGTTACTTAAACACGGCATTCAGCAACCTGGCCCTCTCCAGTCCTATTTCCTCCCATGGAGTTGAGGATATGTCTCACCAGCGACCTCCGGCTTGTCACAATCCTGGCATGCGTCGGGAACAGGAATGCCTTGACACCTTTCAGAATTGGACTCTTGCTACAGTAACTCCAGCGGAGCTTGCCAAAAGTGGTTTCTACTACCTTGGTCAGGGCGACAGAGTGGCTTGCTTCAGTTGTGGAGGTCAGCTTAGCAACTGGGAACCGGGAGATCGTGCAGTATCAGAGCACCAGAGGCATTACCCCAACTGCCGCTTCATTCGAGGTGACCGTGCAGATAATGTACCTTTATCTGGTGGCGGCCTTTCCAATGGATCTAACTCGGCAATGCAACAGTGTGAAGAAAGGTTGCTCACATTTGTCAACTGGCCCTCAAGAATAACTGTTCGACCAGACCAAATGGCTAAGGCTGGTTTTTACTATGTTGGTCGTAATGATGACGTGAAGTGCTTTCGTTGTGATGGTGGACTCAGATGTTGGGAGTCTGGTGATGATCCATGGGTAGAACATGCTAAGTGGTTTCCAAGATGTGAATACCTGTTGCAAGAAAAGGGCCAAGAGTTTGTTCATCAGATTCAAGCAAGATTTCCTTTTGTGTTTGAACAGCTATTGACTAATGGAGACAGCAACTCAAGAGAATTTGTTGATCCACCTGTTGTACACCTGGGTCCTGGAGAAGATGCAGTGATGATGAACAATCCTGTGGTGAAGCAAACCGTTCAAAGCAAAATTCTCGCAAGTGGAGAAAATGACAAAACCGTTCAAGAGTTGGTGTCTGATTTACTACGTGCGGAAGATGAGAAGAGAGAGGAGGAGCGAGAAAGTAAGTTTCTTACTTTTCTTAAGAAACATCATCTTGCCGTGTCACAGCGCCTAAAAAGTGTGCAGAGCTTAATGGACCATCTTCTAGAGGAGAATGTCATCTCACAGAAAGAGTATGACATTATTCGTAACTGCACTACAGTCAAGCAGCAGACAGGGCAGCTCATTGAGTTAGTCCTGTCGAAAGGAAATGCAGCAGCAGAGGTCTTCCGCAACTGGATCAAGAAGAATGATGTCTACCTGCTGAGAAAACTGATGGCCCAGACAAATGAAGCTGCATCACCGAGTCAAGATCTTTCAGACTTGCCTATGGAGGAACAGTTAAGAAGACTTCAAGAGGAGCGCACATGCAAAGTTTGCATGGATAAGGAAATGAACATTGTCTTCATCCCCTGTGGTCACCTAGTTGTGTGCAAAGAATGTGCGCCTTCTCTACGCAAGTGCCCCATATGTAGAGGCTTGGTCAAAGGCGCTGTCCGTACTTTCCTATCATAAAGTGAAGATATTCATCATCCAAGTAACAAACAGTTTTTGGATTTGCAAATTTACATTTAACTTGATGAATAAAAACAATGTAACCAAAAAAAAAAAAAATATATATATATATATATATATATATATATATATATATATATATATATATATATATATATATATATTGTGACGAGTCTCTCTGGGCTCATCAGCGTCGCCCTGGCAACAAACGCATGGCACCTGCACGTCCTCATCACGGGCTGATCGGTCACAGCTGCAGCCCGTCATCAAGCGGCTTCAAAACCGCCACTGCTCTCAATTCGACAGACACCCGTCTCATGCTGAACGTGCTGGTACTAATCCTTTGTTTCTCACCTAACAGAAGGCAGCGAGTGACCGACAGCCCGACTGAGCACGCCTGGACACCCACCTTCACGAGCACGAGGACTTCAAAAGAGCACCAGCCACGAAGACAGCACTCACCTGATTTCACCCTTCACTTTTTTTTTAAGTATTTCAATAAATCCACCCTCCGGGGCTACTGTTTTCACCGAGCGACCTTGTTGTGTGATTTCTCACCCGTGACAATATATATATATATATATATATATATATATATATATATATATATATATATATATATATATACAACTTAGTCTAAGTAAGAGCAATGTAGAGTCCTCGGATGTCTTAAAAACAACAAAACATTGTGACAGACTTTGACAACATGTTGTATGGACAAATTTTTTTTGTATAAATAAGATCTAAGACGACTAAGTACAGGTTTTCAACCATCTAAAGTTTTTGAACAGACGCTGTTTAGTAACAATTACAATTTAGGTCACCGTTAGACAAAATCATTACATAAGTCTTCTAAGAAGATGAATAGAAGATATGATTTTAATAAAACTTTAAAGATTTTTTCGAGAAAGAAAGTTAAGAACTTTAAACTTCAAACTAAAATAATCTTTCATTTTTAAAATATCTAATTTAAACTTTTAAGGTTATGCTTTTAAATGAATTTAGTATAAACTCTGGATGTAGTATGCTCTGGAACGCAGACTAGATTTACTGTGACATTATCTCCCCGAGTTTTTCAGTTTCAGTTTTTCAACCATCGAAAGTTTTTGAACAGACATTGTCTCACATTATAACAATTATACTTTAGGGTCACCGTTAAACAAAATCATTACAGTAATCTTCTAAAAGATAAATAGAAGATATGAATGTATTCAAACTTTAAAGATTTTTTTTAAGAAAGAAAGTTAAGAACTTTAAACTTCAAACTAAAACAACCTTTTATTTTTAAAAGATCATATTGAAACTTTTACGATTATGCTTTGAAATAAATTTAGTACGAACAAAACTTTGGCTCTGGAAAGGCGTTAGCAGACTAACATTACATACGCTGTGACATGATGCACATACAGATTAGTTCATTTTTAGAACCGTGTGTGTGCGCGCGTGCAATACAGCTTAGAAATTATATTAAATTATTTATTTATTTTATAGTTTTCTGTGATGGTCGTGTTTAGGTGTACATGATCGAATATGCAGTTACGGTACAAAAATCATCATGGCTATGGAAAGCCATCAAAATTGAAACTCCACACGGACAAAAAATTATGATTGAATCTTTTCATATAAATGAGATTTAAGACGACTAAGTACAGTTTTTCAACCATCTAAAGTTTTTGAACAGACATTGTTTAATAACAATTATACCTTAGGTTCAATTTAAACAAAAATCATTACAGTAATCTTCTAAAAGATAAATAGAAGATGTGTATGTATTCAACTTTAAATATTTCATTTAAACAATCTTTTATTTTTAAAAGATATAAGTTAAACTTTTAAGATTATACTTCTTATAAACTCAGCACCTGATATCCTGATCACTGAATTTGTGTGACTCTCTCACAGACACACACACACACACACACACACCCTTTGGCTGGTGCTTTTTGAAAGCTCCGCAGGTCAAACGCTGGTGTAAAGAGGCCCTTTAGTTATCTAAACATGTGAGATGATTTTTTATTTTTGTGAACCCGTTTCATTTATTGCGTTGTTTCATAAGCTGTATGTTTTTTCTTCAACTCTCTAAACATTTAACTGATTGTTTCATAACCTGTATGTTTTTTGTTTTTTTTAACTCTATAAACATTTAACTGATTGCAATTGTTTTTGTGACTCCATTTTATTTAAACTTTTTGAGTGAGGTTTTAGTAAGATCTTTATAAACATTTCATTTATATTCTTTTAAAAGAACTGAATGGTTTTTCAACATTTGTGTGAGATAAACTTCCACAGTTTTTTCTTATCAGTTTCACAGTACAGCCCGGATACGCTCAGGAATATGTAGGGAGGATCGTGTGTGTGATACCAACTTCAAACACACACACACACACACACACACACACACACACACACACACACACACACACACACACACACACACACACAGACACTAACTGTCATGTTCAAAAGGCTTCAATAGGCTTCAAACAATTAAAACTAGCTGTCATATAGCCATGACGTATTATTTAATCACAGTGTCTTCAAACGATCAAAAGGCTTCAAAAACACTAACTGTTATGTTCAAAAGACATCAAACTAGCTGTCAGACACCATGACATATTGTTATAAAACTTTCTGTCAATATCAAAAGGCTTCAAAAGCCTTCAAAAGACATCAAAAGTCAAAACTAGCTGTCAAAACATGATCAAAAGCTGTCAAACTGTCAATCAAAAGTCAAAACTAGCTGTCAAAACATGATCAAAAGTCATACTAACTGTCAACCTGTCAATCAAACTAGCTGTCAAAAGACCTTTGATCTTCTTTGATCCCTTTGATCCTATGCCAAAAGGGGCGGGACACCTGTCACCGGAAGGGGCGGGACACCGGAAGGGGCGTGGCACATGTCAATCAATCATTTTTTGACAGGTGGCCCTGTATACTTACTACTATCAGCAATCGTCACAGTCCTAAAAGTGGACCAAATGCTGGAGACTGGTTCAAAGACAGCAGCGGTACCCCATGAATGGGACGGGATTTTATCTTTAATCATTTTGATTTTGTTGGTGAAAAATCCCAAGAAGGCGTTGCTGTCAGCTTCACAAAAAACAGGGATAACTGGGGCAGCAGGACAAACAAGTGTATTTATCGTGTCAAACAGCACTTTAGGATTTTTTTTTATTTAATGTTACTAGTTGACGGATATAGCCAGATCTGGCTTTTTCAACCGTCAAATTATACGACAACACAAGATCCCTGAGATAAAGCCTGTGCACCTCAAGGCTAGTGGATTTCCACAGGCGTTCAGTCTTTCGACACAGTCTCTTAAGATTTAAAATCTCTTCATTAATCCAAGGCCACGTTTTTTTCTGAGCAGACAAGTTTGATTTAACAGGGGCCACCTGATCCAGAATTTTTACACAGTGATTGTTTAAACAGTGAACGAAATCATCCACATCAAGGCAGTCCATAACTAGAGCAGGATCAAACAAATCAGAAAATGTATCTGCAGTATTTGCAGTGATAACACGTCTCTGAGACCTAACTGCTGAAGGCTTTGGGTCAGAACTGAAGTGAAGATCAAACAGAACAATACTATGATCACTCATACAGTATACACATCATTTACAGATACGTTTAATATATCTAGGCCAAGTGTAAAAACTAAGTCTAAAATATGGCCTTTTTGGTGAGTAGGCTCAGATACATTCTGCTTAAAATTAAAAGTTTCAGTCAATGTTAAAAATTCCATTGCGGGGCAAGATGAGCTGTCATCAACATGAAGGTTAAAGTCCCCCAGGATTAAGACAGATTCCAACTTAATTATAGAGGACAAAAAGTCACTAAAATCCTTAAGAAAGACAGCAGCAGGGCCAGGAGGACGGTAAACCAAAATGCAGTAGAAAGAGGATGAGAAACCCACCTTGACCATCTGCAATTCAAAAGAAGAGAATTTTTGGGGCAAGATTTCATTGCATTTATGGATGTCATTGTGCACAATAGCCAGTCCACCACCGCGACGACATGGGCGGGGCCTCCCAACAGCAGAGCAACCAGCTGGGCAGAGCTCATTTAAATGAATAAGCTCTTCCTCTCTCTGCCATGTCTCTGACAAACACATAATATCCAGGCCTTCTCTTGTGAAAAGATCGTTTAACCCCCTGAGGTCGGAGGTATTGCCGGCGATACCAGCTCGCTTTTTTTTAATCAGTGTAAAAGAAACTCATAAATACTCAGGTGACTTTGATTTTCCATAGGAGTTTCATACATCAATCGATTCTGTTAAATGTGTATTATTTTTGTGTATACTCACAATAAAAACAAAGTGTTGTGCTTTTTGCCAAATAAAGAAAAATAAACATGAAGCGAGTTCTGCCTTCTCTCTGCCAGTGAAGTCCATTCTGAAACGCGTCCGAAAATGAACAATAACTGAGCGAATACTCAGTCAAACAGGCATACAGACACACAGGCATGAAGCTTGAATTCTCTTCTTTTAACCCTCTGAGGTCTGAGCTGTTTTCTGGCCCTGGAGGTGTTCTGACATGCTCTGACATTTGTGTTTTTTTCTGTTACTTGTGACATTTTCATGGCTAAAGTCTAATTACACTGTATTCAGCACAAACTCTGCTACAATAATATATCAGCAGCATGTATGTAAAAGTTTGTAGTTTTGAGATAATGACATTTATGCGTGGTTTGTGAAAATACAAAAAAAAATTCTCACTGAAATAAGGCCATGAAACCCATACTGATTATTTCTTCACAAGACTTTTGAAAATTGTATGACGTAGCCTAGAATATTTGCTCCAAAACTATGTGAAAATCACCCTGACTGCTCATTCAGATAAGACAATATATTGATTTTAAATTTCTAAGACGTGTTTTGTGTGAAAAAGCCTTATGCGAAAAGGCGTGATCATCTCATGAATATGTAAGCCTTTAACACCTGAGAAAGACAAAGACACTCCCCTAACTGCCCTATTAGGAGCGATCAGGCCCAGTCATTCAGAGCAACCTTGCACAAAGAATGAGGAGATTTAAAAAAGAATGGCTTTTAGATTGTTTGGATTTATTTACAACACAACATAATCCAAAAATACACAACAAATGACAAAAGAGCACATTGAAAACAATGATCCAAAGACAGAGACCTTTGTGCCATTCCTAAAAACATTGTACATACCTTTCATTTCCAAGGTGTTTGATTTTCACTTTACCATGTTCATATACAGAGACTCATGTAAATGTTGAAGTCAGCAGGACTCAGTTGCATCTGGTCCCTGAAAGAAAAAGAAAAAAAAAGAAAAAACTGTGAACATACTGATATCAAGAGAAACTATAGGGCTGCACGATTTTGGGAATAGATTTTAGATTTTTCTGGTTAAAATTTCTTTTTAAAATTCACAGAATACACACACACACACACACACACACACACACACACGTTTCCAACAATATATAATGAACACCAGGTTTGTTGTGCCTGGTAGGCATAGGCTACGCAGTGCTGCATAAAATAATAACAATAAATTCAATCTTCCAAAAGATTTCAAGAACAACTACGCTAGAGAAAAATATATTGATTATCATATGTTACTTCAAATGTTTCCATTCGTTATGATGATATGAAATGAGATAATAGTAAAAACATAAAGCCTAATGTTTGGTGCATTTTTCCTTTCAAACGCAATCGCGCTCCAAAATATGATACACTCAAACGCGATCGCGCTCCAAAATATGATACATTCAAACCCACAGCGCGCTCCAAAATATTAAACATTATGGTTATACATATCTATGTTTGAGCAGATATCCACAAACAGTATTTAACAGTAAACACGGGTCTAAATAGTATAATATTCACCATATATCTAGCAACAGTTCAACTGCAATGTGAAGTTTATGCAACAATACCATAAACTAATAAGTAAGAATTTCTTACCTTACATCTTTCTTGTCTTCAAATCGCGTTCTTCTTCTTCTGGGGGTAAATCCAATGTAAGCTCAGACGTGTCTTCCAAACTCGACGAAAAGCAGAGACTTGTGAAGTGTTTTGGTGTTTTGTGTTTGAGGTAACGAGGGCGTTCGCGTTGCATGTGGACAATTTGCATGTGAATCACTTTTGCGCGAGTGGGCGTGTCGAATTAAAAAGTAATTAGCGTTTGAGATACTGGACATCCTGTCGGTTTTATTCAAATTACTTAAACAGAGAATATTTGTTTTCAGTTTGAATCCGATCATTTAAAAGTACACACTTAAATGTGCATAAAGGTATATGGCTCATAAATGTGTGACAAGTATTAGCTGAGTTTTGTTTCAGTTTATAGACGTGCTCAAGAAAAAAAAGTTCACCGCGATGGAGAGGCAGAACGCACACCCTGTTTATTTTCTTTATTTTACAAAAGCACAATGTTTTGATTTGATTGTAAGTGGACACATACAAAAGTAGAAATATCACAGATTATTTTTTTATATTTCTTTTTTCTGTATAACCATAAATGACGGAGTAATTTAAGTTTATGTTGCTGCTATGTGAAAAAAATCCAGCAAAACGCGTCGGCGCGTTTCTCGACCTCAGAGGGTTAAATGAAGTAATTTATATAAAAAACAAATATTCTCATCTTGTGAAATCTGTATTAAAAGAGAGCGATTCCAGTCGAGCTCATCTCAGCTCATTACGTTATAATCGGCCCCGCCCACGGAGAGCGCGCTATTCAAACGCAAATGACTGAGACGATCCCATACAAACTGTGAACGCCCACATATCAGCTCGAGAAAACACAAGTTTATTCAGATGATAAGTGTAGTTGTCTACACTGTCTCGCAGCGCTGTGAGGAATAATAATAATGGAAAACGTACCTCAGAAGTGCTGGTATTTCGAGGAGCAACTGATGGAATACTGTAGTAAGTTTTTTTTCATTCTCAAGTAAATCGCGTTTCTGTGTGAATGAATGAACGGCAGTTTACCACAACTGAAATGTGTTGAAATAAAATGTATTTGTATAAGCAACGTATTAAATTGCAAATTAACATTTATATTCATTATAATAAAAACGAAAGACCGATGTTACAGACATATGAAAGACAACATTTCGTTGATTAGTTTTGGATTAGTTTTGGATAGATTACACATTTTTACTGTAAAATATCTGCCACCTCAAATAAGCTTTTGTTTGCCAATTTTTGCTAATATGTTAAATATAGTATGTTTTGTCAATGTAGGCTATATTCGAAGTAATGAATCCTTAACTTTGAAAGATATATGATAAAATGTATACTTTAGTTTTTACAAAGAAAGATTACACTTCAATTGTTGTTGTAATTGTAACCTTTTTAATAAAAAAATATATTTACAAGGTAGATGTAAACAAATTTTAAAAGGTAAATATAAGCCTTTTCTTTAAATAATTTTTATTGTGTTTTATTATTGACAAATTTGGGGAGAGGATACATATTCCAAAACTGAAAATACAGTATGAGAATTAACTGCACTATTACTAGACATGTTTTCCTTGGATATTATACAATTTGCAAGCAAAATTTGTGCAAAAAAAAAAAAAAAAAAAAAAAATTTTGAAATGCTTCCAACTGTGAACCAATTTGGTAGAATATATATATATATATATATATATATATATTAGGGGTGTAACGATACGCGTATTCGTATCGAACCGTTCGGTACGAGGCTTTCGGTTCGGTTTTCGGTACGTAATGCGTGACCATTTTTTTCTGCCGACCAAAATTTCGTTATTTCAAATGAACGCGCGTCGCGGGTGGCAAGCGCGCTCATAGAGGCTGGCGCGACCACAACATCAACTGGCAAATGCAATGTAAGGAACGAAACTGAGCTACGCTTATTGTGTTTGTGTGGACCGTTTATCAGTTTTGACCTGTGAAGCGGGACTCGCGAGCCCTATGCGCGAGCCTGATCAAGCAACACCACACCAGACCAGTAAAGAAAGCATTTGAATTTCAAATGCTTTTTGAATTCGCATTGACATTGACATTATGAATACAATTGCTGCCCTCAAATGTTAATCTGAACTAAAATAAACCTTTGTTTATAACTAGCCTACTACTACAATATTACATTTCATTTTGTCCAAGGAGCTGTTTTGTTATATGCTCATAAGAAGAGTCAAGTATAGCTCCATTATTGCTCAGTAAAGAAATAAAAAAAAAATATATATATATTTTTTTAAAAATCATACTTTATGATGTTAGTTTCATTAAATAAAATAATAATACAAAAAAATTTAAATTCAAGGAAATTTCTCTGCCATTTATTTATTTTTGCTGTAGCCTATGGAAAACGTACCGAACCGAACCGTACCGAACCGTGACACAAGTGTATCGTATCGAACCGAACCGTGAATTTTGTGAACCGTTACACCCCTAATATATATATATATTGCTCTTGCATTCTTTCTTGTGGCTATAGGTGACACACCTGAATGAATGGCTCATTAAGTATGCGGGCCCCATTGTCTCCTCAGGTGTGAACCACTACATATGCATGATGCTGTTGAATGGTTGACGCCCCTTGCGCATATTGTCTTTACAAACAAAAAGTGTTTTACAAGATTTAAATCAATGTATTGTGTTATGTGAATGATAAGGGCAGGATGATTTTCACATCATTTTGAAGAAAAAACTCTAGGCAATGACATCAATTAGTCAAAAGTCTTATTGTCACATATTTAGTATGTGTTTTGTGGCCTTATTTCAGAAACTTTAGTTTTTAGTTTTTTCAATAACCATGCATAAACATTATTCTCTCAAAAATACAAACATGTACATGCATGTTGCTCACATATTATGGTAGCACTGTTTGTGCTAAATAGAGTGTAATTATACCTTTGCCATTAATATGTTTATAAGCAACTGAAAAAAGCACAAATGTCAGGGCATGTCAGAACATCTCAAGGACCCCAAAAACCACTCAGACCCCAGAGGGTTAATTAATGCTATTTATTCACAATTGAACGAGCATTCAACAGGCCAACATGCATTTTGGATGACGTCACGGAGGCAGTGTCCCTGTTGTGCAGCGGGATTGGTTGAAGGCACGTCCAGCGGTCACATGGTCTCCTGCCGGTCCATGCGGAGAGAGTATGAAGGTATTTTTGGTGCAAAACTACTGAACGCCTGTGACAGTGGAATTTGAAGTTGTCGAGAATAGCCACACATGTGTATCAGTAAATTTGAAGTCACAGAGAGAAATGTTTTAAGAGTTGCAAACTTGTAGACTTTTTTTTATCTTCCACAAACACAACACAACAGTTACACCTTCTCAAATTCTTCATTGCAGGTGCACAAATCCTATTCTACAAATCACAAATTAAGAAACTCATACGCTCACATTTTTGCTACAGTTGCTGCAGTGAATATGGTGCAAAACGCATTTACACACCCGCATCAAGAAATGTGAAGTCACGGAGAAATTTTGCTCATCTGCAAATCAGTATGTGAATTCATCCAATGAGAGTTGCACACTTGTAGAATATTTTCTCACAAATGTCTTGTATATTTTTCTAGCACAAACACAAGTACATAACTACAGCTGCTTGAATCTGCTGCGACGAATCTCAAACACTGTTTTTCGCTTTCAAGTGACAAGTTTCGCGCGCTCTCCCTTTTGCACCAAGTGCACCGTGAAATGTGGGGCAAAAGTGAGTTGTGCATCTGTAGAGGCAGTGGGCGGAGCCTACATGAATATTCATGAGTTTCCCGGGCATGCGCGTGGAACTGCTCATTCTAGTTCACGCTCCTCGTTTCTCAGCAGGTTTAATGGATTATTTCAAAAAAGGTAAATATAGTTTCAGCGCGAACTTAAACTACAATTGTGTATCGTTTTGTTAAATTCATAATGTTTTTATTAATTCGTCACTGACTGAATGATTGCTGGCATTCACTTCGTGTAGGCCTATATATACAGTAGCCTAGCTACAGCAAACTTCAACTCGCCGTATAAATTGCACCTTGCGAAGCTTTAAAACTGTGGCTTTTACTAATTATTATCATTTGTTGATTGCAATAAATTAAATAAACCTTCACAAATGTATCTGTGGGCTAACACTTTTTAAAATATATATAATATATCCTGGTGTGATTGTTCTTAAATTCTTGTTCGTTTAAATAAGCCAAATCATTTAAGACCAAACTCAAGCATGAATGTGTTGCTTTAATACATACGTACAATTTGGATTAAACAAAATTGTATGGACAAAAGTGGATAAATTACATTTGATACAACTAGGTTACTGTAAATGAGAAACAAAAAACACTTAACATTATTTTACGGAATAAGAGCATGCGCGTGGAACTGCTCATTCTAGTTCACGCTCCTCGTTTCTCAGCAGGTTTAATAGACTATTTAAAAAAAGGTAAATATAGTTTCAGCGCGAACTTAAACTACAATTGTGTATCATTTCATAAAGTTCATAATGTTTTTATTAGTTTGCACGTTTTGTGCATTCGTTAATGACTAAATGATTGCTGGCATTCACTTCGTGTAGGCCTATATAAAGCACAGCAAACTTCAACTCGTTCATTTCGTAGTGCTTTTCCTCTGTACATTTTTTTAAAATAAATAACGTTCCACTTTTACCGTAAAACCAAAAATTCCAGAACACCTGAATGATTACAGCAACACTTATTTCCAACAGAAGAGCAGAATATTCCTAAATACATGAACCATTACCATTTAATTTATTTATTGCTAAGCTCTTCTGATACCTTACCTTATGAAGCTTTACAACTGTGTCATCTCTGGCAATAATCTCTGGGAAATAACTCCACAACCATATCCATGTCCAAATAAACATTTTGCACCCTATACTGATGTTTCTCGTTGTCATGTTCTTTCTTTGACCTTATGTGTTGCTCTGTGTGCCTGGATGATACACAATGATGACCATTGATACAAATGCATGATCTACTTCTGACTTGAACTCTTGAAAATGAAACCTTTAAACTTTGTTGGATCAATGTTAAAACATGACATTCTGGTATTTAAGATTTGCATGACAAAAGTTTGGAATCACTATGATTTAAGAAATGATATACTTTTATAGCAGGCAAGATCAATTTCCACACTTCATTAAGCAGCACAACCATTTTCAACTGTGATAATAATCAGAAATGTTTCTTGAGCAGCAAATCAGTATTAGAATGATTTCTGAAGGGTCATGTGACACTGAAATCTAGAGTAAAATGAGCTCTGCCATCACAATATATTTTTAAAAACATTAAAATAGAAAACAGTTGATAAAAATATTTCACAATATTACTGTTTTTCAGATAAATGTAGTCTTGGTACCTTAGAGGTACCTTACCTTAGAACCTTACTAATACCAAACTTTTGAACCGTGTATATATTATTAAATCAAAACCAGCACAAGCACACCTTGCAATCAAAACATTAAAAATAATATTGTTACATTATTTTGCCAGTATGTTTGTAAATATTTTTTTTTAGAACATCAAATTGGTGGCTTATTATATTCTGTAAAATAATGTTAAGTGTTTTTTGTTTCTCATTTACAGTAACCTAGTTGTATCAAATGTAATTTATCCACTTTTGTCCATACAATTTTGTTTAATCCAAATTGTACGTATGTATTAAAGCAACACGTTCATGCTTGAGTTTGGTCTTAAATGATTTGGCTTATTTAAACGAACAAGAATTTAAGAACAATCACACCAGGATATATTATATATATTTTAAAAAGTGTTAGCCCACAGATACATTTGTGAAGGTTTATTTAATTTATTGCAATCAACAAATGATAATAATTAGTAAAAGCCACAGTTTTAAAGCTTCGCAAGGTGCAATTTATACGGCGAGTTGAAGTTTGCTGTAGCTAGGCTACTGTATATATAGGCCTACACGAAGTGAATGCCAGCAATCATTCAGTCAGTGACGAATTAATAAAAACATTATGAATTTAACAAAACGATACACAATTGTAGTTTAAGTTCGCGCTGAAACTATATTTACCTTTTTTGAAATAATCCATTAAACCTGCTGAGAAACGAGGAGCGTGAACTAGAATGAGCAGTTCCACGCGCATGCCCGGGAAACTCATGAATATTCATGTAGGCTCCGCCCACTGCCTCTACAGATGCACAACTCACTTTTGCCCCACATTTCACGGTGCACTTGGTGCAAAAGGGAGAGCGCGCGAAACTTGTCACTTGAAAGCGAAAAACAGTGTTTGAGATTCGTCGCAGCAGATTCAAGCAGCTGTAGTTATGTACTTGTGTTTGTGCTAGAAAAATATACAAGACATTTGTGAGAAAATATTCTACAAGTGTGCAACTCTCATTGGATGAATTCACATACTGATTTGCAGATGAGCAAAATTTCTCCGTGACTTCACATTTCTTGATGCGGGTGTGTAAATGCGTTTTGCACCATATTCACTGCAGCAACTGTAGCAAAAATGTGAGCGTATGAGTTTCTTAATTTGTGATTTGTAGAATAGGATTTGTGCACCTGCAATGAAGAATTTGAGAAGGTGTAACTGTTGTGTTGTGTTTGTGGAAGATAAAAAAAAGTCTACAAGTTTGCAACTCTTAAAACATTTCTCTCTGTGACTTCAAATTTACTGATACACATGTGTGGCTATTCTCTACAACTTCAAATTCCACTGTCACAGGCGTTCAGTAGTTTTGCACCAAAAATACCTCCATAGAGAGCCGGCACAAACACGGAAGTAAACATTGGCGGCGAAAACCTCAGACCACAACTCCAGCGCTGTGAAGGATCCAGGACACCCGTTAACAACCCTGTTTGTTTCTCTCTCTCGATATTCAGAGACTAATGAAGAAGGTGAAGTAATTCCCAGTCCTTGAGGAGGACACAAAGACTTTAAAGTAGAGGTCGACCGATATGGGTTTTTTCAGGCCGATGCCGATGCCGATCTTTTGAAATCCGGGTCGGCCGATGGCCGATTAATGCTGCCGATTTATTTTGGCCGATTATGTGCTTGTTTTTAACCTCTATTTGAAAGATAAAATATAACACAAATAATTACTTAAGATAGACAAGATTTCTCAACAAAAACATTTATTGAACACTTGACCAATCTGCACTTGTTGTGACCTTGAGATATGTTTGGTAATTGTACCTGAATGAATTAAATTAATTTGCTACATTTCAGATTAATATATTTGTTTTCCTTAAAATTGTAATTAACTTAAACACTTTGCAGTTTGAATGATGTCTTGTAAACAAAATGACGGAGTATGTTTTTATGTTTCCACTGTTCGATCGCATCCGCGCCTCACACACACACACACACACACACACACAAATATAAGTAAACACTTTGCGACTTTAAACACACGCGACTTTTCGATCGCGCCCGCGCCCCTCTCTCCCTCTCCCGAGTCTCCCTCTCCCTCTCTCTCTTCCACACACACACACACACAATACTCCAGCATTGCAATCTTTACATCGCAGCCTGCTTCAGAGCTAAGGCGGGGCTACAGATTAGGTGTCCCCAAAGAACCCGCGTATCTAACAGTAGTTCCGCATTACATGAATTAATTTGCACGCGAGTTTTATTTATTTTTATACCATGTATTCTCCGTGTAAATGTATACACCGAACCATGACGCCCGTACCGTTTCGGTTCAATACGAATACATGTTCCACCCCTAGTCTACAGTGAAATACAGTCACACATTACACTGTTTGGCCAGCATTTTAACCGTGTTTAATCCAGCTACTAGCTAACAGTATGCTAAAGTTAACTGCTGACTAGTGTCACGTTTCTAACGTCCGTTTTCAGAGCATCCAAGAGAAGCACAGGCATAACAGTAGCACAGAAATACGCATTGATATTCGGTCTGGTAAATAACGGTCGTTAAGGCACCAGTGCCGTATTAGCACCGGGTCTGTCTGTAGCTACCCAACCCTAGCGACGACGCTAGCAAAGCCAAGCCAGTCCTTCACTAACCTATGGTCACTTTTTTATTACTTATTTCTCTGCATTGAGTGACAACCCTCTCAAATATAAGACACACAAAACAGAACAAATAAAAGTATCAGATTATCTGTCTGTAATTGCAAAATTCTTGCTTACTTATTGTTGTGACATGATAGCAACCCTTCTGCTGTGCTAATGCAACCTCAACTACGCTATCAATATCCACCGAACGTCATGTCGCCTATTTATATTTTTTCTCGAAGTTGGCAGTAACATATTTAAAAGGTTTTAATTAAATATAAAGGAGTTTTCTCCAAGGAACTTAGCTCCTTCCTTAGGCACTGGATGAGGTCTGCTCACTCTGCTGGAGAATGACTCTAGGCGCAGCGTGCGTCCACAACAACAACACAAGGCTGCCCACAGATGCGCCCGCCTAATAATCGGCTTGATATACTGGATATTGGCCGATGCCGATTATGTTAAAAAATGCAAAAAATCGGCCGATTAATCGTCCGACCGATTAATCGGTCGACCCCTACTTTAAAGAACAAACAAACAAACAAAAGCCACTCGAGTGCAGTCTGGGTGGAGGATGCGGGTCGGCCCTTTTAATCTCTCCGCTTCCACTTCCTTTCTGAGAGGTGTTACCAAGGCAACCATCAGCACATCCAACCACTCCAGGTTAGTGATTAGGGATGCAAATCTAAAAACACTCATATTTACTGGAGAGCACAGGTCTGCGAAGTCCTTTATAATGTGATCATATGTGTATGAGAGAGCCCTGTTGAAGATTACTGGTCCTCTGGGACAAGGGATGGAGGCGAGTGCTGAGCTTGTGTTTCCATTGCGTCCTTGAGCCAGAGACTTTCTGCTACAGCGGACTGCACTTTCAATGCACTTCAGTGCCTCTTTGCTTAAAGCATATGCAAAATGAGATGATTTTGAATCTGTTGCACATAATATTAAAGGAATTTAAAAGCTGAAAGATTTCTCATTTTACACGGCATGCTTTGTGGCTCCCGTCCCAGAAGAGAAGAAACTATCAAATTAAGCATTAATTCTACATCTGATCTGAAAAATCTAAGTTTGCTCTTTTTATTACTTTTAAGAGGGCTTGTTTTACTACATAACTACAATCACAAGGATGTGAGTTTGCATGCTTGACAAATCGGACAATCGTTTTAGACTGCTGGCAGCATATTGTTTTAAAGAACACAAGGCTTTCAAATTTCATAATTTGTATTGTAAATTTCAAAAGGAAGAGGAAAAGATTTTGGTAAAACTATACTTAAAACCTTTGTTTAATGCATTATAAAGATATTCATAATGTATGTTATAATGCATTAGATCTTTTCATAAATAATTTGTAACCAAAGTTAAAATGCATTGTAATATTTGCAGATTCTGAAATTGGTTGTTTGACATTTGTTTTAATGCATTATACTTTCTAAAGGTGTATTCAATAAATAGATAAGTATTATAATGTATTATAACTGTGGTTATACTTATTCATGAGACCATTCAATGCATTATAAGGTGCATTACACAATTAATGCATTAAACATACTTTTATAATTTACTATATATAAAGGCTTTATTTAAAGTTACCGTGATTTTTTAATTAATAGGTTATATTGTTTTGCATGTTGATGGATTAACTTTACTAAGTTAGTTGTTAGTTAACTTTATAAAAAAAAAAAAATTATAAAAAAAAAAATTAAAATTAGTTTTATTTATTTTAATTTAATTTTAGAAAGGACAGAGTACATTTATATTTTACAAGATATTTTTGGATGCCATCCATCCATCCATCTTCTTCCGCTTATCCAGGGCCGGGTCACGGGGGCAGCAGTCTAAGCAAAGATGCCCAGACTTCTCTCTCCCTAGACACTTCCTCCAGCTCTTCCGGGGGGACACCGAGGCGTTCCCAGGCCAGTCGGGAGACATAGTCCCTCCAGCGTGTCCTAGGTCTTCCCCGGGTTCTCCTCCCAGTGGGACATGCCCGGAACACCTTCCCGGGAAGGCGTCCAGGTGGCATCCGGAACAGATGCCCGAGCCACCTCAGCTGGCCCCTCTCGATGTGGAGGAGCAGCGGCTCTACTCTGAGCTCCTCCCGAGTGACCGAGCTTCTCACCCTATCTCTAAGGGATCGCCCAGCCACCCTGCCTAGAAAGCTCATTTCAGCCGCCTGTATCCGGGATCTTGTCCTTTCGGTCATGACCCAAAGCTCATGACAATAGGTGAGAGTAGGAACGTAGATTGATTGGTAAATCGAGAGCTTCGCCTTGCAGCTCAGCTCTTTCTTCACCATGACAGACCGGTACATTGACCGCATTACTGCAGAAGCTGCACCGATCCGTCTGTCAATCTCCCGTTCCATCCTTCCCTCACTCGTGAACAAGACCCCATGAATTTGAACTCCTCCATTTGAGGCAGGAACTCTCCACCAACCTGAAGTGGGCAAGCCACCCTTTTCTGCCTGAGAACCGGATTTGGAGGTGCTGATTCTCATCCCAGCTGCTTCACACTCGGCTGCAAACCGTCCTAGTGCATGCTGAAGGTCTTGGTCTGAAGGGGCCTGCACGACAACATCATCCGCAAAGAGCAGAGACGAAATTGTGTGGTCTCCAAACCTGACACCCTCCGGCCCATGGCTGCGCCTAGAAATTCTGTCCATAAAAATTATGAACAGAACCGGCGACAAAGGGCAGCCCTGCCGGAGTCCAACATGCACTGGGAACAAGTCTGACTTACTTCCGGCAATGCGAACCAAGCTCCTGCTCCAGTCGTACAGGGACCGGACAGCCCTTAGCAAAGGGCCCCTGACCCCATACTCCCGGAACACCCTCCACAGGACGCCGCGAGGGACACAGTCGAATGCCTTCTCCAAATCAACAAAGCATATGTGGATTGGTTGGGCAAACTCCCATGACCCCTCCAGCACCCTGGAAAGGGTATAGAGCTGGTCCAGTGTTCCACGGCTGGGACAAAATCCGCACTGTTCCTCCCGAATCTGAGGTTCTGCTATCGGCCGCATTCTCCTCTCCAGTATCCTGGCATAGACTTTCCCAGGGAGGCTGAGAAGTGTGATCCCCCAGTAGTTGGAACACACCCTCTGGTCCCCCTTCTTAAAGGAACACTCCACCGTTTTTTGAAATAGGGCTTATTCACTTTCTTTCCTACATTTAGATAGGTGGGCAAATGCATTTTTGTCTCAGTGCATGCATTGTTTTAGTTTGACAGGGTCGGTGCTAGCTTAGCTTAGCACAATGAATGGAATCCTTTGTTGCCAGCTAGCATGTCCTGAGTAAAAGTGATATAAAAAATTTAAAAAACCCACCTAATTACTTCTTGTGGCCTGCGTATTCACAACAAGTACAAATAGTGATGCAGATTAACACTAGGCGATTTCCTAGGCAGATATTGACTTATATATTAAGGACTATATTAGGGGGAAGCACAGGCGAAGCACTGCTACTTGGGTGTGATATCTCTGCGCCCAAGTAGCAGTGCTTCGCCTGTGCTTCCCCCTAATATAGTCCCAAGTCAATATCTGCATAGGAAATCGTCTAGTGTTAATCTGCATCGCTATTTGTACTTGTTGTGAATACGCAGGCCACAAGAAGTAATTAGGTGGGTTTTTTAATTTTTTTATATCACTTTTACTCAGGACATGCTAGCTGGCAACAAAGGATTCCATTCATTATGCTAAGCTAAGCTAGCGCCGACCCTGTCAAACTAAAACAATGCATGCACTGAGACAAAAATGCATTTGCCCACCTATCTAAATGTAGGAAAGAAGGTGAATAAGCCCTATTTCAAAAAACGGTGGAGTGTTCCTTTAAAAAGATGGACCACCACCCCGGTCTGCCATCCCAAAGGTACTGTCCCCGACCGCCACGCGATGCTGCAGAGGTGTGTCAGCCAAGACAGCCCCACAACATCCAGAGACTTGAGGTACTCAGGGCGGATCTCATCCACCCCCGGTGCTTTGCCACAGAGGAGTTTCTTGACTACCTCAGTGAATTCAGCTTGGGTGATGGACGAGTCCCCCTTCGAGCCCTCAGCCTCTGCTTCCTCAATGAAAGACACGTCGGTGGGATTGAGGAGATCCTCAAAGTATTCCTTCCACTGTCTGATGACATCTCTAGTTGAGGTCAACAGCTGCCCACCTCCACTGTAAACAGCTTTGGTAGGGCACTGCTTCCCTCTCCTGAGGCGCCGGACGGTTTGCCAGAATCTCTTCGAGGCCAGCCGGTAGTCCTTCTCCATGGCCTCACCGAACTCCTCCCAGGCCCGATTTTTTGCCTCCACAACCACCCAGGCTGCAGTCCGCTTGGCCTGCCACTACCCGTCAGCTGCCTCAGGAGTCCCACAGCCAGGCCCGATAGGACTCCTTCTTCAGCTTGACGACATGCCTTACTTCCGGTGTCCACCACCACCAGGTGGTGATCAGTTGACAGCTCCTCCCCTCCCTTCATCCGAGTGTCCAAGACATACGGCCGGAGGTTGGATGAAACAACCACAAAGTCGATCATCGACCTCCGGCCTAGGGCGTTCTGATGCCACGTGAACTGATGAACCGGTCTTTGAACAATTATGCTTGAACATGGTGTTCGTTATGGACAAGCTGTAACTAGCACAGAAGTCCAATAACAGAACACCACTCGGGTTCAGATCAGGGGGGCTGTTCCTCCCAATCACGCCCATCCAGGTGTCACTGTCACTGCCCATGTGGGCGTTGAAGTCCCCCAGTAGAACGACAGAGTCCCCAGTCGGAGCACTTTCCAGCACCCCTTCCAGAGACCCCAAGAAGGCCGGGTACTCTACACTGCTGTTTGGCCCATAGGCGCACACGGCAGTGAGAGACCCCGACCCGAAGGCGCAGGGAAGCGACCCTTTCGTTCACCGGGGTAAACTCAAACACATGGCAGCTGAGCTGGGGGGCTATGAGCAAACCCACACTAGCCCGCCGCCTCTCACCATGGGCAACTCCAGAGTGGTAAAGAGTCCATCTTCTCTCAAAGAGAGTGGTTCCAGAGCCCAAACTGTGCGTGGAGGTGATCCCGACTATCTCTAGTCGGTACCTCTCAACCTTACGCACAATCTCAGGCTCCTACCCCGCCAGCGAGGTGACGTTTCCACGTCCCTAGAGCTAGTTCCGTGTCCAGGGATCGGGTTGTCGAGGCCTCCGCCTTTGACTGCCGCCCGATCCACTAAGCACCGGCCCCTTACGGTCCCTCCTGTAGGTGGTGAGCCCACAGGAAGGCGGCCCCACGCCGCTCCTTCGGGCTGAGCCCGGCTGGACCCCATGGGGGAGGCCCGGCCACCAGGCACTCGCATACGAGCCCCAACCGCGGGCCTAGCTCCAGGGTGGGGCCCCGGCTGTGCCATGCTGGGCAACGTCACGGTCCTCGATTTTTAAGTCTTTTTTGAACCGGTCTTAGTCTGACCCATCACCTAGGACCTGTTTGCCTTGGGAGACCCTACCAGGGGCATATAGCCCCGGACAACATAGCTACTAGGGTCATTCAGGTACTCAAACCCCTCCAACACGGTAAGGTGGCAGTTCAAGGAGGGGCTTGAATTTTCGGATGAATTAACCAAAACATTTTTAAATACTAATAGTTTTTAAAAAGTTTTTAAACCTTTCCTCTGCTGCACAAACTCTGAAATCAACGATTCAAGCCCTTAAAACTGGCTGGATGGTGAAAAGTGGATATTCTGTTCAAGAGTGAGCCGGAAGGAAGAGTTTAAAAAATAGTAGGGAAGTCATTTCAGATATGGATTAAGTCATTACATATAGATAAAATAAATGATTTTCTTTGGAAAAATGTGCACTGATGAATCATGCATTACAATACAATCATGTATTAAAGTTAATAGGGTCAAGTTTGATTTGCTCTTTAACCCCCTGGGGTCGGCAGTATACATTCTATATGGTAATGGCGATACCAGCTCGCTTTTTTTCTTATCAGTTCAAACGAGACTCCAAATACTCTGTTGACTTTGATTTTACAAACAAGTTTCATACATCAATAGATCCTGTTAAGTGTTTTATTTTTGTGTATACTCACAATAAAAACAAAGTGTTGTGCTTTTTGCCAAATAAAGAAAAATAAACATGATGTGAGTTCTGCTTTCTCTCTGTCAGTGAAGTCAATTCTGAAACGCGTCTGAAAATGAACTGTAACTCAGTGAATACTCAGTCAAACAGGCATACAGACACACAGGGATGAAGCTTGAATTCTCTTCTTTTAAATGAAATAATTTATATAAAAAAACAAATATTCTCAGTTTATGTAATATGTATGAAAAGAGAGAGATGTCAGTCGTTCTCATCTCAGCTCATTATTTTTAATTTGACCCCTGTCAAAAATAAAGTAATCAAATAATATGTTATTATGTGTTTGTTCCAATGTATAGGCTATATTCAAGTAATGAATCCTTAACTTTGAAATATGTATGATAAAATGTAGACATTAGTTTTTACAAAGAAAGATTACACTTGAATTGTTGTTGTAATTGTAACCTTTTTAATAAAAACATATAAATATAAGCCTTTTCTTTAAATAATTTTTATTGTGTTTTATTAGTGACAAATTTGGGGAGAGGATACATATTCCAAAACTGAAAATACAGTATGAGAATTAACTGCACAATTACTAGACATGTTTTCCTTGGACATTATACAATTTGCAAGCACAATTTGTAAAAAAAAAATATATATATATATATATAAAAAAAAATGGAGATACTTCCAACTGTGAACCAATTTGGTAGAATATATATATATATATATATATATATTGCTCTTGCATTCTTTCTTGTGGCTCAGTGACACACCTGAATGAATGGCTCATTAAGTATGCGGGCCCCATTGTCTCCTCAGGTGTGAACTACTCAATATGCATGACTGTTACGAACTTTTAATGTCTAGAAGATATTTCGCAACACTTATTTTGAAACCACTGCTGATGTCTGAGTAGGGTGGAATAAACACATGACACACTCGATTTGATGTACATTAAAACTGGAATTTATTACAAGAAAAGCCGAAGCCACTAGATCCAGTTCGTTAATGTTAAATGTAGTGCGCTATGTACAGTTTCAAGGGTAGAAAATAGTGTAAAATAAATTGTTGGTAAGAGAACATAAAGTGGCGCCAAAGAAAAAAACAGAGTATAATAAAACAATCCTTATGCTAATCCTAATCCTAACCAAAGAAAAATGTTGAAAGAAAACCGAGATCTTCAGTGCATGCGGGCACCTAAATAAACTAGCTAAATAACAAAACGTACAGGGAGTGGCGCTCACTCCTAACCTAGTGTGTCTAACAAATTAACACTACGGGCATTATGTATACCGCGGCATACTAACCTGACATTCTCTTACCAAAAGAGCAGCTTGTAGGCAACCTCGTAGTGTTGAACTTGAACACACAGTTCTCAGTTTTGCTATCTCAAAAGTAAACGGGTCAAGTTCCAAAACAACAGATGAACAGAGCGACACGTACATATCCCACTAAATTATCAAGTACAGGATTTCACATAGTTCTTAACTTAAAAACAAGTGAGTCATGATCAGAATAATGACGTGAGCAGAGCCGCAAACAGAGCGCTCAACACGCTGCGAGAGAGAGAGCATGAATGAACCGGTCGTTCTTTTGAAGTCATCTGGCAAACTCTCATTGGTTCCCAGACGCCGCCCCTAATGATGGAATGATGAGTGACGTACCGCTAGGCCAGTCACAGTAGAGTGAAGACTAAAAACACAGAGAGAAGATAATGAGCACCAATCTTTCACACGTGCAAAACACACTAGCGTATCGCTAGTCTCTCGACTAAATGAAAACAAAACCCACGTGGAACGTAACACCTCCCCCCTTAAGAATCAACTATATGGGATAAAATAAACATATAGTTGTTCAAATACTTACACTCAAATACCACAATAGGCAACCCTGGATAGTGCGTCAGCGATCACATTCTCGACACCCTTCTTATGCTTAATCACTAAATTATAACCCTGTACAATCAGAGACCAGCGCATCAAGCGCTAACTAGCGAAATACTAACGGGTTGTGATCGGTGAACACAGTAACAGGAATATTACTCGAACCGATATATACATCGAAATACTGGAGAGCCATTAACAGTGCTAATGCTTCTTTTTCGATTGTCGAATAATTTAACTGATGTTTGTTAAATTTCCGAGAAAAATAACAGACCGGGTGATCGATCTCATCCTCACCGGTCTGAATCAAAACAGCTCCAGCGCCAACAGAACTCGCATCTACGTCGAGTTTAAAAGCAGAGTCAAATTTCGGTGCGGCTAATACAGGTGCATTACACAGAAGATCCTTGATCGTACTAAAAGCATACTGACAATCTTCTGACCATCGAAACGTACGAGATGGACTAAGAAGCGAAGTCAACGGATGTGCAACAGTCGAAAAATTCTGGCAAAAGCCACGATAATAGCCAGCCATCCCTAAGAATCGACGGAGCTCTCGTCGGGTGGTTGGAACAGGGAACTCGGCTATAGCCGTAACTTTAGCCTCTAAAGGGCGCACTTCACCTTGACCAACTTCCTTCCCAAGATACGTGACAGTGGCCTGTCCAAACTCGCATTTGGATAAATTTAAAGTCAGTGAAGCTTTCTCAAGACGCTCAAAAACTGTGTGCAATGACGAAACGTGTTCTTCCCAGTTGGTCGAATAAACTACTAAATCATCTAAGTACGCATTGCACTTAGGTACTCCAGACAACACAAGATTAATGAGTCGCTGAAAGGTGGCCGGTGCGTTACGCATGCCGAAAGCCATTACAGAGTATTGGAGAAAACTATCAGGGGTGACAAATGCTGAAATGTCAGAAGCGCGACTTGTAAGAGGAACTTGCCAGTAACCTTTTAACAGGTCTAACTTACTGACATAACGCGCTGAACCGAGATTGTCGACGCAATCTTCCATGCGCGGCAAAGGGTAACAATCAGGAACAGTCACGGCATTTATTTTCCGATAGTCAGTGCAGAATCGCGCGGTACCATCACTCTTCGGCACTAATAAGCATGGCGAACTCCAGGGACTCTTACTGAACTGAGCGAGACCATGCTCTAACAGATACTCCACCTCACTTCGCATTACATCTCGTTTCGCTGCATTTACACGGTACGCGTGCTGTTTAATTGGAGCAGCATCACCCACATTGATGTCGTGCTCCAGAACTGTAGTGCGAGAAGGTACATCATTAAACAAAGCAGGGAAACTGTTAATCAACTGCATAATATCACATCCTTGTCGTTCAGATAGATGAGATACATGAGATGGAAGATCAGATAATACCTCAGAATTCTGGAGTCGAGCACATTGTTGATGAGTAGGACGTAAAACTATTCCATCTTCCTCTGGATCGATGATCTCAGCAGCAGCACAAGCGAGCACAGGAGATGACACAGGAGATGACGCTGGAACAGTGATCTTTGTAGGTGAAACAATCTGGACAGCTTCTCTTTTGTGAAAAGACTTTAACATATTCACGTGACACACACGAGTCTTCCTTCTCCTATCTGGAGTTCCGATCACGTAATCGGTAGTACTAAGTTTTCTAACAACCTCATATGGTCCAGAAAATCGTGCTGATAAAGCAGACCCTATCATAGGTAGCAGAACCAACACCGAATCGCCCTCATTAAAGGTACGCTGTACAGATTTACGATCGTAGTAATGTTTCATTTTTCCCTGTGCCACTTCAAGTGACTCTCTGGCCACAGAACAAGCTTGATGCAAACGCTCACGGAATTTACTCACATAATCCAGCACGTTCATTCTCGGGCTAGACTCAACAGACAACAGGTTCTCTTTGAGCATTTTCAACGGGCCTCTAACAGTGTGACCGAATACTAATTCAGCGGGACTGAATCCGAGACTTTCCTGCACCGCTTCTCTAATCGCAAATAAAAGTAATGGTACACCTTCATCCCACTCTTTACCTGTTTGCATACAGTATTTTCGAAGCATTGACTTTAACGTTTGGTGGAAACGTTCGAGTGCCCCCTGGCTTTCAGCGTGATAGGCACTGGCGATCCTATGTGACACATTTAAACTGGACAACACTTGAGTAAAAATTTTTGACAAGAAGTTAGTGCCTTGATCTGTCTGCACAATTTTTGGTAAACCAAACGTAGAAAAAAAATTAATAAGTGCTCTAGTTACAACAGGTGCCGTAATCTTTCTCAAGGGAATCGCCTCAGGAAACCTGGTCGCGGTACACATCACCGTCAATAAAAATTGATTACCACTCTTAGATTTAGGTAATGGACCGACACAATCAACAATGACGTGCTCGAATGGTTCTCCAACCACCGGGATAGGAATGAGAGGAGCACACGGGATTACTTGGTTCGGTTTGCCAGTAATCTGACAAACGTGACAGGTGCGACAAAATTGTGTGACATCAGCTTTTATTCTGGGCCAAAAGAAGTGCGCTAAAACTCGGTGATAAGTTTTCTTAATCCCTAAATGTCCTGCCAGATCATGATCGTGAGCTAACGACAAAATTTGTTGTCGGTAACATGAAGGAATCACGATCTGATACACGGTACTCCACTCAGCACCATCTACCATCTCCGAACACCACCTCCGCATCAGTTCTCAACAAAATATGCAGCTTTTCTCTCTCGAGCTTTCTCTGGGGGAACAGCAGCAGCAAAACATTTCTGAAGACTTTTATCCTGCTTTTGAGCAACCATAATTCTCTCACGCGTCACATGCATTTTTACACAAGGACTATCTTGAGCAAGCACATTTTCAGCAATTTTACTCTCCTCAGGCAAAACATCATCAATAAAAACAGGTGCAATAAAAGATGCAGCTAAATCATCAGCATCTATTTTACGAGCTTGAGCCCGCGTAACTACACAAGATGAAAAGGTTTCAGGAAATGACTGTGATAATTCATCAGGCTGTATGGGTGCAACTGGATTGTCAAGGACTTCCAACAAAGGCATAATTCTCCCACCGGCTAAATCATTGCCTAAGATAAATTGTACCCCACTCACAGGTAGGCGTTCACGAACAGCCACTTTCACAAAGCCCGTGCACAGTTCTGATTCCAAGTGAATTCGATGTAACGGAACCTGAACGAGACCCATCTCTATGCCCTGCACTAGGACATTACAGCCACAGAAGGTTTGTTCAGAGAACGGCAGTACATCTGCACTAATAAAGGACTGCATAGCCCCTGTATCACGGAGCATCTGAACTCGAATTCGTTCCTCAGGATTTCCCATAACGGAAATTAACCCTTCCATCAGAAAAGGTACATAACTGGAATCAGGCTTATTACACTCGATCTTTTTAGAATCTATCCGTTTCACAAAACCAGCACTCTTAGGTGCAGAACTCGACTGTTTTCGTTTCAGCACAATACAATCAGCGATTAAATGGCCAGGTTTGTGACAATAAAAACATTCTCGATCCTCCTTAGATTTAACATGAACTGGTTTCGGTCGAGACGGACTACTCGAACTCACTTGGACAGCAGTCTTCTCAGAACGTACTGAAGTAAACACATTTTTATGCGTCAAGGAAAACTCATCTGCCAAGACAGAGGCTTGAGATAAAGACGTGACTTTTTGTTCATTCAAGTAAACGACAACACGCTCAGGAATACAATTCTTAAATTCTTCTAAAAGAATAAGTTCTCGCATGTCTTTAAAATCATTCACTTTGCTAGATGTGCACCACTTATCAAACAAAATTCCTTTCTCCCTTGCAAATTCAACAAAGGTCTGGCTGAAGTGTTTTTTGTGACTTCTAAAACGCTGTCTATAGGCTTCTGGTACAAGTTCATATGCACGTAATATCGCAACTTTCACTAGCTCATAATTCAAGCTATCCTCTAAGGAAAGTGTAGCACAAACATCTTGAGCTTTACCGGTTAACTTGCACTGTAATAACAGAGGCCAAACCTCTTTAGGCCAATGGAGCGTAGATGCAATCCGCTCAAATACACTAAAGTAAGAATCAACCTCTGTTTCCCGGAACTGTGGTACTAGTGAAATGTGTCTACTGACCTCAAAAGTAGTCCCCGCCGTGCCAGCATCAGCAGTCTGCGAGGGTTGCGTAACCGGAATAGGCGTCCTATCAGCTGCACTCAGATCAAGTTCACGCAACTTAATCTGTGTCTCCGCCTCGATTTCGAGCCTGCGGATTTCAAGTCGGTATTTCAGATCTACCTCCATTCGACGGCTTTCCGCCCGTTCGCGTGCCTCCATTTGCACTCGCGCTAAACGGACTTTCAGTCGCGCATCCCCTCCTTCAGACTCATCTGAGCCAGGAGAAAAGGGATCGGAAGGCGGCAGAACAGCCTTGGCTTCAGACTCCACCACCTCAGCCATTTCGCTCCGCTCCTCCTCACCAGGGCGGCCGTCAGAATCGGAGATACCTTCACCGACATCTGACAATTTTAGAACACCTAATTCCACCAACCCCTGTGATACAGCAGACCTAATCTCTAGTTTACGCAGTTGCTTCGAAACAGCAAGTTTATAGTGGGCAGCGATCAGTACCAGATCCTCTTTCCTGCATTTACTAAGTTGCTCCTCTGTGGGTGCGCTGACAAAAGTGTCCAAGTCAAAATCAGCCATACTTACTCCTAGCAAATCACTAATATACTCAACCAGCCCATCCGCTCATTTAGGCTACATCACGACGTTGACTCTAACAAAAAGTTCTGTCATGGTCATTCCACCACTCACACCAGCAGTAAATATTCCAAATAATAACTCGGGAAAAATATGAATATTAATATCTCATTTAAATCCCGGACGAGCCCCCATTAAATGTTACGAACTTTTAATGTCTAGAAGATATTTCGCAACACTTATTTTGAAACCACTGCTGATGTCTGAGTAGGGTGGAATAAACACATGACACACTCGATTTGATGTACATTAAAACTGGAATGTATTACAAGAAAAGCCGAAGCCACTAGATCCAGTTCGTTAATGTTAAATGTAGTGCGCTATGTACAGTTTCAAGGGTAGAAAATAGTGTAAAATAAATTGTTGGTAAGAGAACATAAAGTGGCGCCAAAGAAAAAAACAGAGTATAATAAAACAATCCTTATGCTAATCCTAATCCTAACCAAAGAAAAATGTTGAAAGAAAACCGAGATCTTCAGTGCATGCGGGCACCTAAATAAACTAGCTAAATAACAAAACGTACAGGGAGTGGCGCTCACTCCTAACCTAGTGTGTCTAACAAATTAACACTACGGGCATTATGTATACCGCGGCATACTAACCTGACATTCTCTTACCAAAAGAGCAGCTTGTAGGCAACCTCGTAGTGTTGAACTTGAACACACAGTTCTCAGTTTTGCTATCTCAAAAGTAAACGGGTCAAGTTCCAAAACAACAGATGAACAGAGCGACACGTACATATCCCACTAAATTATCAAGTACAGGATTTCACATAGTTCTTAACTTAAAAACAAGTGAGTCATGATCAGAATAATGACGTGAGCAGAGCCGCAAACAGAGCGCTCAACACGCTGCGAGAGAGAGAGCATGAATGAACCGGTCGTTCTTTTGAAGTCATCTGGCAAACTCTCATTGGTTCCCAGACGCCGCCCCTAATGATGGAATGATGAGTGACGTACCGCTAGGCCAGTCACAGTAGAGTGAAGACTAAAAACACAGAGAGAAGATAATGAGCACCAATCATTCACACGTACAAAACACACTAGCGTATCGCTAGTCTCTCGACTAAATGAAAACAAAACCCACGTGGAACGTAACAATGACGGTTTTGGATCCCACTCGTTGACGCCCACTCGCAAATTACCTTTCCAAACAGAAAGTGTCTTGCAAAATTTAAATCAATGTATTGTTTTATGTAAATGATTAGGCAGGATGATTTTCAGATCATTTTGAAGAAAAAACTCTAGGCGACAAAATGCATTATTCAGAAGTCTAATGGACACGTATTTAGTATGTGTTTTGTGGCCTTATTTCAGAAACTTTCATTTTTAGTTTTTTCAATAACCATGCATAAACATTATTCTCTCAAAAATACAAACATGTACATACATGTTGCTCACATATTTCGGTAGCCCTGTTTGAGCTAAATAGAGTGTAATTACACCTTTGCCATTAATATGTTTATAAGCAACTGAAAAAAGCACAAATGCCAGGGCATGTCAGAACATCTCAAGGACCCCAAAAACACCTCAGACCCCAGAGGGTTAAAGGGTTTTTTCAAGTATTCGGTGTGTTTGTTACATCTGTCTGTGCTCACACACAGTCTCTCTCTGACTGCAGACACCAGGACAGAGATGCTCATTCCTCCACCGGCTGATTAAAGGAATCCCACATTTTCATCATTAGAAACCACAGGTTCTTCCAGAGCAATTAACACACCGTTGAGCGTTGCTGTGGTGACTGACGTACTGTAGACACAAGACGTAAAGATGAGAGCTGAGATACATCACTGGCTCAAAATAACTTTCACCTCTCTCTCTCTCTCTCTCTCTCTCTCTCTCTCTCTCTCTATCTATCTCTCTCTTTCTCTGAGAAAAAATGAGACCAAAATGAATGTTAATGTAAAATGAATGCTCCCTAAATGCATTTCAGGATGTTTGCCTTCAAACATCATTTAATAATCTGCAGCTAATTAAACTGTGGAGAGGGTTGTGCATTCGTTTTCATAAACCAGCCAGAAAAAAGTTTAATGTTCATAATAGGTATGTATTTTTCAGCATTTTCAGTAGTATTTGTTATAATAGTGGCATAGCACTGGCTATGATGTTGTGCAAAATACTTTATTAATAATTCATGCACTGTAAAAAAATTATTATTGATGTGTTTTACCATCTGTGTCAGAAAACTTGACAGTGGCTCACTTATTAGAGCCATTTGCAGATAAGGCAGGATTTCTCATTGTGCTGATGACGTTGTTTCTCATTGTTTCTCTAAAAAATGTGTTGAAGTGTCTCTTTGAATATTGTTCCCTATTAATTCAATGTTTACTGGTTATATTGAGGAGTGATGAATGTCCCCACTGTTCTTGATGTGTTTCTGTTTCATCTCTACACCCTTCAGGAGAGTAAGTATCAATAACTCTCATCTGTCATTTTTCCTCTGTGATCACGGGGCATTTCCTAATAGTCAGACTCCGACTCATCTGAGCTTAAAGCAGGGAAACGGTGAGGCCCGCGAGTCAAGAGCCCTGGATAAATGTTAAGGGAAATCATGAATCATCCTTTGATGTGTTTCTCCCGCTCAGACCCCAGCTGCCTTTGCCTGGAGAAGTGGCCTAAAAAACACAAGCACTTTGAATATGGAGTAACACCGACTCCATCTTATGACTCATTGCAGGTACATTTAATCAAAATGACAAAATCAAGTTCTGCCTGTTAGATCAGATGAATCTCTGTGTCAATAAATATCAGGTCCAGCCAAAAGATATCCTGTTTATATCCTGTTTGTCTGGTGTCCAAAACCAGTAAAACCGCCTGTTACCCAAAACTCAATTAACTCTATTTACGGCCTACATTTGTTCTTGTTCTAGAAGCAGTTTCACTCAGATATTTGTCACTATAGAGAAGAAAAGACTAGCATAACTTGATCCGGTCTCTAGAGAATATTATAAGTGATGTCTTTTCTTCACACAAAGCTATTGTATGACTTATGGGTCATGAATTTTGACATATGAGAGAGGTCATTGCACTATAAAAATGTAAAAAAAATTTTTTTTTTAAACCAAGTTCCAAAAACTTCATGTCTCAGTATGACGTCATAGTGTGACGGAAGACTTTCTCTGCACAAGTGGTGCTCACTGCAGAACCAAATTACATCCGGCTCCACCTCTCTGGATGTCATGGGCTGAGCTTGACCTAGGCTGCATCCGAAATCACATACTTCCCTATTATATAGTAGGTGAAAAACAGTATGTGACAAAAGAAGTATGTCCGAATTCACAGCAAGTACCCGGATGACCTACTACTTCTGGTGAGATTCTGAATTGTGCATATGATGGACACTTTACTATCCCATGAGGCCACGGAAGAGGATTTATGAATTGGCAGTGAAGTGACACAACTGATGCTGGTAGGTCACATGATAATGACAACATGGCGAATGTAGTACGTCCAGATTCCATTCAAACTACAAACATTACCATATAGAATGTATTTTTTTTATCGTCCGTGAAGTAATTACTTATTCAAAAAAAGTACCTACTCGAGAGAAGAGAGTATGCGATTTCGGACGCAGCCCTAGTCTCTGTGGATAATGGTTGGAGGGATAGAGTTATGGTAGGGTTAGGGTGTGGTTGGACCTTCACGCTTCACCCATTACGCCCAAATGACATCCACCGAGGGAGAGCTGGACTTCACGCTCCACCCATGGCTCTGCAGAAGATGAACAACGCCTACTTCTACATCAGTGCCTCTTTAGCCCCCCCGCCCACTGATTCGTGCATGTCATGTAGTAGTAAATACGAGAGAGACACCAACATTACTCGAGACACAAAACGATAGAGATGCCTCAGAGGATTACAAGAGGTTTTGCTGTCCCTAAATTGTTTTTGACGTAAAAATTATAAGTGGACCTCAAAGAACATTATAGAAGAGCTAAATGCGGTAACACTTTATTTTACGGTGTCCTTGATACAGAGTAATTACTTAGTTAATTACTTAGTAATAAACATTGTAATTACATGTACCAAAATGTAATTAACATGTAACTAAGTTATGGTACAGCCTGTACTTACAGATTGTAATTACACACATGTAATAGGCAGCTACTGTTACACATATGTAACAAGCCGAGTCTGTTACATACATGTTACAAACTTGGTACACTGTAATTATGTAAGAAAGTACTTAGTACCACACATGTACCTTAGTTTGAATTAACTCACTTTCACAGCTTAAATGCATGCATTAGCTTCCTAATTACATTGCAATTACATAATATTACACAGGTATAAGCTACGTAAAATAAAGTGTATCAAGACTGTACTTAAGTGTACTTCATTTGTATTTACATACCTTATCCATATGTACCTTAGTTTGAATTAACTCACTAGTTCACAGCTTAAATACATGCATTAACTTCCTAATTACATTGCAATTACATTATTTTACGTAGTGTAATATTAAGTGTATCAAGACTGTTCTTAAGTGGACTTCATGTGTATCTACATACCTTATCCATATGTACCTTAGTTTGAATTAACTCACTAGTTCACAGCTTAAATACATGCATTAGCTTCCTAATTACATTGCAATTACATAATATTACACACGTATAAGCTATGTAAAATAAATTGTATCAAGACTGTACTTAAGTGGACTTCATTTGTATTTACATACCTTATCCATATGTACCTTAGTTTTAATTTACTCACTAGTTCACATCTTAAATACATGCATTAGCTTCCTAATTACATTGCAATTACATAATATTACACAGGTATAAGCTACGTAAAATAAAGTGTATCAAGACTGTACTTAAGTGTACTTCATTTCTATCTTACCTTATTCATATGTAGTTCACAGTTTAAATACATGCATTAACTTCCTAATTACATTGCAATTACATAACATTACACAGGTATAAGCTACGTAAAATAAAGTGTATCAAGACTGTACTTAAGTGTACTTCATGTGTATCAACATACCTTATCCATATGTACCTTAGTTTGAATTAACTCACTAGTTCACAGCTTAAATACATGCATCAACTTCCTAATTACATTGCAATTACATAATATTACACAGGTATAAGCTACGTAAAATAAAGTGTATCAAGACTGTACTTAAGTGTACTTCATTTCTATCTTACCTTATTCATATGTACCTTAGTTTGAATTAACTCACTAGTTCACAGCTTAAATACATGCATTAACTTCCTAATTACATTGTAATTACAGAATATTACACAGGTATAAGCTACGTAAAATAAAGTGTATCAAGACTGTACTTAAGTGTACTTCATTTCTATCTTACCTTATTCATATATACCTTAGTTTAAATTAACTCACTCGTTCACAGCTTAAATACATGCATCAACTTCCTAATTACATTGCAATTACATAATATTACACAGGTATAAACTACGTAAAATAAAGTGTATCAAGATTGTACTTAAGTGTGCTTCATTTCTATTTTACCTTATCCATCTGTGCCTTAGATTGGATTAACTAGTTCAGAGCATAAATACATGATTTTTGTCATCAGCACAGTCCGCTGATATCTGCATACACTATTTGAGTGTAGCCTGTTCATAGACGAGTGATTTTTGAGTGCTAAAAAAACAAAGCATAAGGCTACAAATTAAACAGTCCCTCCAGGATTTCGCGATGTTGCGATCGCAACTATTAACGCAACTTCAACAAATCCCCGTGAATTCAGTGCGTCTTGCAATTTTGCCCAATCACCGCAACTTTTCTGCAACTTTGACCAATCATCGCGGTCTCCAGCAAAGCGTCGTCCACTTTCCTCACGCAGCGGCTCACTCTCCTCAGTCCTCACACAACGGGCGACTCACTCTCCTCACACAACGGGCGACTCACTTTCCTCACACAGCGAGCGACTCACTCTCCTCAGCTGGCGACTCACTCATGTAAGCTACATTGATCTAATATTATAATAAAATCTCTACCCTTATAAAATCCTGTGGTGGTGCAATAACTAACTACTTCAGTAAAGTGTTACATTTTTGTGTTGTAAAAGTAATTTATTCTGAACCAATAATCTAAATTTTTGTGTTGTAAAAGTCATTTATTCTGAACCAATAATCTTAAATTGATTCTCATTGCATTTTTTAAAACATTTATAAAGGTAATTTCCCCCTAACTGTCATCTTTCATGTCAAATTCTATACATTTTAATTCACTACATGGCTTTTACCAATCAAATTGACTAGTATCAACAAAAAATATTTTTCCCCACTGCAGCAAAAACAGAATCTGCATCAGAGGTGGCATTTATAAAAATGTGAATATGCAAAACAAGAATAAAACACATTGTTTGGCAACTTTAAAATAAACACCCGTAAACTTTTGTGGGTTTTATAAATTATCTTTAAAATTTGAATATTCTGAAAAAGTGACATTTCCATTTTTGCTGATTCACATTGGTATCAAAATAGGTAAAACACATTTCAAAGTTACATACACCACTATGTTTTGCAGCTATAGGCGAGGATTATTATAACGTGTGTTACAAAGTGAGCACATTTGTCTCTGAAGTAAAGGCTGGACTACAATAGATCAGATGGTGAACAGTGTTTTCTGTGGGACATGGTAAGTCCCTTTGGGGTGGACTTTGGGCTTTTTCACTTTGTAAACCTATAACATGCTTAAAAAAAGATGACACAATAAAGGAAAGGGAAAAAGCCAAAAAGTATAATATGAGCACTTTAAAGGGATACTTCAGGATTAAGGATTAAGCTTTGTATTAGTAGAAAACCTGTAGTATTTTCAAATTATCGTGCTTCCCCCCCCCTCATATCCCCCTGAGACGAGAGATTTTATGTATTTTTTGTCTGTAAAAAATCCTTCGATGGTGCAAAAATCGCCATTTTGCGTCATCGGAGGATTTTTTGGCCAGAGGCTAAAGACTACAGCCAGTAGGAGGGGCTGTCCCGCATGTTCTCAACCCGCCCATAGACCGTGGGATCTCACTCACAGAATGTACACATAGTGTCAGCCGTCTTTCTTTGGAAGCTAAGCTAACAGGTTCTTATTCTGTGGAGAAAGATTAGTAGGGGTTACCAAATCCTCTTTTTCCCAGACATGTCCGGCCGTCGAGATCGTTCAAAATGTCCGGGATTTGGCTTTTGTTTTCTGCAGTCGCCATTCATTATTTACATGCACACCTTTGTTTCGATCTAACTGAATTCATTCCGATTGGTGAATCTTAATGTAGTGTTTACATGAACGCTAAACAAGTGATGGGTCAATGTGCATTTTAACATTGCTAAGAAAATTCCCGCTCATCATTCTCCCACGGCCCTCAGCCTCGTCCTGCTCGCCACAGTAAACATAATGAATGGCGACTGTAGAACACAAAAGCCGAATCCTGGACATTTTTGGTGATCTCGAAATCCCGTGCAGACTCGTCACAGAGACTCACAAGTAGATAGCCTTGTTGTTTAACTGCGCGCTCTTACTGGTAGTAGGGCGTGGCTTGGGAGTGGCCTCGTAGAGCAGCGAAGCAAGTGCATTCTGGGAGTTGTTGTCTTTCATCCACATAAGCCACAAATACATTTTCTGGCTTTTCTCAGTCTAGAAGGCACCAACTTCTAAAATAATTTCACATTTCTACTACATAAATGACCCATTTTAAATACACATTCATCTTTACAGAGGTGAAGTATCCCTTTAAGTAAAAATCTATCTACCTTTGCTGTTTTAACCTAAAAACAAATGCTGAAGAACATCGCAACTTTCATCGCAACTTTTTAGAAAAGTGGCCGCAACATCAGGCATTTTAGGCCGCAACAATCACAAAAAAGGCCCGCGAAATCCTGGAGGGACTGATTAAATATACCCAAACTTTAAGTGTACCTACCCTTTGTAGCCACCTGCCTGTCAATACAAATAATGGAAATTAATGAGATGTGAGCAGATTTTTACAATTCAAAACTTTATTCTGAAGTTTTAAAAGATTGCAACACAAAAATAAAATGGCTTTTTAAACATTGTTAAGCAAAACATATTACCGGGACTGATTCAGAAACAAATAATACAATAGCCCCAATATAAAACAACTGAAAAATAAGGGTCTTATCTATATTTATACTTGATTGGCAGAAGCTTGCCTTTCGCTTTTAGCTCTTCAATTTTAGCACGGACCTCTGGAGTCATTGATTCTGCACAACGCTTTGAATAATCTAAAAGCTTCTCTTTTTTGAGATTAAATGGTGGGAGGCTCTTTAAAAACTTTGGAGCTGCGATTGTAATTTCAGCCAGGGGAGCAGACAGAGCCAGTGTGTTACGATCCACACCTACAAATTTGAAGGCCTTATTCATGCTCCCCTGACTCTTGTAGGCCTTCGCAACTTTGTGGTACCGACGTACCACATCGTCAATTGTGCGAGCTGCAAAGAAAACAAGAAAAACAGAATTATAAGCCATTTACTTTAAACTGACTAGAATAGGACTGAAATTATATATTAAATAGCATTGCTTACTCCCACCCAATTGTCATAGGCAGCATTGTAAATGATCACAGTACAGACAAGAATCAAGTCTGTGTCATATAAACTGCCAGCCAAACAACTTTCTTATCTACATGCATTGAAAAAATATATTTATTCAATGTTGTTTAATATACGTAAACCTATTTATTAATTGTTATCCACATGAGAGTTTCTCCTCATGAAAGACTGTGGATCTGTGGAATGTGGAACTGTGATAAGATGATTGACAGGGCAGTTTAAACGGTGACAGGATGCACATAACTAAGCAACAGAGCTGTCTGTTAAAGATGATGAAGTATTATGTCCCAAAGCTGGATACTATGCCTCTCATACATACTCAAATGTATGTACTTTTTCCTCACAAAAGGAGTATACTTTTAGGGTGTAGTATATGAAGGCGAATTGAGATGTAGTATTGAATTGGGTGTGTTCAATGGGGACATGTGAAATGTACAGTGTTGGGGGCTACAAAAACAGGGTTTGGGAACCACTGCAGGTAAGAACAGCAGGATTCTATCAATAGTAAAAAAAAGAAAAAAAAATGTATTAGGGATGGAGCTAAACTCTACAGGCCCACCAAAGTCAGATTTGAAGAACACTGTTATCCAGTATGTGCACTCTACTGTGAACTGCCCTGTCTGCTGGCTAATCTATTGCAGGCTATCCCATTATTTCTGAAGAAAAACAAGAAACATGTGAGGTAAGCCCAACAACATTCTAGCAAATTGCATAGTTATAAAACATTCTTAGAATAACAATCATGACTCTTTTACACATTTGTATTTAATCATTGTATCTTGTTATTGATGTATGATGTAAATTTGATGTTAATTGAAATAGTCTTATGTATTCATTTACTAAATATAATAAGACGTTGGCAAGCCTAGGAAGGTGTGCCAAGGGATAAACATTTCAAATGATAAGTGTCCCTAATAGTAGTTATTCCTGTTAGAAAAAAAAAAGGTAACACTATGGCCCTTAATTGCAAAATGGTTGCCAAACACAACAGTACCTCTCGCCATTGCCAGAGGATGACAGTGCTCCTTTTTACTCTTCTTGCGGGATTTCTTCATTTTGGAGAACGAAGAGGATGAAAGTGAGGAGCTTGAGGTGGATTTGAAGGTGGAGCTGGAGGTGGAGCTTGAGCTGGAGCTGGAGGTGGAGCTGGAATCATCTGAATCACGGGATTTGTACTTTTTTGACTTCCCTGCCCCCCCACCCAAAAAAACAAAAAAACATCACATTATAAAAATGTACTTTTTGTGTGAACTGGTTTTCATTTGTATTCAAGTGCCTTCAGTTCACACTATAAATAAGCCTCAACTGCCAGTAATTTTTTTTTTATTTTTACTGTGGATGTATTTTAAGCTTTGGCATCTGCTATCTCCTGACAAAGAACTAAAGCTTGAAAAGAAATGGGTAATCTTTGCAAAAATGACTTATTTTAAAATCAGCCCCATCCTGTTGTCGCAAAGCAGTTCTACATTTCATTCCGCTAACATCTTAACAGACCTCACCCAGCCATAGTCACCAACCTGTTCTTGCCCTCAATTTTTTCTTCAAAATGTCAATTTCCTCATGCATTTTCTTAATTTTTTTCCGCAGTCTTTTATTTTTCTTCAGCAACTTCAGGTAGCTGGTTTTATCTGCAATCAACAAAATATTTAATGTAGAGTTAAGGCATATTTATGAAGCACTTAGATTTCCACTTTAACCAAAGCGCTAAATAAGATTTCAATAAGAGATAAAACAAAATGTAACAAATAAATAAACAAATGTTATTTGACAATACCATTTTAACATAAGATAAAAAAGCATGATGTTAAAAATAATCTACTAAATTAAAATCAGTGACATTGTCTGATAATAAAAATGAACTTGAAACATCAATGTTAATAAAATAAGCAATGTATGCTTATTAAGTATGCTTAATAAGTGTGGTCCCGTTTCTGTGTACCAGTTAAAAATCTAAGGCAAATATCTATATTTCAAAATTTCAATTGAGGAATGCTTACATTCTCAGAATCAAGACCGAATACAATGATTAAACTCTTACCACTGGCCAGAACCATCTCATCACACTGTACACTCTCCTCGCTGGACACATTATCTTCATCTAGCATGATCTGGTCTTCTCCATGCTTCTCTACTTCTTCAGCAACTTGTAGATCTTCTGTCACATTTTTGGGGCTCTCTACAGTCTCTTCATCCATACTTTTTTTCATTTTCTTTTTCCCTCTTTTGCTGGCCATGGTGGACCTGGGTCAGAATAAATAGTGATAAACCACATCATTAAAACTTTTTTGGCTATGATATTTAATATTAAAATCGGTGAATGTACTTTATTTTTATTAAAAGTAAGTATATGTATATCTATCAAGATAGAGAGAAAGAGATAGATATACATAGATAGAGATCAGTGGTGTAGTCTAGTTTTTTATAGTGAGTATATAACTATATACCCCCCCGCACGCCGCATACTCACCCATCCCAGAGAGTCACCCCATAAGCACCTCCACACTCACTATGCATACAGTATGCATCGACATGTAATTGAGAGCATTATGAAATACTAAGTGTTATCAACATGTCAATTTATTATAAGCAACACAAGACTTTAACAGCCAATGACATTTACAGCTGGGGAGACTGGACTGATTTTCTACTGTTTAGTGTTAATCACCATCTAACTCAGTCAGTTAAGAGCTACCTTTAGCCTTAGATGTTATATGAATAATGGTCCCTGAAGCACAGGTTTTATCAGCTGACAATTTTCAAAAAATATATATTTTTTTAAACATTATAGGCACAAATACAAATTTAGTTTTAGAAATGGAGTTTTTGGAAAAAAAAAGTGTTATTTTAAAATACATTTTACTGTGCAATTTCTTTCTAATTAATTTGAGTTAGACCGAACTTTTATTTTGGTGGGTTGTAGACATTTGAGTTTCTGTGTGTTTTAATAAACTAATATTATTATTATTATTATTATTAGGCCTGAAGTATACTCTACGGTGCAATAGTAATATATTTCTGTTATAATTTCTTCAAGTTATACCGAACTTTTATTTTGACAGGTTGTCGTAAAGACATAACAGTTTCTGTGTGTATATGAAACGAATGAATGACGATAGTTTTATCAAATGAAATGGTGAAATTCTCGTCAAGTGGCTCTCATAGCAGCTCTGCGATGAAATGCACATGTGTAGCTGTAGCCTACATCATGTCTCAATACAGTGAAACGCTGAAAACACCACGAGCGTGAGTCACCCGTGCTTCTGTGTGTGTGTGTGTGTGTGTGTAGTGGAGCACACATTGAGCGCTCATTCCCAGAGACGCGTAGAACAATTGCAGTGTCTTTTAGCTTTAATATTCATAGACACTAGTCCATATCGAGATTTGATTCATTGTACAGCCCTACTTTTGATTTATTCATTCAAAAATAGCCAAAATCCGTGACGTTCTGCTCTATAGCAAGTTCCATTTGTGACTGGATTCCGCGATTCGATCCGTCGCTTCGCAAACACAGACGGAGTGAATTTATGAATGAAAGTGAAAGTTCTGACACAAAACGAAGTTGTTACGTATCCTCACGCTTTTTTTAAGTGGGTATACGCAAATCCTTGGCCTTTTCTAGTGGGTATACGGCGTATACCTGCGTATCACGTAGACTACACTACATAGACAATATATATATATAGGCTATATATATATATATATATATATATATATATATAGAGAGAGAGAGAGAGATAGAGATATAAAGAGAGGGATACATAGATAAGATAGAGAGAGAGAGAGAGAGAGAGAGAGAGAGAGAGAGAGAGAGAGAGAGAGAGTCTGACCATAGACTGTAGTGGTTATCTGACATTGCCTATTGTAAAGTTTATAGTAAAGCAGTCAAATGAGACGGTGCAATCAACAATCCTATACATAATTTAATACATCTCACATCAATATATTATCTAAATATGTATATAGCAACAAAAACACTTATACCATACCTACAGTATCTTCTCGACTGGTACTCGTTTTGCAGGCGTCTCCAGACGATTCCTTTTTTTAAACAATAGAGAACGTTATTGGGTCACGTGGTAATGCGGTTGACGTACAGAAACCGCGCACGCGGAGGTTGGCGGCTAGGCGCGGCAGCGCGGGATTTCAAATATGGTGTCTGTACCATTGCCACAGCACAAACAAAATGACAAGATAAAGCTTATTAAATGGATGCAGCGAAATAAATTATTGGCCAAAAAAATGAGATGTGGACACTGCAGAAGAAAAATGAAGTTCGTGAAAGACAACAGAAAAGATGGATATAGCCTACCTGGTGAGTGGTTTGGAAAAAAGGAGTCATTTATTTATTTTTAATTTACTGATCACTTTACTACCATTCATCTTTTTCTTTCTTTTAAAAAAAAAAAAAAAACAGGGTGTGCTATCGCAAACAGAACCACACCCAAAGGAAGAAAAAATCAATCCGGACTGGATCAATTTTTTCAGGATCTCATAAAGATGGCAATGGTTTATGTTTATTTACAGGTAATTCACAAAATTTTATATATATATATATATATATATATATATATATATATATATATATATATATATATATATATATATATCATTAAACTCCACAACATGCTTTCTTAGAAGTTAAGTAGCCATCAGACATGTTATAGGATTTCCGTGGCTCTGTTTGACCAGATTTAAGGCCATATAAAGAGGGTAAAATAGCTTAATTATTATAGCAAAATTCTTAATTATAATATTAAGTGTTATTCATTTTTCCTGCCGATGGAAAAACAGAGAAATGTCGATACATGTGATTTCAAAGTCAAAATGCTGCGATGTTGCACATTGTACTGGCTTGTGGAATTGTGTTTTTAATATTATTGTAATATGTTATATGGTTGTAAAAGGGCATATTTTATGTCCCTCGATCATGGTCATAAAAAAAATTTGGTAAAAAAGAGAAAAAAAAAAAAAACAAGAATAAAAAGAAGTAAAACTGTAGCAACAGTAGTAAAGCATAAACATGTCAAAATAAGAGTCCCAGTGAATTTATGGCTTGTTTATGATTATGCTTGCAGGGTTTTTTTGTTGTTGTTGTTGTTGTTTTTTACTGGATATTCTTTTGGTTATACAACAAGCTGTTTCTGTGGCTTCTCCCTGAGCCACCCCATTACAGGAAGGAAAGACAAATAGCATTATCTAACAAATTCAATTATATACAGTAGGTATACTAGTATCAACAAAATAATCTATTTGTTGTGTTTCTTTAAACACAATTTTATACTAGGAAACTAACATATCATAAACCTCTAATTAGTATGTATTGATGTGTTAGTACACAAACCAAGTTTATTCTGTAAAAATAGAATAAAACATGTCTTGAGTTACTTGCATTAACCCTGTTCTGCAGTTGAATGTGTGCCCCAACCATAGGCCCCAATCTGAAAGAATCTGATATATATTATTTATTTCCTTATATACATTAATATACATTTATTAACTTATATAAGTTTGTTCTGTATGAACATGTAGTATTTATTTGTGCAGGCTTAAAAACACTGATTTTCTTGCTCAAATTCATGTTGGAACATTTAAAAAAAAATCTAATAGTTTTTTTTTTTTTTTTTTTTTGCAAGCATGACAAATATCTATAAATATATAACATGCCTCATAATTTAGGTTATTTAAAGGTACCATTGGCCTTTTTCATTCATTTTATTATTGTTAATTTAAATATAAAATTAAAATAAAAATGTTTAACTGCTGTGTAAATGCATGTATGCCACATCTGGGCAGCATTAAACAATTTGCCACTACAGATGCAATTTTAAGTAATTTTTTTATATAAAAGATGGGACAGATACATTATATAATGTAAGTAAAAACAAATCCCCCTAATGATCATTTTCATTGGGAAAATGTCACAAACTTTAATTTCTGACATTGGTAAGGTTTTACGTTTTGTAAATACTAACTTTGTTGTTTTATAGGTTTGCTCAAGGATTGAGATTACGCCAGATTGACATGATGGAAGATGGAGTGGCATCCAGTTCAACAACACTCTCAAAAATGAACAAAAAGCTCAGAAAGGTAAGCTTAAGTGTTAGTTTTGATTTGATTAGTTTTGGATTCTGTTCTGTTATAATGTAAATTCCCATTTTGTTAAATACAACTCTGGTGTGCATCCTGGGATTGTTGAAAAAATTGTAAACAAATCAAGTTTAGAGTACATATGAAGAGTTCAGATGCAAAAACCTGTTAATGCCATCTGAAATTTTCATCTAGAATGATAATTTTTATCAAGCTCGTATATTTAGTTTAAATAATTTCACTTAAATGGCAATTAATAGGTAATTTTCATTGCCATTTAAGTGAAATTACTGAACTTAAATATACAAGCTTCATAAAAATGATCATTCTAGGAGGAAATTTCAGATGGCATTTAGAGGCTTTTGCATCTGAACTCTTCATATGCTTGAAACTAAATCTGGTGTAATAGTTTGCTTTTTATGCTTTCTAACAATGGTTTTTAATTAAAAGGTGTGCACAAATGCATTGAGAAGGATGAAAAGAAAGCACCAATTCAAAATTGGAGGGCGATCGAGACATCGTTTCGTTGTAATTGATGAGTCAAAATTCACTCATAAAAGAAAGGTAAAAAAAAAATAAAAATCAGCTCAAATCTAGTTAGTAATTAGTAATTACTAGTAATTTAGCATAGCAGAACTACATTTGGTTAAGATTTTATGTGCAAACTTTTAAGATGTATTGTGTATTTGTGTATACATAACTGAAATTATGTATTTCTTATAGTATAACCGTGGACGGTATGGTGGTACTTGGGCAAGACATGGATGGGTGTTTGGTCTGTTAGAAGTACACCACAGTAGCCGAAGACCTGTTCTTAAGCTGGTCCCTTCACGAGCACGCACAACTCTGATCCCAATCATTAAACGGCATGTTAGAAGCGGTTCAACAATCTACAGTGATTCCTGGCGGGCATATGTACAGTCCCTCACTAAAGAAGGATATCATCACTATCCGGTAAACCACAAGAATAACTTTGTGGATCCACAGACTGGCAGCCACACTCAACACATTGAGAGATACTGGCAAACAATTAAAGGACAAGTGTGGAGATTAAGGGGGAACCGTACTGAGAAAATGCTAAAGAGCCACTTGAAGTTTATTGAATGGACATATTGGCTAGGAAAGAAAACCAAGAAAGGCATCTTTGGAAGGCTCATTCACGACATAAGTCAAAAATACAGAGTGTGAGTCCATTAGTTTTGACTTTTGTCCACTGACCTCAGTGGACTTTCAAGAATACACTTTAGAGTGTAAATTTCATTTATAAAATATGTATTCTCATTAATGTTTGTGAAACATTGTACATTTTAGCAGTTAATTATATGTTGTATTTGAAGGGGGAAAATAAATTTACAATTTGACTTGTCATTTTGATAATGTCACCTTTTGTGTGCAGGCAGGTGGATGGAAAGGGTAACACCACATCAATTAAACTCTACACTATTGAGTTAAAATACAGTATTCAGTCATTGTAATGTAGTTGGGAAGCTACTGCTTGTATTTATGCTGTGAACTAGTGAGTTTACCCAAACTAAGGTACATATGGACAAGGTAAGATAGAAATTAAGTACTCTTAAGTACAGTCTTGATACACTTTATTTTACGTAGCTTATACCTGTGTAATATTATGTAGTTGCAATGTAATAAAGAAGCTAATGCATGTATTTAAGCTGTGAACTAGTGAGTTAATTCAAACTAAGGTACATATGGATAAGGTAAAATAGAAATGAAGCACACTTAAGTACAGTCTTGATACACTTTATTTTACGTAGCTTATACCTGTGTAATATTATGTAGTTGCAATGTAATTAAGAAGCTAATGCATGTATTTAAGCTTTGAACTAGTGAGTTAATTCAAACTAAGGTACATATGGATAAGGTATGTAAATACAAATGAAGTACACTTAAGTACAGTCTTGATACACTTTATTTTACGTAGCTTATACCTGTGTAATATTATGTAATTGCAATGTAATTAGGAAGTTAATGCATGTATTTAAGCTGTGAACTAGTAAGTTAATTCAAACTAAGGTACATATGGATAATGTATGTAGATACACATGAAGTCCACTTAAGTACAGTCTTGATACACTTTATTTTACGTAGCTTATACCTGTGTAATATTATGTAATTGCAATGTATTTAGGAAGCTAATGCATGTATTTAAGCTTTGAACTAGTGAGTTAATTCAAACTAAGGTACATATGGATAAGGTATGTAAATACAAATGAAGTACACTTAAGTACAGTCTTGATACACTTTATTTTACGTAGCTTATACCTGTGTAATATTATGTAATTGCAATGTAATTAAGAAGCTAATGCATGTATTTAAGCCCTGAACTAGTGAGTTAATTCAAACTAAGGTACATATGGATCAGGTATGTAAATACAAATTAAGTACACTTAAGTACAGTCTTGATACACTTTATTTTACGTAGCTTATACCTTTGTAATTTTATGTAATTGCAATGTAATTAGGAAGCTAATGCATGTATTTAAGCTGTGAACTAGTGAGTTAATTCTAACTAAGGTACATATGAATAAGGTATGTAGATACACATGAAGTCCACTTAAGTACAGTCTTGATACACTTTATTTTACGTAGCTTATACCTGTGTAATATTATGTAATTGCAATGTAATTAGGAAGCTAATGCATGTATTTAAGCTGTGAACTAGTGAGTTAATCCAAACTAAGGTACATATGGATAATGTATGTAGATACACATGAAGTCCACTTAAGTACAGTCTTGATACACTTTATTTTACGTTGCTTATACCTGTGTAATATTATGTAATTGCAATGTAATAAGGAAGCTAATGCATGTATTTAAGCTGTGAACTAGTGAGTTAAATCAAACTAAGGTACATATGGATAAGGTATGTAGATACACATGAAGTCCACTTAAGTACAGTCTTGATACACTTTATTTTACGTAGCTTATACCCGTGTAATTTCCTGTAATTGCAATGTAATTAGGAAGCTAATGCATGTATTTAAGCTGTGAACGGGTGAGTTAATTCAAACTAAGGTACATGTGTGGTACTAAGTACTTTCTTACATAATTACAATGTACCAAGTTTGTAACATGTATGTAACAGACTCGGCTTGTTACATATGTGTAACAGTAGCTGCCTATTACATGTGTGTAATTACAATCTGTAAGTACAGGCTGTACCATAACTTAGTTACATGTTAATTACATTTTGGTACATGTAATTACAATGTTTATTACTAAGTAATTAACTAAGTAATTACTCTGTATCAAGGACACCGTAAAATAAAGTGTTACCCTAAATGCTTTGATTTAATTAAACCAATTAAATCATTTAAGGGTTTTTTTCCATCCTTTTTTTATACTTGAAAGTTATCAAATGTCAGCAGCAGAAGTTTAAACTAGCCAGATCCTAGCCAGAAAGTAAAACTGCTCATCTCATTCACCCTCATTAGGGTCATAACTTAATAAAGATACTAAACTGTAACTTGCTTTGCCTTTTGTTGAGAACAGTCACCAAGAGAATGCAAAACAAAAGGAAGGTGGTTCACTGATTGTTTTGTTTTTTTAATGGCAGCAGCAGAAATATTATAAAGGATAAGGACACATTTTTACTATCGGTATCTGTGATCGTATCGAGAAACTTAGTAACTTAACTTTACGTTCTCAGAATCATTCAAATGTGTATTTATAATCTTTCTATGGTGGTTTACTGATGCCTTTGTCAAAGTGTTTTTGTTGTAAAACCAGAATGTCTTGCAGGCCAGGGGGGTTTCATCATTTAGATTTAAAGAAAATAAGGAAGTGCATGCTAATAGATTATGAGGACTTAACTATAGATTCATTGGTAACACTTTATAATAACTGCACGCTATTAATCATTAGTTAAGCATTAGTAAACAGTTAATTCATCATTTATAAAGCATTAATAGACATTAACAAGCAGTTTATAAATACAGTTATAAATGCAGTATTCTTAATTTATAAGCATATCTATAATGTGTTTAATAATTGTGTTTTCATACTTAATTAATGATCAATTTATCATTTCTAAATGAAGTATTTCATTATTTACAAACCGGTTATTTAGGAGTTGTCAGTGGTTCATAAGATCACTTAGAAAGTGTAAGTAAATTATTAATAAACTGTTTAAATACATATTATTATTCAGACATATAGTAATAGTTACTTAGTGTGTTAATAAATGGTTTATTAACATGTATTTCTACTGTAATTCAGGGTTAATTCGGGTAGTTATAAAGCATTTAGTAGTGGTCAGTTCACTATGTTTGTGAGCTAATCTAAAGTGAGGACTAGTTATGCTTTGTAAAGCGTTTATAAAGAAGATTTAAAGGCTGTTCATATTTTTATGTTCTGTATCGCTGTGTTGTATTTGTTTACTTTTTCTGTTTAGAAGAAAACTGAGTCTTTAAATCTCCTTTATAAATGCTTTACAAAGCATAACTAGTCCTCACTTTAGATTAGCTCACAAACATAGTTAACTGACCACTACTAAATGCTTTATAACTACCTGAATCTACTACATTTACTTACACTTTCTAAGTGATCTTATTAGCCACTGACAACTCCTAAATAACCGGTTTGTAAATAATGCAATACTTCATTTAAAAATGATAAAGTGATCATTAATAAATTAAGAAAATACAATTATTAAACACATTATAGACATGCTTATAAATCAAGAATACAGCATTTATAACTGTATTTATAAACTGCTTATTAATGTATATTAATGCTTTATAAATGATGAATTAACTGTTTACTAATGCTTAACTAATGATTAATAGCGTGCAGTTATTATAAAGTGTTACCGATTCGTTACGTAGATAGGCAGGCAAAACTGTTTTTGTTTTGAGTACAGCATCATTCTGTTTTCCATTCAGTATCTTAAGCTAAAATGTCATTCTAACAGACAGTTTTCTTTGCTTTTAAGAACGTTTTGGGCCAGAAGAGATTGTGGCTAGTTGTTCCAAATACTTTATTGGTATGATTGTTTTATACATACAATATTGTTAAAGAAAGAATGCCTGCAGAGAATTTGTGTGAGATAAAATATTGGTTACACTTTATTTTAATGTGTCCCTGTTACAGTGTAATTATTCATTTAAGTGCTGAGTATTATTAATTAACTACATGTACTGTACTTATAGGGTTAGGGTTTAGTTTAGGGTTAGTTGCATGTAATTATACATAATTTATAGTTATTACTATAGTAAATATGCAACGTGTAACAAGAACACATTAAAATAAAGTTTTACCAACATATTTTAGAAATCGTCATCTTATAACAATATACAAAATTAATTTACTGTTTTATTTTATTAATGTTGTATTTCGTAGTTTCAGGTGGTAATTTTTCATTTATTCTGATGAATTATTGTATTATTACTATAACAGGATGTATATAGTATAAAAGCTTGCTTTCTGAATCATCCCATCTCTCTCTCTCACTCTCTATCTCTATTTGTACACTATTGTTTTTATGTTTTAAGGCTGGTTATGACGCAAACAGTAAATTCCAGTGACAACTTTGTGATTTCTGGATCAAGCAAAAGCTTCATCTCAAACCTCAAGAGCTCAAGTAATATCGATGGACCTTCAGGGTGGACTGTGCTCAAAAGATATCCTTACATCTCAGATATTACTATTAGTTTATCCATACGCTTTCATCAATGTGAACGAGTGTCATTTGAGAACGAATTATAACTTATTATTATTATGAATTATTATAATAAGTCAAACTTCAAAGAATTAGCAGATGCTGTTTGAAAAAACTAAATTCTTTCAACATTGCTGTCAGGTTAAGAATGTAACTAACGTTGACATTGCAACACATTGATGTTGCAGGGCGGCCCGAGAGTGTGAGGCTGTTGGCGTGTCTCATGAGCATCACCTGTGCCACACCAGTCTCAAGTCAAGTTATGTCACTCAACAGGAAGTGGAGCTGTTTTCTGTCTCATAGATACACAGGTTGTGGCCCAATTCAGAGGCTGCATCTTAGTAAGATAAAAGCCAACATTTGAACCATTTCAACATTTATTTTATTTTTACATTTGTATCGTTTTATATTTGAGAAAGTTGAATGTTTAAAAGCATTTCTATTAAAAAAAATCCTGTCAATTTCATGATGACTTTGAAGCTTCAGATTTCCCTAAATTATTAATCTGATGAACCATTTAATTGTATTTAATATTGATATTATATATAATATATTTCTGTTTCAAAACAAATTAAATGTAGCTGCACAAATCACTGATGGTTTTAACTTTTTTTTTAATTCTGAACCTATTTTATTTAATGGTTAATAATAATAATAATAATTATTATTATTATTCAAGTCACCTTTATTTATATAAAGGTATACCTTAATAAATTGGTAAATAAAATTGAAATTTTTTTTATTAGTTTTCTGTAAGTATGTAGTTTTGAGCCACCTTATCATAAAAAAAACTGATATGAAAAAAAGTTGATGTTGAACAATTTTTTATGTTAATGTTCAACTTATTTTTCATATCAGTTTTGTTTTATGATAAGGTGGCTCAAAACTACATACAGAATATTTAGACAAACCTTTTTTCAGATATAATGACAAATTAATACAAATATCAAATATCCTATGTAGTCTCTCAAATAATAACTGATTCAGATTAACCATATTAACATATGACTGTATGTTGGTAAGCCCTTCGAACACAAATCTCAAGAACGGTCTATGATGAGGAATATTCTGGATATTATGAAATCTGCAAGAGGATTTATTTCAACATTAACATTTTGAACGGCAGTTTATCATATCAGGGTGCGGTTTAGACATCTCAAATCGAGAATGGGCCTGAGGCCACTATCCTTCTTCAGAAGGAAGATGTAAGGGCGTTAAAATCCTGTTTTTTCTTTTTCTTTTTCCAGAGGTTGTACTTCGGCTCAGAGGACGTGCGCATTGACGTCAGAGTCAAAGTGAGAATCACACCCCTAAAACAGGGTTAGGAAGGTTACTTTCAAAATGCATTTCACTACAGATTACAAAATACATCCTTTAATAAACTTAAAGCAAATTACTCAAGTTTAGTAACTTAATCTAAATACTTTGGAATACTTTAAAATACTTAAGGAATGTAACACAAAAAAGGTTGTTGTTATTACCACCTAAAAATTCCATCTACCAATCAAAGGATTTGGTTTTCCTCTGCATTTTGTTTTTAACAACATCAGTATTCCACAGCATGTCTAGAAAATAAATGCAGATAATCAAAAAAAAAAAAAAAAGAAGCTTTTAAATGTACCAATAAAAACACATTTAAAATGTAAAAAAATTATTAACTGCAATAAAGACCAATAAGTGTAATTTTAATGCAACACAAGAATATACTCAAAGTACTTTTCATTCATACCGTTTTTCAAATTTTAGTAAACAGCAAGCTAAATTTGTAGTAAAAAACAACAACAAAAAAAACAGAAAGAAATTAAAGCAAGTATTACATTTACACTTTTACTCTTAAACGTTTAACATTTAGAATTACTCTCCAACATTTAATATTTACTCTCCAACTTGAGCCCAATAAGGGTGATTGTAATGCAGCAGGAGAGTGTGCTCAAAGTGCTCATGTGTCATGCAGCAACACTGAGTGAAATTTAGCCCTCCCTGACTACATAGTCGTTGCAGTTTGGCCACATTAGATGGTCACACACTTCAATCAGTTGGGCTTCAGAGAGACTCATATATTTTCAATGGCACGATCCTCTGAGCTCCATCGGGTCACGGATGGGACAATGCACCTCATGTTGCCAATGTTCTCTCAGCTGCTATTGGGGAGCGATGGGCCTTGTTCCAAATGGCAGCACATTTTGACAAGACACTTGAATACAATTTTCGTGAGACAACTTGTGATGCAGCCGTGGAAATGAGATTTAGTGTGCGCAGCACATATGATGTGGCAGCAAGAAAAAGTTAAGCTCTTGTTGGAAATTTTCCTGAAGAATTGCACTAATATCTGCAAACTGCACACCATCTGTAATCGTGAAATGTGTGTTCTTCTGGATTCACATTTCAGAATTATTGGAAGATTTTTAACAAAATTGCTGCCATTGACTGTAACTGTGGCACAGACCTTACCCTGGATGTTGAATTCACTTATTATTTTTCCTGCAATTAAATCATAGGTGATTCATCCTCTGACTCTTGTGCATGCCAAGGCAGCTGATTTCCTCTCCAGTGATTCCTGTTCAGGTCATCCCAAGATAACTTCTGTCATGAGAAATCCATATGTGGATATCACAAAACCAGTAACACGTCGCACGGGTATATTTGTGGCAATAGCCAACAGAATGGGTCAAAATTATCGATTTTTCCATAATGGCAAAAATCATTAGGTTATTAAGTAAAGATCATGTTCCATGAAGATATTTTGTACATTTCCTACCGTAAATATATAAAACATTTATTTTTGTGAGTGAATGCAGCATAATCGCAAACATGGACAACTTTAAAGGCGATTTTCTCAATGTTTCAATTTTTTTTGCACCCTCAGATTCCAGATTTTCAGATAGTTTTATCTCGGCCAAATATTGCCTTATCCTAACAAACCATACATCAATGGAAAGCTTATTTATTCAGCTTACATATGAGTATAAATCTCAATTTCAAACTGTGACTGGTTTTGTGGTCCAGGGTCACATATATCTACTGTGGTTCACACTGTTTCAACTAGTGATTCTTTCATGCTTTGAAATGATTTCTCAATCCACTGCATCAAAGTTTTTCAGTACATAAGGGTTTTCCCTCCACTAATTCCTGCATACGCATGCGGAAGACGGCATTCTCCATTATTGCATTCACCTGCATAATCATTCATCACCACCATCATTGTGTAATTCTGACATAATTTTCTTTGATGTAATTCAGGCTTTTAGTCATGAAAATGTAACAAGTAACAGAAGTAAACACAAATGTCAGGACATGTCAAAACATCTCCAGGGCCCAGAAAACACCTCAGACCACAGAGGGTTAATGCACTGAGATCTAACATTAACAAGTTAACAAAGATTAATAGATCCTGTAAAAATATATTGCTCATTGTACGTTTATGTTAGTTAATGCATTAATTAATGTTAACAAATGAGACCCTGTTGTAAAGTGCTAGTAAAGTGGTTACAAAACTGTTATAAAACCATTATAAATGTAAAATTAAATAGGAAATAATTTTCTGTGTAAAAATTACTGGCGGTGTTCCAATGCAAATATGTTTTCTTGCATTCCAGGAGATGACTGGCTCTCGAGTAAAGGGCAGGGACACATTTAAAAGCATCCTGTAACCCACAACAGGTGCAAGAGCCTTTTGAAGCAGCTGACTGAAGTAAGTAAAATCTTTCTTTCTAATATTGGGCTCCATAAACCAAGTGCAGATTTTTGGTTTGAACATTGGGGGGGGTTTGAACGTTGAAGTGTGAAACGTTTTAGCGGTGTCCCGGGGCATGCTTCCTGGTGAGATACATTTACTTGTTTCTTTATTGTTTAGTATCTTATATCATCCACACATGTAAAGTTGGTTGATAACTTAACTGCAATAAACACAACTACTTGTTTACTACAACAACAACAAATTATTTAAAAGAAAACATATACATAATAACCGAAAAAGTTTACATGGGATATATGATGAATTTTCTATTATTTAAGCTATTTTCTATTCATAATTAGAAACTATAGACACATGCTGGTTATAAGTGAATTGGTCTGAATGATCCGTTTGCAGCTGTTTTTGCGTAAGCTGCTCACTGTTCAATTATCTGATCAGAGCAAGTATCCCATTTATTTACTTGTATAAAGAAAAGCTGAAATGAGTCAAATTCAGCCAAAATCCATCATGAGTAAAATGATCGTAGCTGGAGAGTATTTGACTATTGGCGCAAAAAAGTAAGTTATACTAGTGCTGAATTATAATGGTACATATACATTTGGGTGAAAATTAAGATGAATTATTACCAAAGTTGACAGTGTAACTTTTTGATCATTCAATTTGATATTAAATATTGGCTTTAAAATTACTTAGATTTGATTGAATGTTTTCTAATAAGGGTTTTTATTAAGAGATATTCCAGAGTAGCATTGGTTTATGTGCATTTCTAATAATACATGATATTCTAATAAAGCTCTCTCTCTGATTACAGACGAAGGACTTTGACGTTCTGGTTTTATCTGACTTCATCATCATGAGATTGTCTCTGGTTTCACAGCTTCTGCTGGTGTTCACATCAGTCCTGACACTGAGTAAGGTTTAGTTTAACATCTGTTTGATTAATGTAGCAAAGACATTGAAAATGTCAGTGTGTTTCTGAATTCAGTCTCTTTCTCTTTAAAAGCCAAAAGTTGAATTACAACAAACAACAACTGCAATTTTTTTTTTTTTTTTTAAATAAACGATTTAAAGGGATTGAAGGGAATAAATAGCCTAAATTAGAATGGTAAAAAAAAAAAAAAAAGTTCAGTAGTTATGAAGTAAAATTAATTTATTTGCAAATAATAGGCTACTTTGTTTTAAAATGTGCACACATTCACTCTTAATCTTATGTCGAAAACACAAATGTTTCTTGTCTCGTCACATTCATTTATGAATTAGCCAACATGAATCATGATTGCATTTTCTATTCAAAACGGCGAAATTTAATAAAAGGTTGAGCAGTTTGCATTACTAGATAGTCTATTACTGTTCATCGCTGAACATTTCTTTCGTAAAACAGTTGTCTTCAAGTCATCTCGTATAGATCGTATTTATGAGTTGAATGCACATGAACAACATTTTTTTTAATTTTTTTTTTTTATGAAAGACGATAAATAACCCATTTTACTTGTATTTACCAAGCGTGCCAATATTAGTCCACAGTTACACCAGTCCACCACCAGAGGTCATCATTTTCCCACTACTAATCGCAGCCAGATTCCTCAAACATGACATGAACAAACACGAGCCTCAGAAATCATTGTATAATTTAAAAGTCAAATCCTTTTTATTTTTTTATTTTCTTAGCAGCACAAAGAATATTCTACCGATTCGGCTCAGCAGCAGGAGACACAAGAAACGCTGCTGTTGATGATGGAAGCTCCTCAGTTATTCCACTGTTGAGTCCATTTCTGTTCTTTGGCCGCACATACCAGCAGATTTATGTAAGAATTTAATTCCATCTTAATTCAAAGTCTAACTGTGAGTGGCGGATGGTTTATAAACTCATCTGTGATCAGTAAAACCTGTGGCTGTGATATTGACAAAATGTCTCATGTTTCAGGTTAATAATAATGGACACCTCACATTCAACCAGGCTTCATCACAATTTGTTCCCTACTCCTTTCCTGCTAATGGAGGCCAAGATATAATTGCTGGTCTCTGGACCGACCTTGACAACAGTGTGAGAGGTGTGGTTTCATATCATCAGTACACTAGTGGAAGAGTTCTCAAACGCGCCACTAAGAATATAAACAATCATTTCCCAAAACTGGCCTTCAACGCTTCTTGGGTCTTTGTTGCAACGTGGGATAAAGTCCCTTACTACAGATTGACCAGAACAGTAAGATTGATATACTTCTGAAATATGAATGTTTACACTTTAGTAATTCAAATTCAAAATACTTTATTCGCGTGAACACAGTAATACACAGAGAAAGTGGCAGAGAAAATAGTAATAAATTAAAACAGTAATAACAATGATGTCACTGAGTAATGTTCATGCAAATAACAATATAATGTTTTTTTTTTTTTTTAAAAGATGTACAATGAACACTAAATGTTTCCCCCCTAACCTTTCAGAAAACATCGTTTCAAGTGGTTTTAATTTCAGGCAGTTATTTTTCATTTATTCTGATGAATTATGGAGACATATCTGTAACAAAGCTTCTGGTGGAGGTAAAAGAAACTTCTTTTCTTTATCAGAACAAAATGTTACTATACACTATATAACAATGTACACTAGATGTACTGTTTAAATTTATATATTTTGCTTTTTCATTTCTTGTATAGGCTGGTTATGACACAGTCAACTCCACTGACTTCTTTGTGATTCCTGGATCAAACAGCGGAAACTCCATCTCAAACCTCAAGAACTCCAGTAATGTCCATGTTCCCGGTCGATGGGCCTTTAGGGTGGACAGTGGACACATCCCATGTAATATTTTTGTAATACATTTTACAGTTTAAAACTTAAAATGACAAAAAATATATAATTTAAACCTGTAAGTCCAGTAGCCCTTTTCTGCTAAATTAGAAAGGCCATATTGCTACGTAAATCTGTTTTGTACATATTGACATGTACCATAATAACACTGCTGGTAAAGAGAAAGACACATGATGAATCAAAGTTAATCACAAACAGCTTTTTCACAAGCAGAAGTAAATACTAGTAGGAGCACAGTCTCATGCACACAAATACAAAACACCATCACTGTAACACACATGACACTACTGTAGACCGGTACATCGATCACATTACTGCAGAAGCTGCAGCGATCCATCTGTCAATCTACCGTTCCGTCCTTCCCTCACTCGTGAACAAGACCCCAAGATGAACTCCTCCACTTGAAGCAGGAACTCTCCACCAACCAGAAGTGGGCAAACCACCCTTTTCTGACTGAGAACCATGGCCTTGGATTTGGAGGTGCTTATTCTCATCCCAGCTACTTCACACTCGGCTGCAAACCGTCCCAGCACATGCTGAAGGTCGTGGTCTGATGGGACCAGCACAACAACATCATCCGCAAAAAGCAGAGACGAAATTGTGAGGTCCCTAAACCTGACACCCTCCGGCCCCTGATTGCGCCTAGAAATTCTGTCCATAAAAATTATGAACAGAACCGGTGACAAAGGGCAGCCCTGCTGGAGTCCAACATGCACCGGAAACAAGTATGACTTGCTGCCGGCAATGCAAACCAAGCTCCCTCTCCGGTTGTACAGGGACCGGACAGCCCTTAGCAAAGGGCCTCAGACCCCGTACTCCCAGCGCACCCTCCACAGGACGCCACGAGGGACACAGTCGAATGCCTTCTCCAAATCCACAAAGCACATGTGGATTGGTTGGGCAAACTCCCATGATCCCTCCAGCACAGAGGGTATAGAGCTGGTCCAGTGTTCCACGACTGGGACGAAAACCGCACTGTTCCTCCTGAATCCGGGATTCTACTATCGGCCGTATTCTCCTCTCCAGTACCCTGGCATAGACTTTCCTGGGGAGGCCGAGAAGTGTGATCCCCCTGTAGTTGGAACACACCCTCTGGTCCCCCTTCTTAAAAAGAGGGATCACGACCCCAGTCTGCCAGCCCAAAGGTACTGTCCCCGACCGCCACGCGATGTTGCAGAGGCGTGTCAGCCAAGACAGCCCCACAACATCCAGAGACTTGAGGTACTCAGGGTGGATCTCATCTCTCTCAAGGACTTGGGACGTTTTTTGCTGGGAAAATCAAAAACATGTGATGCGCGTTCCCCAAAAACTTCTCTTCTGTTCTATGATGACATATGCTTACACAGTGTACAGGATAATGCAGAAAGAGCTATTACTGTAATGTCAATGTGTCATGAAAAAGTAAAAGGTTTAAAGGAGAACTTGGTAACTTTTTTAACTAAATAAAACTGTCTAGAAATCATTTGGATGGTTAAACAACCTGTTCTGGTGATATTGGTGACTTTCCCCGCTCCCCCCAGCGTTCCCAGGCGGAAAACCAACCTTGCAACTTGCGCACTGCCGTCCCGGCAAAGTGAAATTGGAAGTCTCGTGAGAAGCGAGAACTAGAACGAGAACGAGCGCGAAACACAAATTGCTTTACGGCAATTCGACATAAACACACACGCATGTATGATGTATTACCAGATTACTCACCTCGGTAGACATAGCTCCACACGATACAGTTGGCTTGCTCCGATCAAAACAAACGCACATGAGCAGCGGTAGAGAGGGGGAGGAGGCCGCCGCAAGTGAGTTTTTTACGACTGTGTTGTGAAATATACGCCCCCCCACAGCTGTAGGGGGAGCTCGTGGGGAAAACATGCAACAACAAAAGGGAAAATCAGCGAAGAAGTGACTAGAGTTCGCTAGAGTTACAGAGTTCTCCTTTAATTCAAACTATAATCTTATATAGTAAAATATATTGTCCATAGCTGAAATACAACAAACTATCACAGCAATGCAATTTGAATGATCTCATCTGTCGTGATAATGGTGGTTAATTGCAGAGCTTGTGCAAATACACTGAACAAAATGATAAACGCAACACTTTTGTTTTTGCCCAATGTTCATGCTCAATGGGTGACATGTCCGGTGAGTATGCTGGCCATGCAAGAACTGGGATGTTTTCAGCTTCCAGGAATTGTGTACAGATCCTTGCAACATGGGGCCGTGCATTATCATGCTGCAACATGAGGTGATGGTCGTGGATGAATGGCACAACAATGGGCCTCAGTCACGGTATCTCTTTGCATTCAAAATGCCATCAATAAAATGCACCTGTGTTCGTTGTCCATAACATACGCCTGCCCATACAATAATCTCACCGCCACCATGGGCCACTCGATCCACAACGTTGACATCAGCAAACCGCTCACCCACACGACGCCATACACGCTGTCTGCCATCTACCCTGTACAGTGAAAACTGGGATTCATCTGTGAAGAAAACACCTCTCCAAAGAGCCAGACGCCATCGAATGTGAACATTTGCCCACTCAAGTCGGTTACGACGATGAACTGCAGTCAGGTCGAGACCCCGATGAGGACGACGAGCATGCAGATGAGCTTCCCTGAGACGACTTCTGACAGTTTGTGCAGACATTCTTTGGTTATGCAACAGCTGTCCGGATGGCTGGTCTCAGACGATCTTGGAGGTGAAGATACTGGGTGTGGAGGTCCTGGGCTGGTGTGGTTACCCGTGGTCTGCGGTTGTGAGGCCGGTTGGATGTACTGCCAAATTCTCTGAAACACCTTTGGAGATGGCTTATGGTAGAAAAATGAACATTCAATTCACGTGTAACAGCTCTGGTGGACACTCCTGCAGTCAGCATGCCAATTGCACACTCCCTCAAAACTTGCGACATCTATGGCATTGTACTGTGTGATAAAAGTGCACATTTTAGAGTTGCCTTTTATTGTGGTCAGCCTAAGGCACACCTGTGCAACAATCATGCTGTCTAATCAGCATCTTGATATCCCACACCTGTTAGGTGGATGGATTATCTCGGCAACGGAGAAGTGCTCACTAACACAGATTTAGACAGATTTGTAAACATTATTTGAGAGAAATAGGCCTTTTGTGTACATAGAAAAAGTCTTAGATCTTTGAGTTCTGCTCATGAAAAGTGGGGGCAAAAACAAAAGTGTAGCGTTTATCATTTTGTTCAGTGTATATCCACGTCGCTATGTTCAGATGCTTTCTTTACTGCTGGTTTCTCACTGATGTCATTTTTTACAGGACATTATTGAGAGAAAGTGTGCAGCACATATTTACATATTCATTTCAACGTTGCTCAGTATATCGCTTAGAACAGTATATCACTGCAAGGTATTTCCAACTTACTTTTACTTCTAAGTGAAGAGCGAACAAGAACTTTGCCGCGAGTATATCAGGGCATTGAATCACATTCAGTCTCTTGTTCCTTATGTGACTGATTTAGCTGCCCGAGGCTAGCTCGCATCTCTATGTGGTTTGTGCACTAGTGCGAACACGAGAAATAAGTTGCTGGCTGCAGTTCACTTAATGGCCACCGGTGTCACTGATAATAAGGGCTTCTGGATTCAAAAAAGCATGATTATTATTTTTTTTTAAATCATGTATGGATAATCAAGTAAACCTAAGTTGCTTCAGAAAAGATCATCTTGAAATATCACTATATATACATATAGTTCTGCTTATGTTTACTTTATAAATTCTGTAAAGTTTTCACAGCAAAAAGACACATGAACCACGACCTAAAGGTGGACATTTATACAATTATACCAAAATGCATTTTACTTAAAAATGTATTGATTTATAATGTTCTGTTATGTTTTCTGTTGTTGTTGTTTAACAGCCACAGCAGCCACAACACCTGCATCACCAACATCTCCATCAACAACACCTGCATCATCAACATCTCCATCACCAACACCTGCATCACCAACACCTGCATCACCAACATCTCTATCACCAACACCTGCATCACCAACACTTGCATCACCAACACCTGCATCACCAACATCTCCATCAACAACACCTGCATCACCAACATCTCCATCACCAACACCTGCATCACCAACATCTCCATCAACAACCTGTAAGTCCAGTAGCCCTTTTCTGCTATATTGCTACGTAAATCTGTTTTATACATATTGACATTTACCATAATAGCACTGCTGGTAAAGGGAAAGACACATGATGAATCAAAGTTAATCACAAACAGCTTTTTCACAAGCAGAAGTAAATACTAGTAGGAGCACAGTCTCATGCACACAAATACAAAACACCATCACTGTAACACACATGACACTACTGTAGACCGGTACATCGACCACATTACTGCAGAAGCTGCACCGATCCATCTGTCAATCTCCCGTTCCGTCCTTCCCTCACTCGTGAACAAGACCCCAAGATCCTTGAACTCCTCCACTTGAAGCAGGAACTCTCCACCAACCAGAAGTGGGCAAACCACCCTTTTCTGACTGAGAACCATGGCCTTGGATTTGGAGGTGCTTATTCTCATCCCAGCCGCTTCACACTCGGCTGCAAACCGTCCCAGTGCATGCTGAAGGTCCTGTTCTGATGGGACCAGCACAACAACATCATCCGCAAAAAGCAGAGACGAAATTGTGTGGTCCCTAAACCTGACACCCTCCGACCCCTGATTGCGCCTAGAAATTCTGTCCATAAAAATTATGAACAGAACCGGTGACAAAGGGCATCCCTGCCGGAGTCCAACATGCACCGGAAACAAGTATGACTTGCTGCCGGCAATGCAAACCAAGCTTCTGCTCCGGTTGTACAGGGACCGGACAGCCCTTAGCAAAGGGCCCCAGACCCCGTACTCCCAGCGCACCCTCCACAGGACGCCACGAGAGACACAGTCGAATGCCTTCTCCAAATCCACAAAGCACATGTGGATTGGTTGGGCAAACTCCCATGATCCCTCCAGCACAGAGGGTATAGAGCTGGTCCAGTGTTCCACGACTGGGACGAAAACCGCACTGTTCCTCCTGAATCTGGGGTTCTACTATCAGCCGTATTCTCCTCTCCAGTACCCTGACATAGACTTTCCCGGGGAAGCCGAGAAGTGTGATCCCCCTGTAGTTGGAACACACCCTCTGGTCCCCCTTCTTAAAAAGAGGGATCACGACCCCAGTCTGCCAGCCCAAAGGTACTGTCCCCGACCGCCACGCGATGTTGCAGAGGCGTGTCAGCCAAGACAGCCCCACAACATCCAGAGACTTGAGGTACTCAGGGCGGATCTCATCTCTCTCAAGGACTTGGGACGTTTTTTGCTGGGAAAATCAAAAACATGTGATGCGCGTTCCCCAAAAACTTCTCTTCTGTTCTATGATGACATATGCTTACACAGTGTACAGGATAATGCAGAAAGAGCTATTACTGTAATGTCAATGTGTCATGAAAAAGTAAAAGGTTTAATTCAAACTATAATCTTATATAGCAAGATATATTGTCCATAGCTGAAATACAACAAACTATCACAGCAATGTAATTTGAATGATCTCATCTGTCGTGATAATGCTGGTGAATTGCAGAGCTTGTGCAAATACACTGAACAAAATGATAAACGCAACACTTTTGTTTTTGCCCAATGTTCATGCTCAATGGGTGACATGTCCGGTGAGTATGCTGGCCATGCAAGAACTGGGATGTTTTCAGTTTCCAGGAATTGTGTACAGATCCTTGCAACATGGGGCCGTGCATTATCATGCTGCAACATGAGGTGATGGTCGTGGATGAATGGCACAACAATGGGCCTCAGTCACGGTATCTCTTTGCATTCAAAATGCCATCAATAAAATGCACCTGTGTTAGTTGTCCATAACATGCGCCTGCCCATACAATAATCCCACCGCCACCATGGGCCACTCGATCCACAACGTTGACATCAGCAAACCGCTCACCCACACGACGCCATACACGCTGTCTGCCATCTACCCTGTACAGTGAAAACTGGGATTCATCTTGAAGAGAACACCTCTCCAAAGAGCCAGACGCCATCGAATGTGATCATTTGCCCACTCAAGTCGGTTACGACGATGAACTGCAGTCAGGTCGAGACCCCGATGAGGACGACGAGCATGCAGATGAGCTTCCCTGAGACGACTTCTGACAGTTTGTGCAGACATTCTTTGGTTATGCAACAGCTGTCCGGGTGGCTGGTCTCAGACGATCTTGGAGGTGAAGATACTGGGTGTGGAGGTCCTGGGCTGGTGTGGTTACCCGTGGTCTGCGGTTGTGAGGCCGGTTGGATGTACTGCCAAATTCTCTGAAACACCTTTGGAGATGGCTTATGGTAGAAAAATGAACATTCAATTCACGTGCAACAGCTCTGGTGGACACTCCTGCAGTCAGCATGCCAATTGCACACTCCCTCAAAACTTGCGACATCTATGGCATTGTACTGTGTGATAAAAGTGCACATTTTAGAGTTGCCTTTTATTGTGGTCAGCCTAAGGCACACCTGTGCAACAATCATTGCTGTCAAATCAGCATCTTGATATCCCTAACCTGTTAGGTGGATGGATTATCTCGGCAACGGAGAAGTGCTCACTAACACAGATTTAGACAGATTTGTGAACATTATTTGAGAGAAATAGGCCTTTTGTGTACATAGAAAAAGTCTTAGATCTTTGAGTTCAGCTCATGAAAAGTGGGGGCAAAAACAAAAGTGTAGCGTTTATCATTTTGTTCAGTGTATATCCACGTCGCTATGTTCAGATGCTTTCTTTACTGCTGGTTTCTCACTGATGTCATTTTTTACAGGACATTATTGAGAGAAAGTGTGCAGCACATATTTACATATTCATTTCAACGTTGCTCAGTATATCGCTTAGAACAGTATATCACTGCAAGGTATTTCCAACTTACTTTTACTTCTAAGTGAAGAGCGAACAAGAACTTTGCCGTGAGTATATCAGGGCATTGAATCACATTCAGTCTCTTGTTCCTTATGTGACTGATTTAGCTGCCCGAGGCTAGCTCGCATCTCTATGTGGTTTGTGCACTAGTGCGAACACGAGAAATAAGTTGCTGGCTGCAGTTCACTTAATGGCCACCGGTGTCACTGATAATAAGGGCTTCTGGATTCAAAAAAGCATGATTATTATTTTTTTTTAAATCATGTATGGATAATCAAGTAAACCTAAGTTGCTTCAGAAAAGATCATCTTGAAATATCACTATATATATATATATAGTTCTGCTTATGTTTACTTTATAAATTCTGTAAAGTTTTCACAGCAAAAAGACACATGAACCACGACCTAAAGGTGGACATTTATACAATTATACCAAAATGCATTTTACTTAAAAATGTATTGATTTATAATGTTCTGTTATGTTTTCTGTTGTTGTTGTTTAACAGCCACAGCAGCCACAACACCTGCATCACCAACATCTCCATCAACAACACCTGCATCACCAACATCTCCATCACCAACACCTGCATCACCAACACCTGCATCACCAACATCTCTATCACCAACACCTGCATCACCAACACTTGCATCACCAACACCTGCATCACCAACATCTCCATCAACAACACCTGCATCACCAACATCTCCATCACCAACACCTGCTTCAACAACACCTGCATCACCAACATCTCCATCAACAACACCTGCATCACCAACACCTGCATCACCAACATCTCCATCAACAACCTGTAAGTCCAGTAGCCCTTTTCTGCTAAATTAGAAAGGCTATATTGCTACGTAAATCTGTTTTATACATATTGACATTTACCATAATAGCACTGCTGGTAAAGGGAAAGACACATGATGAATCAAAGTTAATCACAAACAGCTTTTTCACAAGCAGAAGTAAATACTAGTAGGAGCACAGTCTCATGCACACAAATACAAAACACCATCACTGTAACACACATGACACTACTGTAGACCGGTACATCGACCACATTACTGCAGAAGCTGCACCGATCCATCTGTCAATCTCCCGTTCCGTCCTTCCCTCACTCGTGAACAAGACCCCAAGATCCTTGAACTCCTCCACTTGAAGCAGGAACTCTCCACCAACCAGAAGTGGGCAAACCACCCTTTTCTGACTGAGAACCATGGCCTTGGATTTGGAGGTGCTTATTCTCATCCCAGCCGCTTCACACTCGGCTGCAAACCGTCCCAGTGCATGCTGAAGGTCCTGGTCTGATGGGACCAGCACAACAACATCATCCGCAAAAAGCAGAGACGAAATTGTGTGGTCCCTAAACCTGACACCCTCCGACCCCTGATTGCGCCTAGAAATTCTGTCCATAAAAATTATGAACAGAACCGGTGACAAAGGGCATCCCTGCCGGAGTCCAACATGCACCGGAAACAAGTATGACTTGCTGCCGGCAATGCAAACCAAGCTTCTGCTCCGGTTGTACAGGGACCGGACAGCCCTTAGCAAAGGGCCCCAGACCCCGTACTCCCAGCGCACCCTCCACAGGACGCCACGAGGGACACAGTCGAATGCCTTCTCCAAATCCACAAAGCACATGTGGATTGGTTGGGCAAACTCCCATGATCCCTCCAGCACAGAGGGTATAGAGCTGGTCCAGTGTTCCACGACTGGGACGAAAACTGCACTGTTCCTCCTGAATCTGGGGTTCTACTATCAGCCGTATTCTCCTCTCCAGTACCCTGACATAGACTTTCCCGGGGAAGCCGAGAAGTGTGATCCCCCTGTAGTTGGAACACACCCTCTGGTCCCCCTTCTTAAAAAGAGGGATCACGACCCCAGTCTGCCAGCCCAAAGGTACTGTCCCCGACCGCCACGCGATGTTGCAGAGGCGTGTCAGCCAAGACAGCCCCACAACATCCAGAGACTTGAGGTACTCAGGGCGGATCTCATCTCTCTCAAGGACTTGGGACGTTTTTTGCTGGGAAAATCAAAAACATGTGATGCGCGTTCCCCAAAAACTTCTCTTCTGTTCTATGATGACATATGCTTACACAGTGTACAGGATAATGCAGAAAGAGCTATTACTGTAATGTCAATGTGTCATGAAAAAGTAAAAGGTTTAATTCAAACTATAATCTTATATAGCAAGATATATTGTCCATAGCTGAAATACAACAAACTATCACAGCAATGTAATTTGAATGATCTCATCTGTCGTGATAATGCTGGTGAATTGCAGAGCTTGTGCAAATACACTGAACAAAATGATAAACGCAACACTTTTGTTTTTGCCCAATGTTCATGCTCAATGGGTGACATGTCCGGTGAGTATGCTGGCCATGCAAGAACTGGGATGTTTTCAGCTTCCAGGAATTGTGTACAGATCCTTGCAACATGGGGCCGTGCATTATCATGCTGCAACATGAGGTGATGGTCGTGGATGAATGGCACAACAATGGGCCTCAGTCACGGTATCTCTTTGCATTCAAAATGCCATCAATAAAATGCACCTGTGTTAGTTGTCCATAACATGCGCCTGCCCATACAATAATCCCACCGCCACCATGGGCCACTCGATCCACAACGTTGACATCAGCAAACCGCTCACCCACACGACGCCATACACGCTGTCTGCCATCTACCCTGTACAGTGAAAACTGGGATTCATCTTGAAGAGAACACCTCTCCAAAGAGCCAGACGCCATCGAATGTGATCATTTGCCCACTCAAGTCGGTTACGACGATGAACTGCAGTCAGGTCGAGACCCCGATGAGGACGACGAGCATGCAGATGAGCTTCCCTGAGACGACTTCTGACAGTTTGTGCAGACATTCTTTGGTTATGCAACAGCTGTCCGGGTGGCTGGTCTCAGACGATCTTGGAGGTGAAGATACTGGGTGTGGAGGTCCTGGGCTGGTGTGGTTACCCGTGGTCTGCGGTTGTGAGGCCGGTTGGATGTACTGCCAAATTCTCTGAAACACCTTTGGAGATGGCTTATGGTAGAAAAATGAACATTCAATTCACGTGCAACAGCTCTGGTGGACACTCCTGCAGTCAGCATGCCAATTGCACACTCCCTCAAAACTTGCGACATCTATGGCATTGTACTGTGTGATAAAAGTGCACATTTTAGAGTTGCCTTTTATTGTGGTCAGCCTAAGGCACACCTGTGCAACAATCATTGCTGTCTAATCAGCATCTTGATATCCCTAACCTGTTAGGTGGATGGATTATCACGGCAACGGAGAAGTGCTCACTAACACAGATTTAGACAGATTTGTGAACATTATTTGAGAGAAATAGGCCTTTTGTGTACATAGAAAAAGTCTTAGATCTTTGAGTTCAGCTCATGAAAAGTGGGGGCAAAAACAAAAGTGTAGCGTTTATCATTTTGTTCAGTGTATATCCACGTCGCTATGTTCAGATGCTTTCTTTACTGCTGGTTTCTCACTGATGTCATTTTTTACAGGACATTATTGAGAGAAAGTGTGCAGCACATATTTACATATTCATTTCAACGTTGCTCAGTATATCGCTTAGAACAGTATATCACTGCAAGGTATTTCCAACTTACTTTTACTTCTAAGTGAAGAGCGAACAAGAACTTTGCCGTGAGTATATCAGGGCATTGAATCACATTCAGTCTCTTGTTCCTTATGTGACTGATTTAGCTGCCCGAGGCTAGCTCGCATCTCTATGTGGTTTGTGCACTAGTGCGAACACGAGAAATAAGTTGCTGGCTGCAGTTCACTTAATGGCCACCGGTGTCACTGATAATAAGGGCTTCTGGATTCAAAAAAGCATGATTATTATTTTTTTTTAAATCGTGTATGGATAATCAAGTAAACCTAAGTTGCTTCAGAAAAGATCATCTTGAAATATCACTATATATATATATATAGTTCTGCTTATGTTTACTTTATAAATTCTGTAAAGTTTTCACAGCAAAAAGACACATGAACCACGACCTAAAGGTGGACATTTATACAATTATACCAAAATGCATTTTACTTAAAAATGTATTGATTTATAATGTTCTGTTATGTTTTCTGTTGTTGTTGTTTAACAGCCACAGCAGCCACAACACCTGCATCACCAACATCTCCATCAACAACACCTGCATCACCAACATCTCCATCACCAACACCTGCATCACCAACACCTGCATCACCAACATCTCTATCACCAACACCTGCATCACCAACACTTGCATCACCAACACCTGCATCACCAACATCTCCATCAACAACACCTGCATCACCAACATCTCCATCACCAACACCTGCTTCAACAACACCTGCATCACCAACATCTCCATCAATAACACCTGCATCACCAACACCTGCATCACCAACATCTCCATCAACAACCTGTAAGTCCAGTAGCCCTTTTCTGCTAAATTAGAAAGGCTATATTGCTACGTAAATCTGTTTTATACATATTGACATTTACCATAATAGCACTGCTGGTAAAGGGAAAGACACATGATGAATCAAAGTTAATCACAAACAGCTTTTTCACAAGCAGAAGTAAATACTAGTAGGAGCACAGTCTCATGCACACAAATACAAAACACCATCACTGTAACACACATGACACTACTGTAGACCGGTACATCGACCACATTACTGCAGAAGCTGCACCGATCCATCTGTCAATCTCCCGTTCCGTCCTTCCCTCACTCGTGAACAAGACCCCAAGATCCTTGAACTCCTCCACTTGAAGCAGGAACTCTCCACCAACCAGAAGTGGGCAAACCACCCTTTTCTGACTGAGAACCATGGCCTTGGATTTGGAGGTGCTTATTCTCATCCCAGCCGCTTCACACTCGGCTGCAAACCGTCCCAGCACATGCTGAAGGTCGTGGTCTGATGGGACCAGCACAACAACATCATCCGCAAAAAGCAGAGACGAAATTGTGTGGTCCCTAAACCTGACACCCTCCGACCCCTGATTGCGCCTAGAAATTCTGTCCATAAAAATTATGAACAGAACCGGTGACAAAGGGCATCCCTGCCGGAGTCCAACATGCACCGGAAACAAGTATGACTTGCTGCCGGCAATGCAAACCAAGCTTCTGCTCCGGTTGTACAGGGACCGGACAGCCCTTAGCAAAGGGCCCCAGACCCCGTACTCCCAGCGCACCCTCCACAGGACGCCACGAGGGACACAGTCGAATGCCTTCTCCAAATCCACAAAGCACATGTGGATTGGTTGGGCAAACTCCCATGATCCCTCCAGCACAGAGGGTATAGAGCTGGTCCAGTGTTCCACGACTGGGACGAAAACCGCACTGTTCCTCCTGAATCTGGGGTTCTACTATCAGCCGTATTCTCCTCTCCATTACCCTGACATAGACTTTCCCGGGGAAGCCGAGAAGTGTGATCCCCCTGTAGTTGGAACACACCCTCTGGTCCACCTTCTTAAAAAGAGGGATCACGACCCCAGTCTGCCAGCCCAAAGGTACTGTCCCCGACCGCCACGCGATGTTGCAGAGGCGTGTCAGCCAAGACAGCCCCACAACATCCAGAGACTTGAGGTACTCAAGGCGGATCTCATCTCTCTCAAGGACTTGGGACGTTTTTTGCTGGGAAAATCAAAAACATGTGATGCGCGTTCCCCAAAAACTTCTCTTCTGTTCTATGATGACATATGCTTACACAGTGTACAGGATAATGCAGAAAGAGCTATTACTGTAATGTCAATGTGTCATGAAAAAGTAAAAGGTTTAATTCAAACTATAATCTTATATAGCAAGATATATTGTCCATAGCTGAAATACAACAAACTATCACAGCAATGTAATTTGAATGATCTCATCTGTCGTGATAATGCTGGTGAATTGCAGAGCTTGTGCAAATACACTGAACAAAATGATAAACGCAACACTTTTGTTTTTGCCCAATGTTCATGCTCAATGGGTGACATGTCCGGTGAGTATGCTGGCCATGCAAGAACTGGGATGTTTTCAGCTTCCAGGAATTGTGTACAGATCCTTGCAACATGGGGCCGTGCATTATCATGCTGCAACATGAGGTGATGGTCGTGGATGAATGGCACAACAATGGGCCTCAGTCACGGTATCTCTTTGCATTCAAAATGCCATCAATAAAATGCACCTGTGTTAGTTGTCCATAACATGCGCCTGCCCATACAATAATCCCACCGCCACCATGGGCCACTCGATCCACAACGTTGACATCAGCAAACCGCTCACCCACACGACGCCATACACGCTGTCTGCCATCTACCCTGTACAGTGAAAACTGGGATTCATCTTGAAGAGAACACCTCTCCAAAGAGCCAGACGCCATCGAATGTGATCATTTGCCCACTCAAGTCGGTTACGACGATGAACTGCAGTCAGGTCGAGACCCCGATGAGGACGACGAGCATGCAGATGAGCTTCCCTGAGACGACTTCTGACAGTTTGTGCAGACATTCTTTGGTTATGCAACAGCTGTCCGGGTGGCTGGTCTCAGACGATCTTGGAGGTGAAGATACTGGGTGTGGAGGTCCTGGGCTGGTGTGGTTACCCGTGGTCTGCGGTTGTGAGGCCGGTTGGATGTACTGCCAAATTCTCTGAAACACCTTTGGAGATGGCTTATGGTAGAAAAATGAACATTCAATTCACGTGCAACAGCTCTGGTGGACACTCCTGCAGTCAGCATGCCAATTGCACACTCCCTCAAAACTTGCGACATCTATGGCATTGTACTGTGTGATAAAAGTGCACATTTTAGAGTTGCCTTTTATTGTGGTCAGCCTAAGGCACACCTGTGCAACAATCATTGCTGTCTAATCAGCATCTTGATATCCCTAACCTGTTAGGTGGATGGATTATCTCGGCAACGGAGAAGTGCTCACTAACACAGATTTAGACAGATTTGTGAACATTATTTGAGAGAAATAGGCCTTTTGTGTACATAGAAAAAGTCTTAGATCTTTGAGTTCAGCTCATGAAAAGTGGGGGCAAAAACAAAAGTGTAGCGTTTATCATTTTGTTCAGTGTATATCCACGTCGCTATGTTCAGATGCTTTCTTTACTGCTGGTTTCTCACTGATGTCATTTTTTACAGGACATTATTGAGAGAAAGTGTGCAGCACACATTTACATATTCATTTCAACGTTGCTCAGTATATCGCTTAGAACAGTATATCACTGCAAGGTATTTCCAACTTACTTTTACTTCTAAGTGAAGAGCGAACAAGAACTTTGCCGTGAGTATATCAGGGCATTGAATCACATTCAGTCTCTTGTTCCTTATGTGACTGATTTAGCTGCCCGAGGCTAGCTCGCATCTCTATGTGGTTTGTGCACTAGTGCGAACACGAGAAATAAGTTGCTGGCTGCAGTTCACTTAATGGCCACCGGTGTCACTGATAATAAGGGCTTCTGGATTCAAAAAAGCATGATTATTATTTTTTTTTAAATCATGTATGGATAATCAAGTAAACCTAAGTTGCTTCAGAAAAGATCATCTTGAAATATCACTATATATATATATATAGTTCTGCTTATGTTTACTTTATAAATTCTGTAAAGTTTTCACAGCAAAAAGACACATGAACCACGACCTAAAGGTGGACATTTATACAATTATACCAAAATGCATTTTACTTAAAAATGTATTGATTTATAATGTTCTGTTATGTTTTCTGTTGTTGTTGTTTAACAGCCACAGCAGCCACAACACCTGCATCACCAACATCTCCATCAACAACACCTGCATCACCAACATCTCCATCACCAACACCTGCATCACCAACACCTGCATCACCAACATCTCTATCACCAACACCTGCATCACCAACACTTGCATCACCAACACCTGCATCACCAACATCTCCATCAACAACACCTGCATCACCAACATCTCCATCACCAACACCTGCTTCAACAACACCTGCATCACCAACATCTCCATCAACAACACCTGCATCACCAACACCTGCATCACCAACATCTCCATCAACAACCTGTAAGTCCAGTAGCCCTTTTCTGCTAAATTAGAAAGGCTATATTGCTACGTAAATCTGTTTTATACATATTGACATTTACCATAATAGCACTGCTGGTAAAGGGAAAGACACATGATGAATCAAAGTTAATCACAAACAGCTTTTTCACAAGCAGAAGTAAATACTAGTAGGAGCACAGTCTCATGCACACAAATACAAAACACCATCACTGTAACACACATGACACTACTGTAGACCGGTACATCGACCACATTACTGCAGAAGCTGCACCGATCCATCTGTCAATCTCCCGTTCCGTCCTTCCCTCACTCGTGAACAAGACCCCAAGATACTTGAACTCCTCCACTTGAAGCAGGAACTCTCCACCAACCAGAAGTGGGCAAACCACCCTTTTCTGACTGAGAACCATGGCCTTGGATTTGGAGGTGCTTATTCTCATCCCAGCCGCTTCACACTCGGCTGCAAACCGTCCCAGCGCATGCTGAAGGTCCTGGTCTGATGGGACCAGCACAACAACATCATCCGCAAAAAGCAGAGACGAAATTGTGTGGTCCCTAAACCTGACACCCTCCGACCCCTGATTGCGCCTAGAAATTCTGTCCATAAAAATTATGAACAGAACCGGTGACAAAGGGCAGCCCTGCCGGAGTCCAACATGCACCGGAAACAAGTATGACTTGCTGCCGGCAATGCAAACCAAGCTCCTGTTCCGGTTGTACAGGGACCGGACAGCCCGTAGCAAAGGGCCCCAGACCCCGTACTCCCAGCGCACCCTCCACAGGACGCCACGAGGGACACAGTCGAATGCCTTCTCCAAATCCACAAAGCACATGTGGATTGGTTTGGCAAACTCCCATGATCCCTCCAGCACAGAGGGTATAGAGCTGGTCCAGTGTTCCACGACTGGGACGAAAACCGCACTGTTCCTCCTGAATCTGGGGTTCTACTATCAGCCGTATTCTCCTCTCCAGTACCCTGGCATAGAATTTCCCGGGGAAGCCGAGAAGTGTGATCCCCCTGTAGTTGGAACACACCCTCTGGTCCCCCTTCTTAAAAAGAGGGATCACGACCCCAGTCTGCCAGCCCAAAGGTACTGTCCCCGACCGCCACGCGATGTTGCAGAGGCGTGTCAGCCAAGACAGCCCCACAACATCCAGAGACTTGAGGTACTCAGGGCGGATCTCATCTCTCTCAAGGACTTGGGACGTTTTTCGCTGGGAAAATCAAAAACATGTGATGCGCGTTCCCCAAAAACTTCTCTTCTGTTCTATGATGACATATGCTTACACAGTGTACAGGATAATGCAGAAAGAGCTATTACTGTAATGTCAATGTGTCATGAAAAAGTAAAAGGTTTAATTCAAACTATAATCTTATATAGCAAGATATATTGTCCATAGCTGAAATACAACAAACTATCACAGCAATGCAATTTGAATGATCTCATCTGTCGTGATAATGCTGGTGAATTGCAGAGCTTGTGCAAATACACTGAACAAAATGATAAACGCAACACTTTTGTTTTTGCCCAATGTTCATGCTCAATGGGTGACATGTCCGGTGAGTATGCTGGCCATGCAAGAACTGGGATGTTTTCAGCTTCCAGGAATTGTGTACAGATCCTTGCAACATGGGGCCGTGCATTATCATGCTGCAACATGAGGTGATGGTCGTGGATGAATGGCACAACAATGGGCCTCAGTCACGGTATCTCTTTGCATTCAAATTGCCATCAATAAAATGCACCTGTGTTCGTTGTCCATAACATACGCCTGCCCATACAATAATCTCACCGCCACCATGGGCCACTCGATCCACAACGTTGACATCAGCAAACCGCTCACCCACACGACGCTATACACGCTGTCTGCCATCTACCCTGTACAGTGAAAACTGGGATTCATCTGTGAAGAGAACACCTCTCCAAAGAGCAAGACGCCATCGAATGTGAACATTTGCCCACTCAAGTCGGTTACGACGATGAACTGCAGTCAGGTCGAGACCCCGATGAGGACGACGAGCATGCAGATGAGCTTCCCTGAGACGACTTCTGACAGTTTGTGCAGACATTCTTTGGTTATGCAACAGCTGTCCGGGTGGCTGGTCTCAGACGATCTTGGAGGTGAAGATACTGGGTGTGGAGGTCCTGGGCTGGTGTGGTTACCCGTGGTCTGCGGTTGTGAGGCCGGTTGGATGTACTGCCAAATTCTCTGAAACACCTTTGGAGATGGCTTATGGTAGAAAAATGAACATTCAATTCACGTGCAACAGCTCTGGTGGACACTCCTGCAGTCAGCATGCCAATTGCACGCTCCCTCAATACTTGCGACATCTATGGCATTGTGCTGTGCGATAAAAGTGCACATTTTAGAGTGGCCTTTTATTGTGGTCAGCCTAAGGCACACCTGTGCAACAATCATGCTGTCTAATGGGCCCTGTTAGGTGGATGGATTATCTCGGCAACGGAGAAGTGCTCACTAACACAGATTTAGACAGATTTGTGAACATTTTTTGAGAGAAATAGGCCTTTTGTGTACATAGAAAAAGTCTTAGATCTTTGAGTTCAGCTCATGAAAAATGGGGGCAAAAACAAAAGTGTAGCGTTTATCATTTTGTTCAGTGTATATTCACGTCGCTATGTTCAGATGCTTTCTTTACTGCTGGTTTCTCACTGATGTCATTTTTTACAGGAAATTATTGAGAGAAAGTGTGCAGCACATATTTACATATTCATTTCAACGTTGCTCAGTATATCGCTTAGAACAGTATATCACTGCAAGGTATTTCCAGCTTACTTTTACTTCTAAGTGAAGAGCGAACAAGAACTTCACCGCGAGTATATCAGGGCATTGAATCACATTCAGTCTCTTGTTCCTTATGTGACTGATTTAGCTGCCCGAGGCTAGCTCGCATCTCTATGTGGTTTGTGCACTAGTGCGAACACGAGAAATAAGTTGCTGGCTGCAGTTCACTTAATGGCCACCGGTGTCACTGATAATAAGGGCTTCTGAATTCAAAAAAGCATGATTATTTTTTTTTGTATGGATAATCAATCAATAAGTTGCCTCAGAAAAGATCATCTTGAAATATCACTATATATATAGTTCTGCTTATGTTTACTTTATAAATTCTGTAAAGTTTTCACAGCAAAAAGACACATGAACCACGACCTAAAGGTGGACATTTATACAATTATAACAAAATGCATTTTACCTAAAAATGTATTGATTTATAATGTTCTGTAATGTTTTCTGTTGTTGTTGTTTAACAGCCACAGCAGCCACAACACCTGCATCACCAACATCTCCATCAACAACACCTGCATCACCAACATCTCCATCACCAACACCTGCATCACCAACACCTGCATCACCAACATCTCCATCACCAACACCTGCATCACCAACACTTGCATCACCAACACCTGCATCACCAACATCTCCATCAACAACACCTGCATCACCAACACCTCCATCAACAACACCTGCATCATCAACACCTACATCACCAACATCTCCATCAACAACACCTGCATCACCAACATCTCCATCACCAACACCTGCATCACCAACATCTCCATCAACAACATGTAAGTCCAGTAGTCCTTTTCTGCTAATATTGCTACGTAAATCTGTTTTGTACATATTGGCATACCATAATAGCACTGCTGGTAAAGGGAAAGACACATGATGAATCAAAGTTAATCACAAACAGCTTTTTCACAAGCAGAAGTAAATACTAGTAGGAGCACAGTCTCATGCACATAAATACAAAACACCATCACTGTAACACACATGACACTACTGTAGACCGGTACATTGACCACATTACTGCAGAAGCTGCACCGATCCATCTGTCAATCTCCCGTTCCGTCCTTCCCTCACTCGTGAACAAGACCCCAAAATACTTGAACTCCTCCACTTGAAGCAGGAACTCTCCACCAACTTGAAGTGGACAAGCCACTCTTTTCTGACTGAGAACCATGGCCTCGGATTTGGAGGTGCTTATTCTCATCCCAGCCGCTTCACACTCGGCTGTAAACCGTCCCAGTGCATGCTGAAGGTCCTGGTCTGATGGGGCCAGCACAACAACATCATCCGCAAAAACTAGAGATGTAATCGTGTGGTCCCCAAAACTGACACCCTCCGACGCCTGATTGCGCCTAGAAATTCTGTCCATGAAAATTATGAACAGAACCGGTGACAAAGGGCAGCCCTGCCGGAGTCCAACATGCACCGGGAACAAGTCTGACTTACTGCCGGCAATGCGAACCAAGCTCCTGTTCCGGTCGTACAGGGACCGGACAGCCCTTAGCAAAGGGCCCGGACCCCATACTCCCAGAGCACCCTCCACAGGACGAAAACCGCACTGTTCCTCCTGAATCCGGGGTTCTACTTTCGGCCGTATTCTCCTCTCCAGTACCCTGGCATAGACTTTCCCGGGGAGGCTGAGAAGTATGATCCCCCTGTAGTTGGAACACACCCTACGGTCCCCCTTCTTAAAAAGAGGGACCACCACCCCGGTCAATTCTTGTTATTTTTATCAAGTTTTACACATTACATTTTTTCTATAATTTTACTTAAGTTAAAATATAGATTTTTGTGGAATTTTTTTAATGAAACACGATAAATAAATAACCCATTTTACTTGTATTTACCAAGCGTGCCAATATTAGTCCACAGTTACACCAGTCCACCAGCAGAGGTCATCATCTTTCCACTACTAATCGCAGCCAGATTCCTTACACATGACAATAGACCTTTCTCACAATAACCGGAAATACGTAATCGTTGTGGAAGCGGAGTTCCTGTCAAGCGTCAACACACCAGAAAACATAAACCCGGGCAATTTTAAAATGGATCAAAGAGTCTACACAACTTCATTAACGGATTTGCCAAATATTACATTTGCTGATGTGACGACTCGTGGAGGAAAACTCCGTCACCAAAAAGAAAAAAGAAATAAAGGGTAAAAAAATTTCCACGAGGAATTTGTCCATAAATATCAAGGTAAGTAGAGAGCGAGGCTAACTGTTACTGAACTGTTAACTAAAATGACACATCATTAGCGTGTCAATAGCTCTTGCTAGTTGCTTGCGCCATTTGTTTATGTTGCCTTGACTGCGGAGGAAGTAGATTACCACGATGATTGCGTATTTCCGGTCAAAAATACGGAAGTTGTGAGAAAGGTCTATTTAAAAGTCAAATCCTTTTTTTTGTCGTCTTTGCAGCACAAGGAATATTCTACCCATTCGGCTCAGCAGCAGGAGACACAAGAAACGCTGCTGTTGATGATGGAAGCTCCTCAGTTATTCCACTGTTGATTCCATTTCTGTTCTTTGGCCGCACACACCAGCAGATTTATGTAAGATTTTGATTCCATCTTGATTCAAAGTCTAACTGTGAGTGGCGGATGGTTTATAAACTCATCTGTGATCAGTAAAACCTGTGGCTGTAATATTGACAAAATGTCTCATGTTTCAGGTTAATAATAATGGACACCTCACATTCAACCAGGCTTTATTAAAATATATTCCCTACCCCTTTCCTGCTAATGGAAGCCAAGATATAATTGCTGGTCTCTGGACCGACCTTGACAACAGTGTGAGAGGTGTGGTTTCATATCGTCAGTACACTAGTGGAAGTGTTCTTACACGCGCCACTCAGGATATAAACAATCATTTCCCAAATCTGGTCTTCAACGCTTCTTGGGTCTTTGTTGCAACGTGGGATAAAGTCCCTTACTACAGCTTGACCAGCACAGTAAGATTGATATACTTCTGAAATATGAATGTTTACACTTTAGTTATTCAATTTCAAAATACTTTATTGGTGTGAACACAATAATATACAGAGAAAGTGTCAGAGAAAATAGTAATAAATTAAAACAATAACAAAAATGATGTCACTGAGTTATGTTCATGCAAATAACAATATAATGTTATTTTCTTAAAAAAAATAAAAATAAAGATGTACAATGAACACTAATTTTTTTTCCCCTAACCTTTCAGGAAACATCGTTTCAAGTGGTTTTAATTTCAGGCAGTTATTTTTCATTTATTCTGATGAATTATGGTGACACATCTGTAACAAATCTTCCAGTGGAGGTAAAAGAAACTTCTTTTCTTTATCAGAAGAAAATGTTACTATACACTATAAAACAATGTACACTAGGTGTACTGTTTAAATTAATATTTTGCTTTTTCATGTTTTGTATAGGCTGGTTATGACACAGTCAACTCCACTGACTTCTTTGTGATTCCTGGATCAAACAGCGGAAACTCCATCTCAAACCTCAAGAACTCCAGTAATGTCCATGTTCCCGGTCGATGGGCCTTTAGGGTGGACAGTGGACACATCCCATGTAATATTTTTGTAATACATTTTACAGTTTATAACAATTTTAATGACAATTTTTTTTTTTTTTTTTTTTGGTAAATACAACAGCCCTTTTCTGCTAAATTAGCAATGCCATATTGCTATGTAAATCTGTTTTTCACATATTGACATTCACCATAATAACACTGCTGGTAAAGAGAAAGACACATGATGAATCAAAGTTAATCACAAACAGCTTTTTCACAAGCATAAGTAAATACTAGAAGGAGCACAGTCTCATGCACACAAATACAAAACACCATCACTGTAACACACATGACACTAAAATAATGCAATAAACATTAATTTAACAACATAAGATGTAACATAAACCTCCAATGAACATAACTGATAACAAACTAAGAAACACCATCATCATCATCATCATCATCATCATCATCATCTTCTTCTTCCGCTTATCTGGGGCCGGGTCGCAGGGGCAGCAGTCTAAGCAGAGATGCCCAGACTTCCCTCTCCCCAGACACTTCTTCCAGCTCTTCCGGGGGGACACCGAGGCGTTCCCAGGCCAGCCGGGAGACATAATCCCTCCAGCGTGTCCTAAGTCTTCCCCGGGGTCTCTTCCCGGTGGGACACGCCCGGAACACCTTCCCGGGAAGGCGTCCAGGAGGCATCCGAAACAGATGCCTGAGCCACCTCAGCTGACCCCTCTCTATGTGGAGGAGCAGCGGCTCTACTCTGAGCTCCCCCCGAGTGACCGAGCTCCTCACCCTATCTCTAAGGGATCGTCCTGCCACCCTGTGGAGAAAGCTCATTTTGACCGCCTGTATCCGGGATCTTGTCCTTTCGGTCATGACCCACAGCTCATGACCATAGATGAGAGTAGGAACGTAGATTTACCGGTAAATCGAGAGCTTTGCCTTGCGGCTCAGCTCTTTCTTCACCACGACAGACCGGTACATCGACCGCATTACTGCAGAAGCTGCACCTATCTGTCTGTCAATCTCCCGTTCCGTCCTTCCCTCACTCGTGAACAAGACCCCAAGATACTTGAACTCCTCCACTTGAGGCAGGAACTCTCCACCAACCTGAAGTGGACAAGCCACTCTTTTCCGACTGAGAACCATGGCCTTGGATTTGGAGGTGCTGATTCTCATCCCAGCCGCTTCACACTCGGCTGTAAACCGTCCCAGCCCATGCTGAAGGTCCTGGTCTTATGGGGCCAGCACGACAACATCATCCGCAAAAAGCAGAGACGAAATCGTGTGGTCCCCAAACCTGACACCCTCCGGCCCATGGCTGCGCCTGGAAATTCTGTCCATAAAAATCATGAACAGAACCGGTGACAAAGGGCAGCTCTGCCAGAGTCCAACATGCACCGGGAACAAGTCTGACTTACTGCCGGAAATGCGAACCAAGCTCCTGCTCCGGTCGTACAGGCCTTAGCAAAGGGTCGTAACAGCCCTTAGCAAAGGGCCCCGGACCCCGTACTCCCAGAGCACCCTCCACAGTAGAGTTCTCAACGGGCCTGAAAATTACAACCCGACCCGACCCGGCCCGTGGCTTTTAAAGCCCGGACCCGATGTAACCCGACACATCAACATGAATTATCTGCCCGAACCCGGCCCGCGGCCCGACGCCGCGTCGGAATTTTTTTTCTCATACACGTATTATCATGACCAGCAGACGCGAATTCAAATCAACCTTTAATGTTCACGCCTTTTAACAATACAAACAACTGAAACAATAAACTTTAAATATATAAATAGACTGTAGTAGCGACGGTGAATTCACCTGCGGCAAGTTTACTTTTCACCAACTCCATCTTCTTCTCCAGGCTAAAGGCGTGCACGCTGCGGCGTCAGGTCTGCCCCCGCCCCTCTCCATGATGCACGTTGCACGCAGCAGCCAGACTTTCTTTACGGTGAACAGCAGCGATGATTAATAAATGTTTTGTTTTTTTACTGAGCGGAAAAGATTAAGCCCGAGGTCCGACCCGACCCGAGTCATTTGCTTATATTTTCGACCCGAACCCGGCCCGAACCCGCGGGTCCCGTCGGGTTTGTCGGGCCGACCCGACCCGTTGAGAACTCTACTCCACAGGACGAAAACTGCACTGTTCCTCCTGAATCCGGGGTTCTACTTTCGGACGTGTTCTCCTCTCCAGTACCCTGGCATAGACTTTCCCGGGGAGGCTGAGAAGTGTGATCCACCTGTAGTTGGAACACACCCTCCGGTCCCCCTTCTTAAAAAGAGGGACCACCACCCCAGTCAATTCTTGTAATTTTTTTCAAGTTTTACACATTACATTTTTTCTATAATTTTACTTAAGTTAAAATATAGATTTTTGTGGATTTTTTTTTTAATGAAAGACGATAAATAAATATCCCATTTTACTTGTATTTACCAAGCGTGCCAATGTTAGTCCACATTTACACCAGTCCACCACCAGAGGTCATCATCTTTCCACTACTAATCACAGCCAGATTCCTCACACATGACATGAACAAACACGAGCCTAAGAAATCATTGTACAATTTAAAGGGACACCAGGCAACGTTTTCATGTTAATTAAAGGGATACTTCACCTCTGGAAAGATGAATGTGTATTTAAAATAGGTCATTTATGTAGAAGAAATGTGAAGAATTTTTTTAATTTGGAGCTTTCTAGACTGAGAAAAGCCAGAAAATGTATTTTTGGCTTATGTGGATGAAAGACAACAACTCCCAGAATGCACTTGCTTCGCTGCCCTAGGAGGCCACGCCTACCGGTAAGAGACCGCAGTTGAAAACAACAAGGTTAGGCTACCAGTGAGTCTCCGTGACGAGTCTGCCTGGGATTTCGGGATCGCCCAAAATGTCTGGGATTCGGCTTTTGCGTTCTACAGTCGCCATTCATTATGTTTACTGTGGCGAGCAGGACGAGGGTGACGGCCGCGGGAGAACGGCGCGAGGCCGGTGGCGTCATTACTGAGACGCGCCGGTCTCGCATCTCTCACGGAGGTGCGGGAATTTTCTTAGCAATGTTAAAACGCACATCAACCGATCACTTGTTTAGCGTTCATGTAAACACTACATTCAGATTCACCGATCGGAATGAATTCAGTTAGATTGAAACAAGAGGTGTGCATGTAAACAATGAATGGCGACTGCAGAAAGCAAAAGCTGAATCCCGGACATTTTGAACGATCTCGCCCGCCGGACAAGTCCGGGAAAAGGAGGATGGTAACCCCTACTACTCAGCTTTCTCCTACTATTCAGCTTTCTCCACAGAACAAGAGCCTGCTAGCTTAGCTTCCAAAGAAAGACGGCTGACTGTGTGTACATTCTGTGAGTGAGATCCCACCCTCTATGGGCGGGTTGAAAACATGCGGAACAGCCCCTACTACTGGCTGTAGTCTTTAGCCTCTGGCCAGAAAATCCTCCGATGACGCAAAATGACGATTTTTGTGTCATCGGAGGATTTTTTCCAGACAAAAAATACATAAATCTCTCCTCTCAGGGGGATATGAGGGTGGAAAGCACGGTAATTCGAAAATACTACAGGTTTTCTACTAATACAAATCTTAATGCTAAATCCTGAAGTATCCCTTTAATCATCTTCGTAAGTCGGTATATGGTTAAATGACTCATTACAGTGCGAATGAAGACTCTCTCGCCCGCTCCTACTGCCTGTAGGAAGAATATCCCGCTTGCAAGTTCGGTGTATCCTACCCGCGTCCTTCAGTCTCACAAAGTCTCAGACATCGCGAGAAGCAGGATCAGTTTACGGCAAGCATCTCCAGCACAGAGGCAGGCTAACGAAACCCGGCTAGCGATTGTTGCAAACGTGTGTATAATGGCAGAGCCGGGGAAGAAGCAGAAAAAAAAAACTTTTTTACGACAGTGTGTTTGAAAGCATTTACTACCAGACACTAGGGGGAGCTAGGGGGCGCTTCGTAGAGAAAAAACACTCAGGCTTGCCTGGTGTCCCTTTAAAAGTCAAATCCTTTTTTTCTTTTCTTTTTCTATGCAGCACAAGGAATATTCTACCCATTCGGCTCAGCAGCAGGAGACACAAGAAACGCTGCTGTTGATGATGGAAGCTCCTCAGTTATTACACTGTTGAGTCCATTTCTGTTCTTTGGCCGCACACACCAGCAGATTTATGTAAGAATTTAATTCCATCTTTATTCAAAGTCTAACTGTGAGTGGCGGATGGTTTATAAACTCATCTGTGATCAGTAAAACCTGTGGCTGTGATATTGACAAATGTCTCATGTTTCAGGTTAATAATAATGGACACCTCACATTCAACCAGGCTTTATTAAAATATGTTCCCTACTCCTTTCCTGCTAATGGAAGCCAAGATATAATTGCTGGTCTCTGGACCGACCTTGACAACAGTGTGAGAGGTGTGGTTTCATATCATCAGTACACTAGTGGAAGTGTTCTCACACGCGCCACTCAGGATATAAACAATCATTTCCCAAATCTGGCCTTCAGCGCTTCTTGGGTCTTTGTTGCAACGTGGGATAAAGTCCCTTACTACAGCTTGACCAGCACAGTAAGATTGATATACTTCTAAAATATGAATGTTTAAACTTTAGTAATTCAATTTCAAAATACTTTATTGGCGTGAACACAATAATACACAAAGAAAGTGGCAGAGAAAATAGTAATAAATTAAAACAATAATAACAATGATGTCACTGAGTAATGTTCATGCAAATAACAATATAATGTTTTTTTGTTTCGTTTTTTTAAAAGATGTAAAATGAACACTACATCTTTTCCCCCCCTAACCTTTCAGGAAACATCGTTTCAAGTGGTTTTAATTTCAGGCAGTTATTTTTCATTTATTCTGATGAATTATGGTGACACATCTGTAACAAATCTTCCGGTGGAGGTAAAAGAAACTTGTTTTCTTTATCAGAACAAAATGTTACTATACACTATATAACAATGTACACTAGGTGTACTGTTTAAATTTATATATTTTGCTTTTTCATTTCTTGTATAGGCTGGTTATGACACAGTCAACTCCACTGACTTCTTTGTGATTCCTGGATCAAACAGCGGAAACTCCATCTCAAACCTCAAGAACTCCAGTAATGTCCATGTTCCCGGTCGATGGGCCTTTAGGGTGGACAGTGGACACATCCCATGTAATATTTTTGTAATACATTTTACAGTTTAAATATTTAAATGACATAAAATTTTATTTAAACCGGTAAATCCAGTAGCCCTTTCCTGGTAAATTAGAAAGTCCATATTGCTACGTAAATCTGTTTTGTACATATTGACATTTACCATAATAACACTGCTGGTAAAGAGAAAGACACATGATGAATTAAAGTTAATCACTAACAGCTTTTTCACAAGCAGAAGTAAATACTAGAAGGAGCACAGTCTCATGCACTCAAATTCAAAATACCATCACTGTAACACACATGACACTAAAATAATGCAATAAACATTAATTTAACAACATAAACCCCCAATGAACATAACTGATAACAAACTAAGAAACACCATCATCATCATCATCTTCATCCACTTATCCGGGGCCGGGTCATGGGGGCAGCAGTCTAAGCAGTGATGCCCAGACTTTCCTCTCCCCAGACACTTCTTCCAGCTCTTCCAGGGGGACACCGAGGCGTTCCCAGGTCAGCCGGGAGACATAATCCCTCCAATGTGTCCTAGGTCTTCCCCGGGGTCTCCTCCCAGTGGGACATGCCCGGAACACCTTCCCGAGAAGGCGTCCAGGAGGCATCTGAAACAGATGCCCGAGCCACCTCAGCTGACCCCTCTCGATGTGGAGGAGCAGCAGCTCTTTCTTCACTACGACAGACCGGTACATAGACCGCCTTACTGCAGAAGCTGCACCAATCCTTCTTTCAATCTCCTGTTCCATCCTTCCCTCACTCGTGAACAAGACCCCAAGATACTTGAACTCCTCCACTTGAGGCAGGAACTCTCCACCAACCTGAAGTGGACAAGCCACTCTTTTCCGACTGAGAACCATGGCCTTGGATTTGGAGGTGCTGATTCTCATCCCAGCCGCTTCACACTCGGCTGTAAACCGTCCCAGCCCATGCTGAAGGTCCTGGTCTTATGGGGCCAGCACGACAACATCATCCGCAAAAAGCAGAGACGAAATCGTGTGGTCCCCAAACCTGACACCCTCCGGCCCATGGCTGCGCCTGGAAATTCTGTCCATAAAAATCATGAACAGAACCGGTGACAAAGGGCAGCTCTGCCAGAGTCCAACATGCACCGGGAACAAGTCTGACTTACTGCCGGAAATGCGAACCAAGCTCCTGCTCCGGTCGTACAGGCCTTAGCAAAGGGTCGTAACAGCCCTTAGCAAAGGGCCCCGGACCCCGTACTCCCAGAGCACCCTCCACAGTAGAGTTCTCAACGGGCCTGAAAATTACAACCCGACCCGACCCGGCCCGTGGCTTTTAAAGCCCGGACCCGATGTAACCCGACACATCAACATGAATTATCTGCCCGAACCCGGCCCGCGGCCCGACGCCGCGTCGGAATTTTTTTTCTCATACACGTATTATCATGACCAGCAGACGCGAATTCAAATCAACCTTTAATGTTCACGCCTTTTAACAATACAAACAACTGAAACAATAAACTTTAAATATATAAATAGACTGTAGTAGCGACGGTGAATTCACCTGCGGCAAGTTTACTTTTCACCAACTCCATCTTCTTCTCCAGGCTAAAGGCGTGCACGCTGCGGCGTCAGGTCTGCCCCCGCCCCTCTCCATGATGCACGTTGCACGCAGCAGCCAGACTTTCTTTACGGTGAACAGCAGCGATGATTAATAAATGTTTTGTTTTTTTACTGAGCGGAAAAGATTAAGCCCGAGGTCCGACCCGACCCGAGTCATTTGCTTATATTTTCGACCCGAACCCGGCCCGAACCCGCGGGTCCCGTCGGGTTTGTCGGGCCGACCCGACCCGTTGAGAACTCTACTCCACAGGACGAAAACTGCACTGTTCCTCCTGAATCCGGGGTTCTACTTTCGGACGTGTTCTCCTCTCCAGTACCCTGGCATAGACTTTCCCGGGGAGGCTGAGAAGTGTGATCCACCTGTAGTTGGAACACACCCTCCGGTCCCCCTTCTTAAAAAGAGGGACCACCACCCCAGTCAATTCTTGTAATTTTTTTCAAGTTTTACACATTACATTTTTTCTATAATTTTACTTAAGTTAAAATATAGATTTTTGTGGATTTTTTTTTTAATGAAAGACGATAAATAAATATCCCATTTTACTTGTATTTACCAAGCGTGCCAATGTTAGTCCACATTTACACCAGTCCACCACCAGAGGTCATCATCTTTCCACTACTAATCACAGCCAGATTCCTCACACATGACATGAACAAACACGAGCCTAAGAAATCATTGTACAATTTAAAGGGACACCAGGCAACGTTTTCATGTTAATTAAAGGGATACTTCACCTCTGGAAAGATGAATGTGTATTTAAAATAGGTCATTTATGTAGAAGAAATGTGAAGAATTTTTTTAATTTGGAGCTTTCTAGACTGAGAAAAGCCAGAAAATGTATTTTTGGCTTATGTGGATGAAAGACAACAACTCCCAGAATGCACTTGCTTCGCTGCCCTAGGAGGCCACGCCTACCGGTAAGAGACCGCAGTTGAAAACAACAAGGTTAGGCTACCAGTGAGTCTCCGTGACGAGTCTGCCTGGGATTTCGGGATCGCCCAAAATGTCTGGGATTCGGCTTTTGCGTTCTACAGTCGCCATTCATTATGTTTACTGTGGCGAGCAGGACGAGGGTGACGGCCGCGGGAGAACGGCGCGAGGCCGGTGGCGTCATTACTGAGACGCGCCGGTCTCGCATCTCTCACGGAGGTGCGGGAATTTTCTTAGCAATGTTAAAACGCACATCAACCGATCACTTGTTTAGCGTTCATGTAAACACTACATTCAGATTCACCGATCGGAATGAATTCAGTTAGATTGAAACAAGAGGTGTGCATGTAAACAATGAATGGCGACTGCAGAAAGCAAAAGCTGAATCCCGGACATTTTGAACGATCTCGCCCGCCGGACAAGTCCGGGAAAAGGAGGATGGTAACCCCTACTACTCAGCTTTCTCCTACTATTCAGCTTTCTCCACAGAACAAGAGCCTGCTAGCTTAGCTTCCAAAGAAAGACGGCTGACTGTGTGTACATTCTGTGAGTGAGATCCCACCCTCTATGGGCGGGTTGAAAACATGCGGAACAGCCCCTACTACTGGCTGTAGTCTTTAGCCTCTGGCCAGAAAATCCTCCGATGACGCAAAATGACGATTTTTGTGTCATCGGAGGATTTTTTCCAGACAAAAAATACATAAATCTCTCCTCTCAGGGGGATATGAGGGTGGAAAGCACGGTAATTCGAAAATACTACAGGTTTTCTACTAATACAAAGCTTAATGCTAAATCCTGAAGTATCCCTTTAATCATCTTCGTAAGTCGGTATATGGTTAAATGACTCATTACAGTGCGAATGAAGACTCTCTCGCCCGCTCCTACTGCCTGTAGGAAGAATATCCCGCTTGCAAGTTCGGTGTATCCTACCCGCGTCCTTCAGTCTCACAAAGTCTCAGACATCGCGAGAAGCAGGATCAGTTTACGGCAAGCATCTCCAGCACAGAGGCAGGCTAACGAAACCCGGCTAGCGATTGTTGCAAACGTGTGTATAATGGCAGAGCCGGGGAAGAAGCAGAAAAAAAAAACTTTTTTACGACAGTGTGTTTGAAAGCATTTACTACCAGACACTAGGGGGAGCTAGGGGGCGCTTCGTAGAGAAAAAACACTCAGGCTTGCCTGGTGTCCCTTTAAAAGTCAAATCCTTTTTTTCTTTTCTTTTTCTATGCAGCACAAGGAATATTCTACCCATTCGGCTCAGCAGCAGGAGACACAAGAAACGCTGCTGTTGATGATGGAAGCTCCTCAGTTATTACACTGTTGAGTCCATTTCTGTTCTTTGGCCGCACACACCAGCAGATTTATGTAAGAATTTAATTCCATCTTTATTCAAAGTCTAACTGTGAGTGGCGGATGGTTTATAAACTCATCTGTGATCAGTAAAACCTGTGGCTGTGATATTGACAAATGTCTCATGTTTCAGGTTAATAATAATGGACACCTCACATTCAACCAGGCTTTATTAAAATATGTTCCCTACTCCTTTCCTGCTAATGGAAGCCAAGATATAATTGCTGGTCTCTGGACCGACCTTGACAACAGTGTGAGAGGTGTGGTTTCATATCATCAGTACACTAGTGGAAGTGTTCTCACACGCGCCACTCAGGATATAAACAATCATTTCCCAAATCTGGCCTTCAGCGCTTCTTGGGTCTTTGTTGCAACGTGGGATAAAGTCCCTTACTACAGCTTGACCAGCACAGTAAGATTGATATACTTCTAAAATATGAATGTTTAAACTTTAGTAATTCAATTTCAAAATACTTTATTGGCGTGAACACAATAATACACAAAGAAAGTGGCAGAGAAAATAGTAATAAATTAAAACAATAATAACAATGATGTCACTGAGTAATGTTCATGCAAATAACAATATAATGTTTTTTTGTTTCGTTTTTTTAAAAGATGTAAAATGAACACTACATCTTTTCCCCCCCTAACCTTTCAGGAAACATCGTTTCAAGTGGTTTTAATTTCAGGCAGTTATTTTTCATTTATTCTGATGAATTATGGTGACACATCTGTAACAAATCTTCCGGTGGAGGTAAAAGAAACTTGTTTTCTTTATCAGAACAAAATGTTACTATACACTATATAACAATGTACACTAGGTGTACTGTTTAAATTTATATATTTTGCTTTTTCATTTCTTGTATAGGCTGGTTATGACACAGTCAACTCCACTGACTTCTTTGTGATTCCTGGATCAAACAGCGGAAACTCCATCTCAAACCTCAAGAACTCCAGTAATGTCCATGTTCCCGGTCGATGGGCCTTTAGGGTGGACAGTGGACACATCCCATGTAATATTTTTGTAATACATTTTACAGTTTAAATATTTAAATGACATAAAATTTTATTTAAACCGGTAAATCCAGTAGCCCTTTCCTGGTAAATTAGAAAGTCCATATTGCTACGTAAATCTGTTTTGTACATATTGACATTTACCATAATAACACTGCTGGTAAAGAGAAAGACACATGATGAATTAAAGTTAATCACTAACAGCTTTTTCACAAGCAGAAGTAAATACTAGAAGGAGCACAGTCTCATGCACTCAAATTCAAAATACCATCACTGTAACACACATGACACTAAAATAATGCAATAAACATTAATTTAACAACATAAACCCCCAATGAACATAACTGATAACAAACTAAGAAACACCATCATCATCATCATCTTCATCCACTTATCCGGGGCCGGGTCATGGGGGCAGCAGTCTAAGCAGTGATGCCCAGACTTTCCTCTCCCCAGACACTTCTTCCAGCTCTTCCAGGGGGACACCGAGGCGTTCCCAGGTCAGCCGGGAGACATAATCCCTCCAATGTGTCCTAGGTCTTCCCCGGGGTCTCCTCCCAGTGGGACATGCCCGGAACACCTTCCCGAGAAGGCGTCCAGGAGGCATCTGAAACAGATGCCCGAGCCACCTCAGCTGACCCCTCTCGATGTGGAGGAGCAGCAGCTCTTTCTTCACTACGACAGACCGGTACATAGACCGCCTTACTGCAGAAGCTGCACCAATCCTTCTTTCAATCTCCTGTTCCATCCTTCCCTCACTCGTGAACAAGACCCCAAGATACTTGAACTCCTCCACTTGAGGCAGGAACTCTCCACCAACCTGAAGTGGGCAAGCCACCCTTTTCCGAATGAGAACCATGGCCTCGGATTTGGAGGTGCTGATTCTCATCCCAGCCGCTTCACACTCGGTTGCAAACCGTCCCAGCACGGCATGACCCCTAAAAATTACCCTCCACAGGATGCCGCAAGGGACACAGTCGAATGCCTTCTCCAAATCCTCAAAGCACATGTGGATTGGTTTGGCAAACTCCCATGAACCCTCCAGCACCCTGAAGAAGGTATAGAGCTGGTCCAGTTTCCACAGCCGGGACGAAAACCGCACTGTTCCTCCTGAATCCGGGGTTCTACTATCTGCCGTATTCTCCTCTCCAGTACCCTGGCATAGACTTTCCCAGGGAGGCTGAGATGTGTGATTCCCCTGTAGTTGGAACACACCCTCCGGTCCCCCTTCTTAAAAAGAGGGTCCACTACCCCCGGTCTGCCAGCCCAAAGGTACTGGCCCCGACCGCCACGCGATGTTGCAGAGGCGTGTCAGCCAAGACAGCCCCACAACATCCAGAGACTTGAGGTACTCAGGGCGGATCTCATCCACCCCCGGTGCCTTGCCACCGAGGAGCTTCTTGACTACCCGGTGACTTCAGCTTTGGTGATGGACGAGTCCACCTCTGAGCCCTCAGTCTCTGCTTCCTCAATGGAAGACACGTCGGTGGGATTGAGGAGATCCTCGAAGTATTCCTTCCACCATCTGACGACATCCCTAGTTGAGGTTAACAGCTAGTGCGAAGCACTAGCGGCGCCAGGATTTTTATTGTAGGTGGGCCTCCAGAAAACTGGATGGGCCAGTTAAAATAAGCCAAAAAATAAATAAAAAAAGGGTTCCCCTTCATCTCCGTTTCAGTGCTTTTCTGGGCACTGAGGACAGCGACTCAGTAGCCTACCTGAATTTAATGCATAATTAGCATAGGTAAAAAAAAAAAAAAAAACCTTAAACAGGATTTTTTTGTTGTTGCTTTTTTAATACAATTACAATTTAATTTTATTTATTGATTAATAAAATTATAGGCCTTATTATTTTTAACAGCAACAACAGCTGTAAAGATGAAGTTGACGATCGCCATCTCCGTAGTGAACGCGCCATAGAGAGAAATGCACATCATGGATTACATAATCAGAGAGTAGCATATTTCTTTTCCGTTTTAAATTGTTAAAAAGACATTTCAAGCTTTCTTAAGATATATTTCATGTCTGTGAGGCCTACGCTGAGTTTCGTTAAATTAGTATGAGATGCGCTCCCGTTCAAATGCAAGTGACCGCGCGGGCACCTCCATTATTAGGCCTATCGTCTGCTATATTTGGCAAATGGTTGTTAAAAAAATTATTAAAATTAAGATACAATTTATACAAAACGAAATTCACTTCAAAAAAGGTTTTCTACAAAACAAAACTTAATTAAGTGGTCAAAATCATGTCTGACCCACGCCATGTCTCTCGATATATTGCGCATCCTATCTTGCTCGTGCGGTTCACTTTTCATAATCAACATAGATGAAAAAATAACATTATGATATTTTAACAAATATTAAACTAAATGATAATATGAACGTGTAGTAGACCTAGACTCTCTATTTGTACAAATTGCTGCACATTCATTTTATTCTGAATTTTGCACACATAAGTTGAAAGGCATTTGTTTGTGCATGCATAGCAAAACATATCTGCAACATTTATCAAGTTCACTGATAATTATGCGTGCATTTATTAATTATTATCTTAATGAATAATGAAACAAGGACGAAGCATATAAACTGCGTTGTTTGCTTAGAATGGAATGGATCGCAAATAGATCCGAATGAAGAAACGTACAAAACCATAGTAGAAAATGGGTCTCGAGTGTTCCTGCAGAGAGGGGGTTCTCACTGCAGAATCGGATCAAGACGAAGCAGCGAAGTCGCCTTGCGGAGAACAAGGTTACGCGGCTTATGCGCATTGCAAGTTGTGGAGAGACACTGGGAAGTTCGCTTGAGTAAAAACAATAGGCTTCAGATATTTTATGTGGGGAAGGGGGATTGTTTTGTTAAACTATGAATGTGAAACCATAGTAAAAACAATTGGCGTTGATTGACGCCAATCGGACGTTCATGTTTTTTTCCGTCTATTTGAAAGTTAGTCAAATAAACATGTTGCATTCTATACGGCCTGATTATGTCATTTTTTCAGTTACATAGCCTGCCTCCAGTTTTCCTCAACTTGACTAATTAAGAGGCGATATTTGACCGGCATATCATCAAAATGTCCGGAAAACGAAACCTCTGCCAGTCACTTTGACCGGCACCATTTTTTTCTAGCGGAAACTCTGGCATACACACACGCGCGCACACATCACTTTTGAAGTAAAATTTAAAATTGAGGATGCGGTGCATCGTGATGCATCGTGATATCGAATTGAACTGAATCGATGACATGATAATCGTAATCGAACCGAACCGTGAGACCAGTGTCGGTTCACACCCCTAACCTGAAGGTGGACATTTATACAATTATACCAAAATGCCTTTTACTTACTTAAACATTAATTGATTTATAATGTTCTGTAATTTTTTTGTTTGTTTAACAGCCACAATACCTGCATCACCAACACCTGCATCACCAGCATCTCCATCAATAACACTTGCATCACCAACAACTGCATCACCAACATCTCCATCACCAACATATCCATCACCAACACCTGCATCACCAACATCTCCATCAACAACACCTGCCTCACCAACATCTCCATCAACAAAACCTGCATCACCAACACCTGCATCACCAACATCTCCATCACCAACACCTGCATCACCAACATCTCCATCAACAACACCTGCATCACCAACATCTCCATCAACAACACCAACATCACCAACTCCTGCATCACCAACATCTCCATCACCACAACCGGCATCACCAACACCTGCATCACCAACATCTCCATCACCAACACCTGCATCACCAACACCTGCATCAACAACACCTGCATCACCAACATCTCCAAAAACAACACCTGCATCACCAACACCTGAATAAACAACATCTCCATCACCAACACCTGCATCACCAACACCTACATCACCAACACCTGCATCACCAACATCTCCATCACCAACACCTGCATCACTAACATCTCCATCAACAACACCTGCATCACCAACATCTCCATCAACAACACCTGCATCACCAACACCAGCATCACCAACATCTCCATCACCAACACCTGCATCACCAACACCTGCATCACCAACATTTGATTCTGCACCAACATCACCATCAACAACACCTGTATCACCAACATATGATTCTGCACCAACATCTCCATCAACAACACCTGCATCACCAACATATGATTCTGCACCAACATCTCCATCAACAACACCTGCATCACCAACACCTGCATCATCAACATTTGATTCTGCACCAACATCTCCATCAACAACACCTGCATCACCAATACGTGCATCATCAACCAAGGATTCTGCACCAACATCTCCATCAACAACACCTGCATCACCAACAAATGATTCTGCACCAACATCTCCATCAACCACACCTGCATCTCCAACATTTGATTCTTCACCAACATCTCAATCAACAACACCTGCATCAACATTTGATTCTGCACCAACATCTCCATCAACAACACCTGCAACATATGATTCTGCACCAACATCTCCATCAACAACACCTGCATCACCAACACCATCATCATCAACATTTGATTCTGCACCAACATCTCCATCAACAACACCTGCATCACCAATACCTGCATCATCAACCAAGGATTCTGCACCAACATCTCCATCAACAACACCTGCATCACCAACATTTGATTCTGCACCAACATCTCAATGAACAACACCTGCATCACCAACATTTGATTCTGCACCAACATCACCATCAACAACACCTGCATCATCAACATTTGATTCTGCACCAACATCTCAATCAACAACACCTGCATCATCAACATTTGATTCTGCACCAACATCACCATCAACAACTCCTGCATCATCAACATTTGATTCTGCACCAATATCACCATCAACAACACCTGCATCACCAACAAATGATTCTGCACCAACATCACCATCAACAACATATGATTCTGCACCTACATCTCCATCAACACCTGCATCACCAACATTTGATTCTGCAACAGCATCTCCAACAACACCTGCATCAACAACATATGATTCTGCACCAACATCTCCATCAACAACACCTGCATCACCAACATTTGATCCTGCACCAGCATCTCCTTCAACAACACCTGCATCACCAACAAATGATTCTGCACCAACATCTCCATCAACAACACCTGCATCACCAACATATGGTTCTGCACCAACATCTCCAACAACACCTGCATCACAAACATTTGATTCTGCAGCAACATTTGATTCTGCACCAACACCTCCATCAACAACACCTGCATCACCAACATTTGATTCTGCACCAACATCTCAATCAACAACACCTGCATCACCAACATATGATTCTGCACCAACATCTCCATCAACAACACCTGCATCATCAACATTTGATTCTGTACCAACATCTCCATCAATAACACCTGCATCACCAACATTTGATTCTGCAACAACATTTGATTTTGCACCAACATCTCCATCAACAACACCTGCATCATCAACATTTGATTCTGCACCAACATCACCATCAACAACACCTGCAACACCTGCATCACCGACATATGATTCTGCACCAACATCTCCAACAACACCTGCATCACCAACAGTTGATTCTGCATCAACATTTGATTCTGCACCAACATCTCCATCAACAACACCTGCATCACCAACAATTGATTCTGCACCAACATCTCCATCAACAACACCTGCATCACCAACAAATGATCCTGCACCAACATTTCCATCAACAACACCTGCATCACCAACATATGATTCTGCAACAACATTTGATTCTGCACCAACATCTCCATCAACAACACCTGCATCATCAACATTTGATTCTGCACCAACATCACCATCAACAACACCTGCATCACCAAGAAATGATTCTGCACCAAGATCTCCATCAACAACACCTGCATCACCGACATATGATTCTGCACCTACATCTCCATCAATAACACCTGGGTGGGAGACATGACATGCAATTCTACCCGTCCATGATGTCATAACCTAATAAAAATGGGTATTTGTTGAAAATATATATCTTCATGTTGTTCCTCTGACAAGATATTATTACAGCATACCATAGCTGTAGTTGGTATATAAAGACCTCTACTTCAAATTTTTATCTAAACATCAAAATTGTCATGTGGTGTGACTGTCCGGGATATGTGTGACCTTACTAATATGACAATATATATCAGCAAAGTATAAATAATCGATAGATTTACAGTTTAAGTAACAGAATTAGGCTATTTCAACAGACACAGAAAGTGTTGATGTCTGTGTATGATTTTAAAGCAAGTTCTGGCCAAATACATTTTGTCCGTAAAATGGGCGTCATATGGTGTGACACTGCAATCTATATTTTGAACGGGCAATAATTTGGACATCATTATGATGAAGAGGTCCACACTCAACCAGGAAGTTGCAGTGTCATCTCTGGAGTGGTTTGCAAGGTCATGAGTTGAGTTCTGGCTTTTTAATTTTTAATTAAAAAGCTCTGTATCTGATATGCTCACTAGTGGTCAATGTTTTGTGTCTTATGGTGTGACATTATTTACATAAAAATGAAACACTTTTATACGAATTTTACTTATTAATTCTTAAAAATCATTCCTGCCATGTGGCAATTTACATGCTAAGTATAAGCTAGCTGTTTTTAGTTAACCAAGAGATTAGCTTAACTGAACCAAACGTCATATGGTGTGACACTATATCATATGGTGTGACTGTTTTTCTAAGTCACACAATATGATAGATTTGTCACACAATATTACATACACCTTTTTTAATGATAAATAAATAACTATTCAAAACATATTCAATGATAATAGTGAATGTTTAATAGTGAACATTAAATTACCTATACAATTAATGTATTTCTTTTCAATTTTATACTTAATTTAATGTTCTTGAAGTGAGAGGGTGTTTGATTTACTCATATTTATGAGTTTCTTATCATTTTAAAAGTTTTAAAACAATGTTAGTATGTTTTTTGATTAATGTTAACTGAATTGAATTAATTGAATGTTGAATGCAAATAAAATACAGTTTTTTGCATTGACAAATTGTGGAGTGGTGCAGTTCATCATATAGCGTGACACTATATAATTTGGTGTGACATTCAGAATTGTGCCAGTAAAAATACTTTCTTAATTATAAATCAAAAAAAGTCAACGGAACACAAGAGAAATAGTATCAGCAACAGTCACAAGCATTTTCATAGATTTATAACCGGGTTTAACATAATTAATCTAAAATATCTGGAAAGGCTGAGGAGAGATGACTTAGAAAAACAACACAAAATCAAATGAATCCGCACAAAAGGAATGTTAAATCTTAAGATAGTAATGATAACAATTTATGTTGAAGTTAGTTACTTAGGGAGAGTATATCCCATTTTCATTTTATATAGAATAACTTTTATGTCACACCATATGACAATTTTAGGCACGAATGCAGCAAATTGGTGAATAAATCCAATTTCAAATACAAAATCTAAAAGACCACATATATTGTGGGAAATGCAAGAGTCAGTACAACACAACTCAATATTTTGTATGCCTAATATTTGAAGTAAAAAATAACAACTTTTTTCAGGCTTATATGTCTCCCACCCACCTGCATCACCAGCATTTGATCCTGCACCAACATTTCCATCAACAACACCTGCATCACCAACATATGATTCTGCAACAACATTTGATTCTGCACCAACATCTCCATCAACAACACCTGCATCTCAAACATATGATTATGCACCAACATCTCCATCAACAACACCTGCATCACCAACATTTGATTCTGCACCAACATATCAATCAACAACACCTGCATCACCAACATTTGATTCTGCACCAACATCACCATCAACAACACCTGCATCATCAACATTTGATTCTGCACCAACATCTCCATCAACAACACCTGAATCACCAACATATGATTCTGCACCTACAGCTCCATCAACACCTGCATCATCAACATTTGATTCTGCACCATCATCTCCATCAACAACACCTGCATCACCAACAAATGATTCTGCACCAACATCTCAATCAATAACACCTGCATCACCAACATTTGATTCTGAACCAACATCACCATCAACAACACCTGCATCACCAACAAATGATTCTGCACCAACATCTCCATCAACAACACCTGTATCACCAACATTTGATTCTGCACCAACATCTCCAACAACACCTGCATCACCAACATTTGATTCTGCAACAACATTTGATTCTGCACCAACATCTCCATCAACAACACCTGCATCATCAACATTTGATTCTGCACCAAAATCACCATCAACAACACCTGCAACACCTGCATCACCGACATATGATTCTGCACCAACATCTCCAACAACACCTGCATCACCAACAGTTGATTCTGCATCAACATTTGATTCTGCACCAACATCTCCATCAACAACACCTGCATCACCAACAATTGATTCTGCACCAACATCTCCATCAACAACACCTGCATCACCAACAAATGATCCTGCACCAACATTTCCATCAACAACACCTGCATCACGAACATATGATTCTGCAACAACATTTGATTCTGCACCAACATCTCCATCAACAACACCTGCATCATCAACATTTGATTCTGCACCAACATCACCATCAACAAAACCTGCATCACCAAGAAATGATTCTGCACCAAGATCTCCATCAACAACACCTGCATCACCGACATATGATTCTGCACCTACATCTCCATCAATAACACCTGCATCACCAGCATTTGATTCTGCACCAACATCTCAATCAACAACACCTGCATCACCAACATTTGATTCTGCACCAACATCTCCATCAACAACACCTGCATCACCAACATATGATTCTGCACCAACATCTCCATTTACATTTACATTTACATTTTACATTTACATTTATGCATTTGGCAGACGCTTTTATCCAAAGCGACTTACATTGCATTATCCTATACATTGTTATACATTGGTATGTGCAATCCCCTGGGATCGAACCCACAACCTTGCGTTGTTAACGCAATGCTCTTACCACTGAGCTACAGGAAAGCTTCTCCATCAACAACACCTGCATCACCAGCATTTGATTCTGCACCAACATCTCAATCAACAACACCTGCATCACCAACATTTGATTCTGCACCTACATCTCCATCAACACCTGCATCACCAACATTTGATTCTGCACCAACATCTCCATCAACAACACCTGCATCACCAACATATGATTCTGCACCAACATCTCAATCAACAACACCTGCATCACCAACATTTGATTCTGCACCAACATCTCCATCAACAACACCTGCATCTCAAACATATGATTATGCACCAACATCTCCATCAACAACACCTGAATCACCAACATTTGATTCTGCACCAACATATCAATCAACAACACCTGCATCACCAACATTTGATTCTGCACCAACATCACCATCAACAACACCTGCATCATCAACATTTGATTCTGCACCAACATCTCCATCAACAACACCTGAATCACCAACATATGATTCTGCACCTACAGCTCCATCAACACCTGCATCATCAACATTTGATTCTGCACCATCATCTCCATCAACAACACCTGCATCACCAACAAATGATTCTGCACCAACATCTCAATCAATAACACCTGCATCACCAACATTTGATTCTGCACCAACATCACCATCAACAACACCTGCATCACCAACAAATGATTCTGCACCAACATCTCCATCAACAACACCTGTATCACCAACATTTGATTCTGCACCAACATCTCCAACAACACCTGCATCACCAACATTTGATTCTGCAACAACATTTGATTCTGCACCAACATCTCCATCAACAACACCTGCATCATCAACATTTGATTCTGCACCAAAATCACCATCAACAACACCTGCAACACCTGCATCACCGACATATGATTCTGCACCAACATCTCCAACAACACCTGCATCACCAACAGTTGATTCTGCATCAACATTTGATTCTGCACCAACATCTCCATCAACAACACCTGCATCACCAACAATTGATTCTGCACCAACATCTCCATCAACAACACCTGCATCACCAACAAATTATCCTGCACCAACATTTCCATCAACAACACCTGCATCACGAACATATGATTCTGCAACAACATTTGATTCTGCACCAACATCTCCATCAACAACACCTGCATCATCAACATTTGATTCTGCACCAACATCACCATCAACAAAACCTGCATCACCAAGAAATGATTCTGCACCAAGATCTCCATCAACAACACCTGCATCACCGACATATGATTCTGCACCTACATCTCCATCAATAACACCTGCATCACCAGCATTTGATTCTGCACCAACATCTCCATCAACAACACCTGCATCACCAACATTTGATTCTGCACCAACATCTCCATCAACAACACCTGCATCACCAACATATGATTCTGCACCAACATCTCCATTTACATTTACATTTACATTTATGCATTTGGCAGACGCTTTTATCCAAAGCGACTTACATTGCATTATCCTATACATTGTTATACATTGGTATGTGCAATCCCCTGGGATCGAACCCACAACCTTGCGTTGTTAACGCAATGCTCTTACCACTGAGCTACAGGAAAGCTTCTCCATCAACAACACCTGCATCACCAGCATTTGATTCTGCACCAACATCTCAATCAACAACACCTGCATCACCAACATTTGATTCTGCACCTACATCTCCATCAACACCTGCATCACCAACATTTGATTCTGCACCAACATCTCCATCAACAACACCTGCATCACCAACATATGATTCTGCACCAACATCTCAATCAACAACACCTGCATCACCAACATTTGATTCTGCACCAACATCTCCATCAACAACACCTGCATCACCAACATTTGATTCTGCACCGACATCTCCATCAACAACACCTGCATCACCAACATTTGATTCTGCACCTACATCTCCATCAACAACACCTGCATCACCAACATTTGATTCTGCACCGACATCTCCATCAACAACACCTGCATCACCAACATTTGATTCTGCACCTACATCTCCATCAACAACACCCGCATCACCAACATTTGATTCTGCACCGACATCTCCATCAACAACACCTGCATCACCAACATTTGATTCTGCACCTACATCTCCATCAACAACACCTGCATCACCAACATTTGATTATGCACCAACATCTCAATCAACAACACCTGCATCACCAACATATGATTCTGCACCAACATCACCATCAACAACACCTGCATCATCAACATTTGACTCTGCACCAACATCTCCACCAACAACACCTGAATCACCAACATATGATTCTGCACCTACAGCTCCATCAACACCTGCATCACCAACATTTGATTCTGCACCGACATCTCCATCAACAACACCTGCATCACCAACATTTGATTCTGCACCAACATCTCAATCAACAACACCTGCATCACCAACATATGATTCTGCACCAACATCTCCATCAACAACACCTGAATCAACAACATTTGATTCTGCACCAACATCTCCATCAACAACACCTGCATCACCAACAAATGATTCTGCACCAACATCTCCATCAACAACACCTGCATCACCAACAAATGATTCTGCACCAACATCCACATCAACAACACCTGCATCACATTTACATTTACATTTAGTCATTTAGCAGACGCTTTTATCCAAAGCGACTTACAAATTAGGACTAAATTAAGCGAGTCATCATGAAGAGGCAAAAGCAACAACAACGCAAGAAGTGCTCAAAATACGAAGTTCAGGTATTATTCAGAGTAGCATAAGCCTGATAAGTGATGTTTCAAAGGGAAAGGTTTCAAAGTTACAAATGATTCTGCATCAACATCTCCAACAACAACACCTGCATCACAAATTATTCTGCATTAACATCTCCATCATCAACACCTGCATCACCAACAAATTATTCTGCATTAACATCTCCATAAACAACAACTGCATCACCAACAAATTATTCTGCACTAACATCTCCATCAACAACATCTCCATCAACAACATCTGCATCAATACGTCAGAGGGCCGGTCTGATCAGCTCAGGGTTCGCTTCTGTTGTTTTCTTTGTTTGTCTGGACCATAAGGCTGTCACATTGTGTTTGTGTTGTCATGCCATATGCTCTATTGTCTATTGGTACTCCACCCCTCTTGTTACTTTATCTCATTTTGGCCTGTTTTAAGTCATTTGTCATTCTTTATATTCCCCTATTGTTTTCGGTCCTGTGTCAGATCGGATCTCTGCATTGCTGAGTTTACCTGGCTCTCACCTGTGTTAACCTTGATCTTGTTCTGCAGCTTTAAAGGTCCCATGACATGCTACTTTTTGTAGGCTTTAATATAGGCCTTAGTGGTCCCTAGTACTGTATCTGAAATCTCTTTCCAAAAATTCAGCCTCGGTGCAGAATTATAGCCACTACAAGCCAGTCCCAGAATGAGCTTCCTTCAGACAGGCCGTTTCGGTGTCTGTAGCCTTAAATGATAATGAGGAGGAGAAAGGCGGCGCAAGGTGGAGGGTGGGTGTGGCCTTGACCATCTTGCGCAACGGTACCATGGCGTGCATGTTTACGTTGGATATATATAGCAATGGCACGAAGACACGCAGTCTTTCAAGCATTTCAGTTTGACCCAGAATCTGATCCAGATGGAGAAGCTACGGATGAAGAAGTTGCAACTCAGCGGCTCCAGCAGGACATTTCCGAATGGTTAGTTTAAAATATTATGTCTGGATGCGGTACTTTATTCGGATGGTTTACAGTTATCATCATGTAGCTAACGCGAACCTACTGTTGCCTTTTCATGAGAGATCTGTAACGTCTGTATGTATTTATCTTATTACAATTACATCAAGCTCTGCGATCTTGAAATGCGGATATCGCGCGCGCCATATAACCAACAGGAAAACGGTTATCCAAATAGCAAAGACGTGTACAACACTCGCGTTACAGTGTGTGTATTCACACACATAAACTGCATAGCTGCATAGCTAATGTTACAGCCAGATTCTACGTGTAACAATCTAGGTAACCATAAACAGTAAAGCAACACACTTATATATCATTAGTTGACTTACTTGTCCGAGGTGTGTAGCTGAGCCAAAGAGAGTGATCCAGACTTTAGTTTCAGACGTTCAGCAAGCCCAGCTCTGTATTAACCCTTCGGTGTTCATTTGTACATCCAATTATTGAGCAATTGTTATGCTTCGCTCGCTCAAAAGCCATGATATCTCTCGTGGACAAACTAAAATCGCGCGCGCGCGTTCCTACTTCCTAGCGCATTTTCTCATGGGCGGAAAATATATTCTCTGGGCGGGCAAAGCAGAGACAGGGGAGGTAACATTTCCTCCTTATGACGTCATAAGGAGGAGATTCAAGATCAGCGCGTTTGAGCCTCCATTTTCTCAAAGGCAGAGAAAGATAGCAAAAGCTCGATTTACACCGATTGAAATTTCTAGAAACTTGGGGACCATATACAGGCTAGGGGAACTCATATTAATGTTAAAAAACCTCAGAAAGTGAAAATGTCATGTCATGGGACCTTTAATATTAGTCTTGTCTTGTTTTCCTGCCATTTATCTGAAGTTTTGTGATTTGGTTATTTATTTATTTTGTAATTTTTTCCCCTGTTCATCTAGCCTTGTTTTTGAGCTCCCCCATTTGGTTAGTTTAGTTTTTTGTTTAGTTTTTCCCCCTGCCCTTTACGTTTTGCTCTCCTCTCTACTGGATCCCAATTTTCTTGTTGTTCCCTTCCTGCTCCTTTTTGGATCTTCTCTGTCCACCAGCCCCAAAAGATACCAGCTACCACCACCAGGGCCCTACTGAAGGATCTGAGGGTTTTCAATAACAACCTGTGTGTTTTACTTTAAGAAAGCAAACATACATTGGTGTTATTTAATTTTCTTTGTTTTTATATAACATTTTATAATCATTAGTCATTTATGTAGTTGTCTTCTTATTTATAATTTATTAATATTATTGTAAATAAATTATGGCATTGTGGTGCCATAGAAGGTTCCAGTAATGTTTGGCAAGCAGGTGCAAACCCAACTAGTGCCTGCAGTTGATTTCAACTTCTTCATTATTGCCCTGCTAGTAGTGATGGGCATTTTCTCTTTAACTATTTTTTTAGCCATTTCCTGATTTGTTGCAGCTCAACAGCTTTTTGTCACACATCATTACTGAATTCTCAGGTCTTTTCCATAATGATGTAGATCCGTAGGAATTTACCTTGTATGTCCACTCATAATTAAAGCCCAGTGACACTGGAAGTCATGACTTATGATGTAAGTGTTCTTAATTACCCAGATGAACTTAAAAACATACAGTATGATTGGGGATATACTTCAATAAGATTTTACTCTTAGAGGAATGTATAAAAAAATATTTATGTATAGTGATTTTTCTGTCACATCAACAGTTACACCGGTCAGCCACCAGATGTCATCATCGTCCCACTACTACTCACAGTCTGTCCTTACACCATTACTTTAAACCATGCAACTCTGTCTGATTCCCATGCAACTACCATGCTGCTATTTACAAATAAAAGAGTATGAATTGAGTACTGGATCCACTGTGTTTTAATGCACACACTATCGTGGTAACGCATTCCTGAACCAAATCACTTCTAAACTTTACAGTGCTTTTTCATCCTTTTTGAAAACGAAATGTCAATTCCTCACAATTTCTCCAATGTTCCACAGAATAAAGAAAGTCATAAAGGTTTTGTTTGGGTGAGGTGTGTAAATTAACGCAGCTTCCATTTTTAGATAATCTATTCCTTTAACATTTGCTGTCAGTTCAACAACTGGAACCAATTATCTTCTTTGGATAATGAATGATTTTCATTTCTTTGGAAATATGTAGTAGTAATTTCTCTCAACAGGAAGAACATACACAGATACAAGCATAAACAGTGCAAACAGTGCCAATAATGACCAACTGAAAACCAACAAATGATCAATTCTCTGTTCATCATTTTATTTCATGTTTCAGTATCAGAATTTATAATCATATGAAAGGAGCTCTTAGCATTTTATAGCAGATGCTGCACGATCTTAATCACCTCTAAACCTCTTTTTTGTTCTTTGTCCTATCATGCTTTGTTATCAGATCTTAATCAAACTGATCTGTAGTTAACAATATTTTAGTCCTACTCGCACCGCTCTGAGCGGCCCTCGAACCCCGATCTCCGCCGTGAGAGTCAGGCGCTCTAACAAGAAGGCTAAAGACTGCAGCATCTAGCATCTGTTGCTAGAGCGCCTATTGAGATCAGAGGAGTGGGGTTTACACGGACAGCGACTACTAGCTGGCCTCCGTTACACATATAAATTAGTTGTACACCTGCTATCGCGGTGTATTCTGTATTGTGGGATTGAGTGAGTGCACTCAGTCTACTATGGTTTCAGACAACACTACAAATGGCTGTCCCCTGAAATAGTGCCCTATTTAAGGGTAGGCCTATAGACTTTATGAGCCAGAGAAACGATGGCGCCGCCATCTTTAGAATATTGTCTTTTAACTTCTGTTTTTGCGGTCGCTCTGTATATTTCTATGGCGATGCTGTCCATGAGTAATTAGCTTTTGAAGTGGATTTACTTAATGTAAAGATAACGAAAGTTATCATGAGGACTGTAATGTTTAAAGCAGATGACTTAACAAATGTCAGTCGACCGGGAATATTTTAAAACGAGCCGTTCATTAATAAACACGCAAAATCGCTGTGAAAATACAGACCGGAAGTCAAAAGACAACGAACGCAGCGCTGAAAAGGGGCGGGGCTACATAAGGTCTATAGGGGATTTCGGACACAGCCATAAAAATAGAATGTGTAGCCTAAGGCCTGTTTTTTTCTTCTTCTTTTTTTCTTGTTCTTGTAAGTTTTTGTAGATTTGTAAATTGAGGCAAGACACAGTTTCTGTTCTGCTAACATTTGATGTCACAATGCATTATCCTGCCTGTTTCTTTCGGTCAGTCAAATCAACAGAAACATTTAAGCATCTTGACTGACTGAGTTATTTAATCAGTTGCTGGGCTGTTATTAAATCTAATGACATGATTTATTATCAACATGCAGAATTGTCTGTTGCTAATGTGCTTTGGTCTGAGTGCTGTCATGATGCGTCGGCTTATTCAATTTTGTTGGTTTTGTGCCAGTTGTCACCATTTTCCGCTGATATGCACACACCAATTGTGTGATTATAATGCAATTATTTGTAATGATGATTTAAATTGTATTACTTTGTTAAATTTTGATGAGAACTCTCAAGTTCACTCTGATGTTTGCTTGTGGTATTTTTTGACAAAGATAACATGCAGTAGGTTAGGATTATATATAATATAAAGTAAATAGTGTTAAGCACAATTTTTTCAGTTTTTTCTTTGGTTGATGATAGATGTCAGGTTGGTGAATGGTAACACCTTCTGTTCTGGAAAACTGGAGATGATCTCCATCATTTGGGGAACTGTGTGTGATGATTGGGGGGATTGACAGATGCTGACATTTGGGCTGTGGGAATGTTGTACAGACACTATATTATAACTTTGGAGAAAGTTCAGACATATTTTCAAATGGCTTTAATTTCAGATGGTATTTTTTCATTCATTCTGATGAATTGTGGTGATGTTGCTGTAACGGGACATCTGGTGCAGGTTATAAAAAAAATGTATAATTTTTTTCAAGATGCTCTACCAAGAAAAAAGGTGGTGCAACCAAAAATAAAAAAAAGAATGTAAATTGGAATAAGGTGCAATACTACGGTGACCGGGAGGGGACATGTTCGGTTCACTTATTTTTGTCGTGGCCACAACATATAAACTCGTGGGAACGTGATATTAATTCGTGGGAACGTCATATTAAGTCGTGGCCACGAGATCATTTTGTTGAGGTAACGACATCATTATGTCGTGGCCACGCGATGCAAAGTCGTGGCCTCGAGATCATATGTTGAGGGAACGATATATTTTTCTCGTGGCCACGACTTCATATTTTGAGAGAACGACATCTATTTGTCGTGGCCACGAGTTGAGGGAGCCACAGCGGCCAATACTGTAACCGTACCATAGCATAGACTGGGCTACAGCAGAGATGGAGATGACAGAAGAAATAACATTTTACTTTAAATTAGGAATGTCATATAAAGATATAGTGCGGTCTTTGGCATTAAGACATGGGTACGTTGTAAGTGAAAGACACATGAAGCGCTTATACTTTTTTGTCGCACGCATATTTAGGGACCGTCTCAAAATTACATGCGACATTGGCATAAACGTTTCTAACTTCAATAGCATTTGAAGACAATGACTTACAGTCATAAAACCAACTGTACATTGTTCACCCAGGTCTCATGTATGATGCACACCTTTTAGATTTTTGATATTTATGACAATAAACTGCTAAATCATATGCAAATATTGCTATGTAGGCCTATTTCACTACTGTATGGGATCATACACAAAATATGACAATATTTAAAGCTCAATATCATTTGAAGACAATGACTTACAGTCATAAAACCAACTGTATATTGTTCATATAGGTCTCATGTATGATGCACATTGCACACCTTTAATATTTTTGATATTTATGACAATAAACTGCTAAATCATATGCAAATATTGGTATTTCACTACTGTATGGGATCATATACAGAATATGACCATATTTAAAGCTCAATAGCATTTGAAGACAATGACTTACAGTCATAAAACCAACTGTACATTGTTCATCTAGGTGTCAGGTATGTGGCAGTGGTGAAATACATAGCAATATTTGCATATGATTTAGCAGTTTATTGTCATAAATATCAAAAATCTAAAAGGTGTGCATCATACATGAGACCTGGGTGAACAATGTACAGTTGGTTTTATGACTGTAAGTCATTGTCTTCAAATGCTATTGAAGTTAGAAACGTTTATGCCAATGTCGCATGTAATTTTGAGACGGTCCCTAAATATGCGTGCGACAAAAAAGTATTCATGGGTTTCATCCGGTCCCTTTCCACAGGTGTATAAAATCAAGCACCTAGATTATGAATGCAGACTGCATTGTGCTTGATTAATACACCTGTGGAAAGGGACCGGATGAAATCCATGAATAAGAATGCGCTTCATGTGTCTTTCACTTACAACGTACCCATGTCTTAATGCCAAAGACCGCACTATATCTTTATATGACATTCCTAATTTAAAGTAAAATGTTATTTCTTCTGTCATCTCCATCTCTGCTGTAGCCCAGTCTATGCTATGGTACGGTTACAGTATTGGCCGCTGTGGCTCCCTCAACTCGTGGCCACGACAAATAGATGTCGTTCTCTCACAATATGAAGTCGTGGCCACGAGAAAAATATATCGTTCCCTCAACATATGATCTCGAGGCCACGACTTTGCATCGCGTGGCCACGACATAATGATGTCGTTACCTCAACAAAATGATCTCGTGGCCACGACTTAATATGACGTTCCCACGACTTAATATCACGTTCCCACGAGTTAATATGTTGTGGCCACGACAAAAATAAGTGAACCGAACATGTCCCCAACAGGTGTTGTGCCGAATTCATACTCCCTGCCAGAATCTGACTCCCCTCGCGAGCACGCGCATGACGTCAATTTGTGTCGCCTCGCCAGCTGTCTATGCTCGCCAGCTGCTAAAACAGAAACGCATCAGACGGCGTAAGAAATTACATGATAACAATTTGTGTGTTGATCTTTGATCATGTATTTATTAGTTATGTGTCTTTGATCATGTATTTTATTATTTTTTGATTATGTATTATTATTTGATCAAACTCGTATGACTGTCTAGCTGTGCTTTTTCGCTTGTATTGTGTTTTTTTACTACAGTATTATAAATCAGTGTGGTTTTTTTTTAAACACTACAGTGTTTTTTGTAGTAAAACAATGGTTTAGTTTCTGGTAAAGTTTCTACACCTAAACATAAACATCATTACTAAAGAGATTTGACTTTACTGCCTGCACATTTTCTTTATGAAAACAAAACAGTAATGCCAAAATCATATCTGCCCTGTGTAAAATACTTATTATTGAATATAAACACTTGTGCTTTTTTCTAGGTAGTCTTTAGGATGAGATGTGTCTCCAGAATGAGTTTTTGGGGTGTCTGACCCAGCTAAAGTGATCTCAGTGTGGGGGGTGTGAATTCAGCAGTGCTGCCAAAATCATACTGCCCTATGTAAAATACTTATTATTGAATATATAAACACTTGTGCTTTTTTCTAGGTAGTCTTTGGGATGAGATGTGTCTCCAGAATGAGTTTTTGGGGTGTCTGACCCAGCTAAAGTGATCTCAGTGTGGGGGGGGTGAATACAGCAGTGCTGCCAAAATCATACTCCCCTATGTAAAATACTTATTATTGAATAAAAACACTTGTGCTTTTTTGCAGGTAGTCTTTATGATGAGATGTGTCTCCAGAATGAGTTTTTGGGGTGTCTGACCCAGCTAAAGTGATCTCAGTGTGGGGGGTGTGAATTCGGCAGTGCTGCCAAAATCATACTCCCCTATGTAAAATACTTATTATTGAATATATAAACACTTGTGCTTTTTTGCAGGTAGTCTTTAGGATGAGATGTGTCTCCAGAATGAGTTTTTGGGGTGTCTGACCCAGCTAAAGTGATCTCAGTGTGGGGGGGGTGAATACAGCAGTGCTGCCAAAATCATACTCCCCTATGTAAAATACTTATTATTGAATATATAAACACTTGTGCTTTTTTCTAGGTAGTCTTTGGGATGAGATGTGTCTCCAGAATGAGTTTTTGGGGTGTCTGACCCAGCTAAAGTGATCTCAGTGTGGGGGGTGTGAATTCGGCAGTGCTGCCAAAATCATACTCCCCTATGTAAAATACTTATTATTGAATATATAAACACTTGTGCTTTTTTCTAGGTAGTCTTTGGGATGAGATGTGTCTCCAGAATGAGTTTTTGGGGTGTCGGACCCAGCTAAAGTGATCTCAGTGTGGGGGGGGTGAATACAGCAGTGCTGCCAAAATCATACTCCCCTATGTAAAATACTTATTATTGAATAAAAACACTTGTGCTTTTTTCTAGGTAGTCTTTATGATGAGATGTGTCTCCAGAATGAGTTTTTGGGGTGTCTGACCCAGCTAAAGTGATCTCAGTGTGGGGGGGGGGGGGGTGAATTCGGCAGTGCTGCCAAAATCATACTCCCCTATGTAAAATACTTATTATTGAACTTAAACACTTGTGCTTTTTTCTAGGTAGTCTTTAGGATGAGATGTGTCTCCAGAATGAGTTTTTGGGGTGTCTGACCCAGCTAAAGTGATCTCAGTGTGGGGGGTGTGAATTCAGCAGTGCTGCCAAAATCATACTCCCCTATGTAAAATACTTATTATTGAATATATAAACACTTGTGCTTTTTTCTAGGTAGTCTTTGGGATGAGATGTGTCTCCAGAATGAGTTTTTGGGGTGTCGGACCCAGCTAAAGTGATCTCAGTGTGGGGGGTGTGAATTTGGCAGTGCTGCCAAAATCATACTCCCCTATGTAAAATACTTATTATTGAACTTAAACACTTGTGCTTTTTTCTAGGTAGTCTTTGGGATGAGATGTGTCTCCAGAATGAGTTTTTGGGGTGTCTGACCCAGCTAAAGTGATCTCAGTGTGGGGGGTGTGAATTCGGCAGTGCTGCCAAAATCATACTCCCCTATGTAAAATACTTATTATTGAATATATAAACACTTGTGCTTTTTTGCAGGTAGTCTTTAGGATGAGATGTGTCTCCAGAATGAGTTTTTGGGGTGTCTGACCCAGCTAAAGTGATCTCAGTGTGGGGGGGGGGGGTGAATACAGCAGTGCTGCCAAAATCATACTCCCCTATGTAAAATACTTATTATTGAACTTAAACACTTGTGCTTTTTTCTAGGTAGTCTTTGGGATGAGATGTGTCTCCAGAATGAGTTTTTGGGGTGTCTGACCCAGCTAAAGTGATCTCAGTGTGGGGGGTGTGAATTCGGCAGTGCTGCCAAAATCATACTCCCCTATGTAAAATACTTATTATTGAATATAAACACTTGTGCTTTTTTCTAGGTAGTCTTTAGGATGAGATGTGTCTCCAGAATGAGTTTTTGGGGTGTCTGACCCAGCTAAAGTGATCTCAGTGTGGGGGGTGTGAATTCGGCAGTGCTGCCAAAATCATACTCCCCTATGTAAAATACTTATTATTGAATATATAAACACTTGTGCTTTTTTGCAGGTAGTCTTTAGGATGAGATGTGTCTCCAGAATGAGTTTTTGGGGTGTCTGACCCAGCTAAAGTGATCTCAGTGTGGGGGGGGTGAATACAGCAGTGCTGCCAAAATCATACTCCCCTATGTAAAATACTTATTATTGAACTTAAACACTTGTGCTTTTTTCTAGGTAGTCTTTGGGATGAGATGTGTCTCCAGAATGAGTTTTTGGGGTGTCGGACCCAGCTAAAGTGATCTCAGTGTGGGGGGGGTGAATACAGCAGTGCTGCCAAAATCATACTCCCCTATGTAAAATACTTATTATTGAATATATAAACACTTGTGCTTTTTTGCAGGTAGTCTTTAGGATGAGATGTGTCTCCAGAATGAGTTTTTGGGGTGTCTGACCCAGCTAAAGTGATCTCAGTGTGGGGGGGGTGAATACAGCAGTACTGCTAAAATCATACTCCCCTATGTAAAATACTTATTATTGAATATAAACACTTGTGCTTTTTTGCAGGTAGTCTTTAGGATGAGATGTGTCTCCAGAATGAGTTTTTGGGGTGTCTGACCCATCTAATATATGAATTTAAGCAGTACTGCCAAAATTAAAATAATCAAAATAGACTACAGTGTCCTGATGACCCTGTGCCTTTAGGTAAATTTATATAATTTTGTAACTATTTATAACTGATTTCAGGCAAACACTTTTTTCAATGCCACTAACAATGTTACTGTCTCTCGCAGACCTCTTCAACCCCAAATCATGTCATGTTACTTATCAGTTGCCAGTTTTACTAATCAGTATACTTTTAGTACTTTTTTTATAAATTCACTGTTCTATTGTGAATAACATGTCATGGGAAAATCATTAAATATTTTTATTTACATTCTACATTGGAAAATCTGTTTCTGATTTGGGTTTAATTAACTATTTACATACATTTTGTTGATTTAGAATAAAGATATTTAAATAAGCTAGCAAACAAATGGTATATTTTAAGTGTACAATTTAGTTTTCAGAAAAAAAAAAAAGATACTTTACATTAAATAAAATGAATGGTCAACATAAATCATTATAAATATGATGAGGAGTCAAGGTTCGCAAACTGCGCAGATGAAGTGTTTGTTTTTCCTGGAGCGTTGCACGCAGTTGCAATGAAACCAGCGTGGGCACACATCACAGCCAATCTAAACATGTCGACAAACAAATTTTGAAGTCAAGCATAGGTATTTCTTTAATCCATATCAAACAATATTTACATGAACATTATTATATCACGTTCAATTCATATGGCAAATTCAATAAAAGTTTGATAAAGGAAAACATTTTTTCTTCCAATGCTTACCCAGTTAGTTACTTTTTTCCCACTGTTCTTGTCCCCACACAGATGGCACAAGTCCTTAAGGTTAGCTAGTTGAGGATCATGCCAAGGCAGAAGAAACATTGTTGTCATAAAACAAGTTCTTAAAACATCACAATTTTTTACAAGCATATGAATAATCACATATTTACCAACACTGTTAAATGGTTAAGGTACCAAAGAATTAATGAATATTGGAAATCTGAAACTTACCAGTGTTCTGTAAGATACAAGCCGCTATGGTCATCCTCAAGGCTGCCACACTTTTCTCAGATGTGGAAAAAAGTAGCGGCTCATTATTTAGAAAACATTCTGCAAACTAAAAAAGAAAAGTGATTATGTAATTGAGAATGATATTTTATCTATTTTTTTCTTGATGATTTAAGGCTGCAAGACTGTCTTTAATAAAATAGAAGTAAGGGAATTCTAAAGAATGATGTCACTACTAGAATGATAACTACAAGGAAGTCCCCCTTATCTTCTATTGTCTTCCAAATATCTCCTTGTGTTGTTTTTCAATGGAAGTCACATTCATTTCAATATTTATCACTGATATTCATTTACCATCTAGGATGACCATCTCCATTAATATTTACCTCTGGTGTTACACTAAGGAAAGAAAGTCATATATGGCATAATGATCAATTTAACATACTTTCAAAACAAAAGGCCCACAGGAACTGCCATCTTGTTGGCACGAATGGGGTAACGTGCCACATGCCCATTTGGGCACGTTGTAGCCCTTCTGTATCATAAAGGACCTGTAATATTTATGATTATGGGGTAAAAACAAAATAAGAATTTCATTGTACATAGGTACACATGACAATAAAAATCTTGAATTTGGAATTTATTAAAGTAAATAGAATACTAAGAAACACCTTTAGAATTTCAGAAGATCTTGTTTAAACTGTTGATTTACCTCGTTACATTCTGACACCTCTGGATGTCCGTTGTGGACTCTCCAAGAGGATCAAAGAACAGAGCCCTCTTCTCTTGTGGGATCATTATCTTAATAATAAAGATATTGCAAATAATTACAACAAAACCTTAAACGCTAAACAAATATTGTATCCAACCACTTAAAAGATAATTAAGACTGCTTATAAAACATATAAAATGTACCGTCAGAGTCCAGTGATGGTTCTCATTAATGACCCCAAAAATGTACCTAAATTTGTTTGGATCCATCTGAAATTTCATTTAAAATAAAATCAACAAGTATTTTAAGATCTAGTGAGCAACAAACAAAAAAGCATTCCATGACCCATGTTTGATTGCTGTTAAAAGAAATCTGACACTTTCTCCAATGTGACATGGCCCGGCCTGACATTGCCACACTGGACTGTTTATTTAGAATCAGAAATTCATATATAATTATTATTGATATAATAATAATAATAATTCATTAATATATTCATCAGAAATAAGTTTTTTTCCTTATACCAAAACTCACATTACCTCTATTGTCTGTTGTATCATACAACAGACAATAGAGGTAATGTGAGTTTTGGTATAAGGAAAAAAACTTATTTCTGATGAATATATTCAACTGATGTTTGTATGAAGATCACTACATGAGTTACATCTATGTTAATCACATTTATATTGCAGTTTTCAAAAAGTGTTGTACTTACCTTGACCTTTGCTTTTTTATGCTTCCAGATGTCGCTCATTTCATATGAATCAATGCACACAGCCTTTTTTGTTGAATCCTTATTGTATTTTTGTACCAAAAGGTACATATAAGCATTCATGACCTGACAGCAATAAATGAAGACATATTAGTTTCCTATTAGAAAAAAATATTCACAGAGGTGATCTGTTTAATGATGTTTAATGTTTACTTTTTCATTTTGAACTTTAGATAGTTTTCTTTGGACAATATGTGTTTGTAAAACATTATTTTAACAAAATAATGAATAAAATGTTGAAACAGTTTGATATGAAGTGGCTTCATTCACAAACTGTTCGATTTTATTAACACAATTATATATAAGATGTGTACTTAACGTATACAAATATGTACACTGTGTAAACCAATAAGAAAACACAAACCATTTCAGAAACAAAAACATATTTACTTATTTTGCCAACATAACATGTTGTACAAACACATTATTATAATGGCTAGTTAAAACTTTAGAACCTAGCAAGATAACAATTTCCAAGTGAGTTGGTGCTTCTAAAAGAATCAACTCACCTCACTTTCAAAATGTCGTGTGGGTGCAGTCTGATGAATATCTGAGTAAAACAATTTGAAAGGCCCTATTTTGGAAATTAGCACATATAAGCTTTTTCCTTCCCAGGCTGCTTTGACACCTGAAAAAACAAACAATGCAAAGTCCAGAAAAGTTAGAAAATGAAACTCTGAGGAGAAACTCTGATGCACCATTATGCAATGGTGTTACTCACAACTGGTGAATTCATGTGTAACTACTATGTGTATTTTGTATTATTATCAGTAGTAGTAGTAGTATTATAACTGTTTAAATTGTTGTCTAAATTGTTGTTTAAGTACATACGTGATTCTATATCTGAAGACCCTGAAAAAATTAAAGCTCCTGAAGATACTATGGCATTGGCTAGAGGTGGAGATGCCGGTGAGGAGGGGCCTGAAGAGACCACAGAGAGTGGTGGTGGTGGAGATGCCGGTGAGGAGGGGCCTGAAGAGACCACATGAACTGGTCGTGGAGATGCCGGTGAGGAGGGGCCAGGGAGTGGTGGTGGAGATCCCGGTGAGGAGGGGCCTGTAGAGACCACAGGGAGTGGTGGTGGAGGAGATGCCGGTGAGGAGGGGCCTGAAGAGACCACATGAACTGGTCGTGGAGATGCCAGTGAGGAGGGGCCAGGGAGTGGTGGTGGAGATCCCGGTGAGGAGGGGCCTATAGAGACCACAGGGAGTGGTGGTGGAGGAGATGCCGGTGAGGAGGGGCCTGTAGAGACCACAGGGAGTGGTGGTGGAGGAGATGCCGGTGAGGAGGGGCCTGTAGAGACCACAGGGAGTGGTGGTGGAGGAGATGCTGGTGAGGAGGGGCCTGAAGAGACCACATGAACTGGTCGTGGAGATGCCAGTGAGGAGGGGCCAGGGAGTGGTGGTGGAGATCCCGGTGAGGAGGGGCCTGTAGAGACCACAGGGAGTGGTGGTGGAGGAGATGCCGGTGAGGAGGGGCCTGAAGAGACCACATGAACTGGTCGTGGAGATGCCAGTGAGGAGGGGCCAGGGAGTGGTGGTGGAGATCCCGGTGAGGACGGGCCTGTAGAGACCACAGGGAGTGGTGGTGGAGGAGATGCCGGTGAGGAGGGGCCTGTAGAGACCACAGGGAGTGGTGGTGGAGGAGATGCCGGTGAGGAGGGGCCTGTAGAGACCACAGGGAGTGGTGGTGGAGGAGATGCTGGTGAGGAGGGGCCTGAAGAGACCACATGAACTGGTCGTGGAGATGCCGGTGAGGAGGGGCCAGGAAGTAGTGGTGGAGACGCCGGTGAGGACGGGCCAGAGAATGGTGGTGGTGGAGATGCCGGTGAGGAGGGGCCAGGAAGTAGTGGTGGAGACGCCGGTGAGGACGGGCCAGGGAGTGGTGGTGGTGGAGATGCCGGTGAGGACGGGCCAGGGAGTAGTGGTGGAGATGCCGCTGAGGAGGGGCCTGTAGAGACCACAGGGAGTGGTGGTGGAGAAGACTTTATTTTATGTGGGATCCGGGGTTGTTCCTCAACATGTAGCCTCAAGTGATCAACATTTATTCTTGGAAATTTCACCCCCCCCTCATCTTCGAGGTCTGCACTTTTCCCTTCCAATTTAGTGATCGTATAAGGGCCTAGAAAGTTTGCCTCCAGTTTTCCACCCTTTCTCTGTTGGCTCCTTATATTTTTCCTCCACACTTTGTCCCCCACTTTGAATTCCTTCTGGGCTTTCTTTTGTTTGGATTGTTGCCTAACCCTTTCTTGGGAAGCTCTAGTGTTAGTATGAGCCTCATTTAAGACCTCACTCATAGCAATCGCCGATTCTGTCAGCTGTTCAACAGACATTGTATCCTCCACATTCTTGTCAATCTGACAAAAAGGGCAGGACAATACTGTTAAAAAAGTGCTACCTATTTATCATTAATTATATTTATATGAAAATTGTAACAATCGGCAGTTACCTGATAGTGCTCAGGAATTTCTGAAGGGTACCGGGCCTCCCTCCCAAACATTAAAAAGTACGGTGAGTACTTAGTTGTAACCTGACGCTTTGTCCTAAGCCCAAACATTACTGCATCTAGATGTCTATCCCATTCATTGGGCTTGTCTCTTACAAGCTTGCAAAGGGATCTGGTAATATAATAACATTATTTTCAGGTTCAAAGCAGTCAGGAAGGAACATTTACAATCATGCATCTAGCACACATTTTTATAAAATTTTAATAATAGTGTATTGAGTGTACATATTCAGTAAGTGCATTTGCTAGGAAATGAAACAATGAATTTAGCATTTCTATTATCATGCTCTACTTAAATACATAAATGGCTAGTTATTTGCAAAATTGTTATCAGTGTGAAAATAATTAAATAAAAAAAATGTTACCTCTGTATTGTCGCATTCATACGTTCCACAAGGCCGTTCGTCTGTGGATGGTAGGGTGCGCACAGGGACCTTTTAATATTTAAAACCTTGCAGATATTACTGTTCAGCTGCAATTTATAAAAGAAAACAGACTCTTAAATTTATCATGGAAAAGATGAAAGGTGTGTAAATTGAAAAAAGTTTACATTTAATCATTGTTTATCAATGATTTAACAGTGAACATGTATGACTTACTTTGTTTACGAACTCTTTCCCCTGGTCGGTGAGGACTCTCTTCGGTGCTTCAAACTGATGCACAAATTTCAATAGGCAATCAGCAACCTCCCTGGCAGCCTTTGTCTTGAGGGGATAAGCCTGGGGCCACTTGGTCATGTAATCAATGATGACACAGATATATTGATTTCCATTTTCTGTTGGTGTTAATTTTCCAATTAGATCCATCCCCACAAGTTCGAAAGGCTGTTTAACCTAGAGTTCATTAAATAGAAACAAGATAATTAATTATATAACTTAATTGTAATTTCTAAATTAATTAAAAATATATATATGATTTAAGTGTGTGATGGAAAGGAATACCACAATTGGAATAATTTCACTTTGTTCCTTAACTGATGACCTGCTGGCCTGACATGGTACACACTGTGCCACCTGTGATCAAAACAGTATAATGTTGGAAATCACTTGCATTTTACAATATTGCAAAATTATTAACTCTGTACATGTTATTACCCAGGTGTCAATGTCCTGTGACATGCCAGGCCAGTAAAATCGTATAGATATTGCGTTGCGTGTTTTTTTTTGTCCTGTGTGAGCTCCGAGGCTGCTTGCATGGAACTCCTCAAATATTTTGTTTGCCTCTTCTGTCCCACACACAACTTTTGGTTTGATCTGTTGTTTTTTTCCTTTGTTTCGAAGGTAATACAATTCACCATCTATGAAAAGAAAAAATAGACAAAAGAGACAAATTAATAAAAAATATACAAAGTGTATATACTGTGCTGATATAGATCATCAGAATGATTTCCACCCTTGGTAAATATGATCAAAGATGGCTGTAAATTTTTTGTTATTTTAGCAAAATAATTAGCAAAATTCTAACCTTTCATTGAAGTAAAATTATTGAGGGTGTAAAAATTCTCCAAAACACGTTGGGAAAAATTATTTTCATCTTGAGTCTTCTCCTATAATGCCTGATGAGTTTTGAGAACCCCTGACCAGAGATCAGATACCCATTACTCCGTACAGAATCTCTCCAGATCCTTCAGATTCCCTGATCCATGTTGGCGCTTCTTCTCTTCAGTTCAGCCCACTCATTTTCTATAGGGTTCAGGTCAGGGACTGGGGTGGCCATCGCAGATGCTTCGTTTTGTGCTCAGTAACCCATTTATTTTTATGATTTTGATGTTTGTTTTTGGATCACTGTCCAGTTGGAAGGTTTAAACATGGCCCGTTATAAGATTTCTAGCATAGGTTTTCAGGTTTAGATTTTTTATCTGTTGGTATTTGATTGAATCCACGATGCCATGTGTATCTGAACAAAATGTCCAGGACCTCTGGCAGAAAATTAGGCCCACAGCATTAAAGATACAGCAGAGTATTTCATTTTACACATGGGGTCCTTTTTTATCCCTGTATGAACCAAACCCATATTAAGTGTTTGTTGCCAAAAAGCTTTTTTTGTTTTCCATCGTACCACAGAATGTTTGAACTGACACTACTGGAACTTCAAACAGGACGGGTTCCATGGTCGGATAAAAAAACAAAAGGAGCTTTTTGTCAGCAAAAATACTCTGATTAAATACTCTGCTGTATCTTTAATGCTGTGGGCCTAATTTTCTGCCAGAGGTCCTGGACATTTTGTTCAGATACACAGGGCATCGTGGATTCAATCAAATACCAACAGATAAAAAAAAAACCTGTGCTAGAAATCTTATGCCATGTTTGGATCTTACAACTGGATAGTGATCTAAAAACAAACATAAACATTTTTTTAAATAAAAATGGGTTACTACACACAAAACCAAGAATCTGTGATGGCCATCCCAGTCCCTGACCTGAACCCTTTAGAAAATAAGTGGGCTGAACTGGAGAGAAGAAGCGCCAACATGGATCAGGGAATCTGAAGGATCTGGAGAGATTCTGTACGGAGTAATGGGTATCTGATCTCTGGTCAGGGGTTCACAAATCTCATCAGGCATTATAGGAGAAGACTCAAGAGCTGTTGTCTTAGGAAAAGGAGGTTGAAAGAAGTATTTAAAAATATTTTTTTCCCAACATATTTTAGAGAAAAACATTTATTTACAGTTTTTCTCAGTCGCTTTGGTGCATTTCTCACATCACTATTTACATTTGCACAACAGTTAATGCAGTTCTCAAAACAATTAGTACAAACTGCAAAACCTAGTTGATAACCTGCAAAAGCGTGTCACTTGCTCAAAATGGATAGCTCATTCCTCAAAAGCAAGTATTCATGTCAATGAAAGTGTCAGTGTCATCAAGATGAAAAGTCCTGACACCATTGTTTATGAACAAGATAGTCAAATGGCTTTGTCATGTTTTCATTATGACAGTTTACTCTGTAAATGTTTTCCAATGCAAAAAAGTCAGATCTTGGTGACACTACCTGAAAATGCTCAAGACAGCACTATATACTATTTGCACAGCCATTTGAAAAATACAGTAAAGTTACACATTACTGTATTTAGTGAGGTAACAGTGAGTACAAGACACTGAATATGTATGTTTCACATTTTTACTGCATATTCATGTTCACAGCATTGTGCAAAATAAAAAAGACACCCTTATTTACAACAAACATAAACTTCCTTTGGGTAGAGCTGTGCACAACTGTAAACACAATATTGCAGTACATATTGGAAGTGAACATTGGTTGCAACTAATGCTTCACACACCCCTTCTCATCAGTGAAAGCTGAGATTCACCTGAGAGAAATTGTTCAATTTAGGAGACATTTTCAACAAAAAAAACAAACAAAAAAATTGTGTACAATTTGCTTGACAGATTTTGACAACTAGTTCAACATTTTTGTATGTAGTGACTCAAGCAATGCAATGAGGACTATTAGTTTTAAATTAAATGACTATTCAGCATTCACAAGTATAGTTCATTTCGACTGACATGACATAAGCAAATGATAATGTTATAAAACAGCAGAGAGTTGTATGAAAGCAATTGATGCATGTCCAAAAGCATTTGCAATTTGTTGGAAGGAATGAGAAACTGCTACTATGTGCACAAATGACTAAATGTTGTGGAGGTTGAACTAACTGTTGTGCAAATGTAAATAGTGATGTGAGAAATGCACCAAAGCGACTGAGAAAAACTGTAATAATGAAAAACATTGTTTCATTTAAGTAAAACTGTAGTAATCCTGGTTGTGTGTGTGTGTGTGTGTTGATTACTAATGGCAAAACCACGGTTTTACTACAATAACTATATATTTTTTTATATAGTAACTATGTTTTTTTTATACTGTAGCAAAACCATGTTTAATTTTTGTTATTACGAATGTGTCAACTTTAAAATGCATGCAGTCCTGTATGACACCTAGTGGCATAAAGTTCGACTAATTTATACTGCTAGCGAATATAAATGGCATAAATGGTGAATTACAAAAGAGTGGGTAATAATTACAAAATGTCTAGCCCCTATTTTACTATTTATGCTAATTATATATATATATATATATATATATATATATATATATAAATCAGGTACAACGTATCAGCGAATTTGTATAGATGGCGATTCAACTTTGCAACGTTCATAATTTTTTTAACGTGTGCATTGTTTAATCATGCATGTCGTCACGTTAAATAACATACGTTGCAGACAACTATAAAGTATATTCTGTTTGTTTTTTTAACCTAAAAGGATGGCTAGCTGCACGTGAACCTGGCCTGGCCCATAGCATAGATAATTTGACTGTATAAGGCCTGGCCTCACCTTGGCTTTAACATATGATATACACATTTAAGATCAAACTTTAAACCATTTTAACAAAGAGAACTGATAAATAAACTGTCTGCACACTTAAATCCTTTAAGCAAATTTAATCAAGCTTTCGGTCAAACGACCATCCTCATGGTCGTTTGACCGAAAGCTTGATTAAATTTGCTTAAAGGATTTAAGTGTGCAGACAGTTTTATTTATTTATTTCGTTTTTGAGATCTTCAGTCTGGTTTGTCTGGCACCTTGGTGATCGTGAGTGCGGTGTAACTTCTTCAAAAACAAAGAGAACTGATAACATAATTTTTTTTATTTTTAAATATGAAATATTGTATGGCTCTCTTACCTTGGAGGTCAAAAGTGTTGGCCTTTTTTCTAAAATTAGATTTCTCCGTTTTGGAATACCCATCAGGGTATGAACCATTCTTTTTATAGTTTAATATTTGTTTGTATATGTCAGGATCCATGTTAATCATCAAAAAACTAAATAACCGCCAAGAAACATCTGCAAGCTGATGGTGAGTGAGTGTCTGGGTGGGTGGGTTTACGTTGAGACAACAGGAAATAACTTTAAATTATTCAAAATAATTATACAATAAGAAAAAAATAAATCAATTAGTGGGAGGCAATCCCTTGGTTCTGGGTAACTTTTTGTATAACCAACACAACAGACAGTTGTAAAAAAAAAAAAAAAAGATTTTATTAACAAAAGATACTACAATACAATGACACTGCAAAAGTGTACCTCAATGCACAAGGATGGTAAATATGGAGTATTGAGTAGTAGGCTACTGAAAATACAAGTGAACTATGTATGGTAGAATGTTATCTGATTTGTAATAGGGTGTAAAATATCTGATGCCTTAAAGGGATAGTTCACTTTGAAATAGATTGTTTTTTATATAATGCAAATCTGTCATCATATACTCACCCTCATTTTGTTTCAAACCTGTAGGAATTTCTTTCTTCTGCTGAACAGAAAGGAAGATATTTAGAAGAATGTCAGTACCAGACAGTTTCTGGTCCCATTGACTTCCATAGTATATATTTTTTTCCCTACTATGGTACCAGAAACTTACTAGTTACTGACATTTTTCTAAATATCTTCCTTTCTGTTAAGCAGATGAAAGAAATGTATACAGGTTTAAAACGACATGAGGGTGAGCATATGATGACAGAATTTTCATTTTAAAGTGAACTATCTTTTAAATAACAACTGAATAACAATTTGCAAAACAAAATCTGAAGAACAGATATTTTACATTTAAGCATTTGCCAGACACTTTTATCCAAAGCAACTTACATTCCATTATCCTATACATTTATACATTGGTATGTGCAATCCCCTGGGATCTGCGTTGTTAACGCAATGCTCTTACCACTGAGCTACAGGAAAGCACAAGTGTTTATATTCAATAATAAGTATTTTACATAGGGGAGTATGATTTTGGCAGCACTGCTGTATTCACCCCCCCCACACTGAGATCACTTTAGCTGGGTCAGACAACCCAAAAACTCATTCTGGAGACACATCTCATCCCAAAGACTACCTGCAAAAAAGCACAAGTGTTTATATTCAATAATAAGTATTTTACATAGGGGAGTATGATTTTGGCAGCACTGCCGAATTCACACCCCCCACACTGAGATCACTTTAGCTGGGTCCGACACCCCAAAAACTCATTCTGGAGACACATCTCATCCTAAAGACTACCTAGAAAAAAGCACAAGTGTTTATATTCAATAATAAGTATTTTACATAGGGGAGTATGATTTTGGCAGCACTGCCGAATTCACACCCCCCACACTGAGATCACTTTAGCTGGGTCAGACACCCCAAAAACTCATTCTGGAGACACATCTCATCCTAAAGACTACCTAGAAAAAAGCACAAGTGTTTAAGTTCAATAATAAGTATTTTACATAGGGGAGTATGATTTTGGCAGCACTGCTGTATTCACCCCCCCCCCACACTGAGATCACTTTAGCTGGGTCAGACACCCCAAAAACTCATTCTGGAGACACATCTCATCCCAAAGACTACCTAGAAAAAAGCACAAGTGTTTAAGTTCAATAATAAGTATTTTACATAGGGGAGTATGATTTTGGCAGCACTGCTGTATTCACCCCCCCCACACTGAGATCACTTTAGCTGGGTCAGACACCCCAAAAACTCATTCTGGAGACACATCTCATCCTAAAGACTACCTGCAAAAAAGCACAAGTGTTTATATATTCAATAATAAGTATTTTACATAGGGGAGTATGATTTTGGCAGCACTGCCGAATTCACACCCCCCACACTGAGATCACTTTAGCTGGGTCAGACACCCCAAAAACTCATTCTGGAGACACATCTCATCCTAAAGACTACCTAGAAAAAAGCACAAGTGTTTATATTCAATAATAAGTATTTTACATAGGGGAGTATGATTTTGGCAGCACTGCTGTATTCACACCCCCCACACTGAGATCACTTTAGCTGGGTCAGACACCCCAAAAACTCATTCTGGAGACACATCTCATCCCAAAGACTACCTAGAAAAAAGCACAAGTGTTTAAGTTCAATAATAAGTATTTTACATAGGGGAGTATGATTTTGGCAGCACTGCTGTATTCACCCCCCCCCCACACTGAGATCACTTTAGCTGGGTCAGACACCCCAAAAACTCATTCTGGAGACACATCTCATCCTAAAGACTACCTAGAAAAAGCACAAGTGTTTATATATTCAATAATAAGTATTTTACATAGGGGAGTATGATTTTGGCAGCACTGCCGAATTCACACCCCCCACACTGAGATCACTTTAGCTGGGTCAGACACCCCAAAAACTCATTCTGGAGACACATCTCATCCTAAAGACTACCTAGAAAAAAGCACAAGTGTTTATATATTCAATAATAAGTATTTTACATAGGGGAGTATGATTTTGGCAGCACTGCCGAATTCACACCCCCCACACTGAGATCACTTTAGCTGGGTCAGACACCCCAAAAACTCATTCTGGAGACACATCTCATCCCAAAGACTACCTAGAAAAAAGCACAAGTGTTTAAGTTCAATAATAAGTATTTTACATAGGGGAGTATGATTTTGGCAGCACTGCCAAATTCACACCCCCCACACTGAGATCACTTTAGCTGGGTCCGACACCCCAAAAACTCATTCTGGAGACACATCTCATCCTAAAGACTACCTGCAAAAAAGCACAAGTGTTTATATATTCAATAATAAGTATTTTACATAGGGGAGTATGATTTTGGCAGCACTGCTGTATTCACCCCCCCCCCCACACTGAGATCACTTTAGCTGGGTCAGACACCCCAAAAACTCATTCTGGAGACACATCTCATCATAAAGACTACCTGCAAAAAAGCACAAGTGTTTTTATTCAATAATAAGTATTTTACATAGGGGAGTATGATTTTGGCAGCACTGCTGTATTCACCCCCCCCCACACTGAGATCACTTTAGCTGGGTCAGACACCCCAAAAACTCATTCTGGAGACACATCTCATCCCAAAGACTACCTAGAAAAAAGCACAAGTGTTTATATATTCAATAATAAGTATTTTACATAGGGCAGTATGATTTTGGCAGCACTGCTGAATTCACACCCCCCACACTGAGATCACTTTAGCTGGGTCAGACACCCCAAAAACTCATTCTGGAGACACATCTCATCCTAAAGACTACCTAGAAAAAAGCACAAGTGTTTATATTCAATAATAAGTATTTTACACAGGGCAGATATGATTTTGGCATTACTGTTTTGTTTTCATAAAGAAAATGTGCAGGCAGTAAAGTCAAATCTCTTTAGTAATGATGTTTATGTTTAGGTGTAGAAACTTTACCAGAAACTAAACCATTGTTTTACTACAAAAAACACTGTAGTGTTTAAAAAAAACCACACTGATTTATAATACTGTAGTAAAAAACACAATACAAGCGAAAAAGCACAGCTAGACAGTCATACGAGTTTGATCAAATAATAATACATAATCAAAAAATAATAAAATACATGATCAAAGACACATAACTAATAAATACATGATCAAAGATCAACACACAAATTGTTATCATGTAATTTCTTACGCCGTCTGATGCGTTTCTGTTTTAGCAGCTGGCGAGCATCTAGACAGCTGGCGAGGCGACACAAATTGACGTCATGCGCGTGCTCGCGAGGGGAGTCAGATTCTGGCAGGGAGTATGAATTCGGCACAACACCTGTCACCGTACAATACTCACTCTTGAAGAAATCCAATTTTATTGATTAAAAATTGTGTGACGTTTCTACCATTATGACCATTCATCAGACATCGGATGCAGGTAAAAGAAACTATTTTTAAATCAGTGCATCTCAAACTTGTCCTATCTCACTGTCTCTTTCTCTGTTTTTATAGTATTTTTATGGTTTGCACAGGCTGGTTATGACGGAGTAAATGTCAATGTTCCCAGTTGATGGGCCTTCAGGGTGACGGTGGTCCATATTCAAACAAAGGTAACCATATCACACATTACTATCAGTTTGTTTATCATGATAAAATGTTACATCATACTCCGTAAAGATTTTGGTTTACAAAGGACACGTCCTAACATAATCATCTCCAAAATAGCATGTGCATCCAGAAAGAGTAATTCAGGCAGAATGATTCTGATCGGCTACTGTTTAGAACAGAAAATAAACTGCTCATCTCACAGCAACTCGATAGACTTGAACCGAATACCGAGAATCGATGGAGGAATTAGAATGAAGCTGACAAACTTTTTACACTCTCTAATGCGCTGCATCTTCTAACCAACATGGTTCCGCATTAGCGCAGATAATGCTATGTTAACATTGTGCGCTGGTCAGGATTATCCGGGACATTTAAGGGTGTGTTTACACTTGGCATGTTTGGTGTGATTAAAACGAACCCTGTTGCGCACCAAACAACCGGACCAAGACCGCTGAAAAGATGAGTCTCGATCCGCTTCTGAACGCACTCTGGTGCAGTTCGACTGAAAAATGAATGCAACACGGACCGTAGCCATGGAAACTAACCAAAAACGTGACATGATGTCACCAGATGCGACCCTAAAAAATGACAAAATGCTCTAGCACACCTGTTTTTTCTCATCATAATCGCGGTGTTGCCCATTACAGTTCAGTACAGGTGCTGTAGATCTTCGTTTGTGTGTGTAACGGAGGGATTCCTGCCGCTGTTTTGACTCAGTTTATAAGTTCTTCACGAGTTCTTAGCTGGTCAAAATACCATCATATGTAGCTACACACATACATTGAGCACATATCGCCCAGAAGCATTGTTTTGAATGTTTGTAATTTCCGTTGCAAAATAGGCAATAGGTCATAAAAGCCGACCAATCAGGTTGTGAACATATCTCTATGCCCTTAGCTTCGGTGTTAAAATGCCAGTGTGAACACAGTGGACCAGGACTACATTTTTTGTGTGTTTTTTTGGTCAGGACCAAACAAACCAAGCAAACCGAACTACAAGTGTGAACACACCCTAAGAGCATCCGGGCCTTTTGTACAACAACCATATAAATTATTATTAATTCCCTAGTGCACACTAGGAGACGGGTACAATTATGTTGGAAATGAATGATTTGATCTCTCTGCTTAGAATTATTCATGCAACCGTCCTGAGATGAATTATTAACGTGCAGATCTCGACTATGCTGGTCTCATTAAAGAAACTCAAAAAAGGCAGACTTGTACTGAATTGATGAACAATAACTAATGAATATACATGTTAAAATATTTTAATCAAATAAATGCAGCCTTGGTGAGCAAAAGAGACTTATTTAAAAAGAATAATAAAATCTTACCAACCCCAAACTTATATGTATATAAGGTATAAAGGAATATCTAAGGAAGTGTTTGTTCATTCTGGTAAAAAAGTATTGCACTATGTGAATATTTTGTAAGTTCTGCCCTCATTCTGTGTATGCTTGTTCTTTCAGCTATGGTTTCATGTTCATGAAAACAGCTGAGTCATTCTGTTTACCATTCAATATCTTAAGCTTAAATGTCTCCACATAAATTCTAACAAGCAGGGCCAGAAGAGAGTCAATGAGATTGTGACTATAGTTGTTCAAAGTATTTTATATGATTGTTTTACAGTACATCATTCTTTTACGTGTATGTTTTACATAGTTCTGTTAAGTCAAACATTTTCAAGGAATCAGCAGATGTTGTTCACACAACTTACATTCTTTTAACATTGCTGTCAGTGTCAGGTTAAGAAATGTAACTGCTGACATACAAACTGAACATTCTTTTCATTGGATGAGAAGTCACTCAACAGGAAGGTGAACTCATTTATGTCTCATACAGGTTCACACACATATTTAGTTTGGGGCACAAAAAAATGTGGTTTCACTTTATTTTGATGGTCCCTTTAACAGTCTAGTAACATTGCACCTACATGTCTACTAACTCTCATTAGAGTGTTAATAGAGTATTAGTAGACTGGTAGGGTTAGGGTTAGAATAAGTTGACATGTAGTTGCAAAGTTACTTATAGTCAGTCGAGTGTCTGTTGGAGGAGCATCACAAATAAAGAGTTAGCAGATATTAAGCAAACAGTCCACTAATAATGCAAATTAGTTGACATGTAGTTGCAAAGTTGCTTATAGTTAACAGAATATTCAAAAGGGACCATCAAATTAAAGTGTTACCAAAAATGTCCCCACAAGTTAAAAATGTCAGGTTTAACTATCCTTATGGAGACCAACACGTAGGGTTTACAGGCTGTTCTGATTTACTGATTTTGTAACCATATTTGTATATTTCTTCTAGTTACCATTTCTGTAGGTGTAGAAAAATGTTTCTGATATTTGCCATAGTCAGATATAACTGTTGTATTAAAATTCAACGACCATAAAACTGTTAGTTAGTAAAATGTGTTTCAGTCACATTTCTCTATAGATATAAAATAATTTCCGAAATGGAGTAAATCCATATGCATTAAATATTAACCTTAAGATGTCATTTGTTAACATTAGTTAACTACTGAGAATGAACAATACTTCTACAGCTCTTACTCAGTTAATGTTAATCATTATCTAAAACACTTTTAAGATCAAATGGTGTATCTGTGAACATTAGTTAATTCACTGTGATCTAACATGAAGGACATTTTTTTTTAACAAACAAATTAACAAAGATTAATAGATGCTGTAAAAAATATACTCCTCATAATTGGTTTATGTTAGTGAATGCATTAACTAATGTAAACAAATGAGACCCTGTTGTAAAGTGTTACCGATATTAAGTAATCGGTTAAAGTACTACGTTCTCAGATATTGTGACATGATATGTAAACTAATATGTTACAAAAAATTCTAAATGTAAAATGAAACATTTTAAAGATTTTCCGTTGAAGAATGACTGGCAGTGTTCCAAATGAAAACACGTTTTCTTCCATTCCACAAGATGTTTTACCCTCGAGCGAAACGCAGGGACACATTTAAAAGCATCCTGTAACCCACAGTTGGTGTCAGAGCCTCTTAGAAGCAGCTGACTGATGTAAGTAAAATCTGTTTTTATTTTCTTTAGATTATGTACTGTTGGGCTTCATAAACTATAGGCATATTCTCTTAGAAAATTGTAATGGATTGAATTAAAACACTATAAAAATGGGTAGGCTTATATTTCATTTTAAATGTAAAATGTCTGATTCATAAATTAATCTTAGTTTTGAGACGATTATTTTCTCTGAACCTGTCAAATGGATTCACAGATATAATTGAACAATTCATTTTCGAGTTTGCAGCTGTTTTTGAGTACGGGAGGCGCTACGGAGGGGCTAGCAGGTGTTTTAGCACCCCTAAGAAAGACCAAAGCACCGCGATAGCACCCCCTAAAAATTATTTCTGGAAGCAATTATATTCAGGCTGTATTCTATGGAAGCCCTGAACCGCATGGTGAATAAAAAAAATAAATAAAAAAAATAAATAAAAATGTATCTTGTTATTTCGAGGTATTATTAAGTCTTTATTTCAACCTAATATCTGTTATTTCGACATCATAACTCGTTATTTCGACATAATAAGGGGACATTCTAATCTGCATTAAGCCACATCAAGCGTTCTTATAATGGTTTTCTATGGGAGGAAAATGCTTAAAATGTAATAAACATGTTGTGTTCATATTCTGGGCTCATCTGATTTTGTGTAGGCTACATAGCCTACTTTATTATGATTTTAGTATAATAATGATGAATAAATGCACGCACAATTATCCGTGAACTTGATAAATGTTGCAGATATGCACAAACAAATGCCTTATGTGTGCACAATTCAGAATTAAATGAATGTGCAGCAATTTGTACAAATAGAGAGTCTGTAGGCCTACTAGGGGGCAGTCATGGCCTAGTGGTTGGGGAGTTAAACTGGTAACCCAAAGGTTGCTGGTTCGATTCCAGACCCGGTGGGAAATGACTGAGGTGCCCTTGAGCAAGGCACCTAACCCCTAATCGCTCCCCGGGCGCCACACAAAGGCTGCCCGCTGCTCTGGGTGTGTGTATCCACGTTTGCAGTGTGTGTGTGTTAACTACTCACTACTCTGCTCCTAATGTGTGTGCATTAACTTGGATGGGTTAAATGCAGAGGTCAAATTCCAAGTATGGGTTACCATACTTGGCCGTCACGTGTCACTTTCACTTTCACTTACTATACGTGTTGTTTATTTACATTTATTAACTTATATCAACCTAATGAATTGTTAATTTTTGACTCAAAATAAGCCCAAATGAACAAAATGATCCTTAGCTGGAGTGTGCACTCCAGCTAATTTGCGATAATTTGATTGCAAAAAAAAAAGTTATACTAGAATTGTGATGGTGTATGTTGTTATATATGTCAACTTTTATTTAATTTTTAATTTTAATATGGGTTTCAAATGAGAATTTTTTATTAAAAAGAGTTTAAATAAGAGATATTCCAGACTGACATTGGTTTAAATGCATTTATTAGTGCTCTAATAATGCTCTCTGATTACAGAAGGACTGGTTTTATCTCTGACTTCATCATCATGAGATTATTTCTGGTTTCACAGCTTCTGCTAGTGCTCATATCAGTCCTGGCACTGAGTAAGGTTTAGTTTACTATCTTTTTGATTATTAGTCTTAAGGTGGAAAAGACGAGAAATACAAGCAAATGTGTGTTTCTCATTTCAATAATCTTTCTTTCTCTTTAACAGCCAGGGCACAAAACACATCTGCACCAACAACACTGGCAGGTAAAACAGACCTTTATTAGAACATGTTTTTCCACTCTAACCATTCTCTTTATTGTGTGAGGCAGTATAACATCTTCAGCTCAAGTCAGTTTTTGGCTTTTCACTGTAAATTATGAAATGTATGTTTTTTTTATGTAAAAAAATAATAATGAAAAAGGTAAAATCACACAAAATGTAAGGTTAGATCAATTACAGTTTTTCTCAGTATATATTACAGTAACTTACTGTTAATATTAATTGTTAACTGCAAACGTATTGTTAAAGGGGCTGTATGTACACATTTTCATGTATTAATCCCTTTTGTATTGCCAATGTGTTAACAGTGTGTAACAAAACTTAAAAAACGAGACCTTCCCCGACTTCCTAGGTTGGATGAAAGCCTGTAGACTGATTTTACTGTAAAGGACTCGGGACGTTTATGCCGGAAAATCAAAAGGATGTCACATTATACTCCCAAAAGAGTCCCTCTACTATTCTATCACATATGAAACAAATGCTTATACAATGTTTAGGATAATGCCGAAAGAGAGATTCTGTACTGTAATGTCAATGTGTCTTGAAAAGAAAAGGGATTCATTCAAACTAATCTAGTCTCACATAGCCAGATCTATATAGTCTAGTCTTAAATATACTTTGTTGTATTGTTTACAACAGGGCTAACTGAGCTTTACACAGTGATTTAAAATGTATTGTCTTTTTCTTCAAAAGCCATTTCAACAATATCTCCATCAGCAAATTCTACATCGACAACATCTCCATCAACGACAGTGCCAGGTATATATTATAGTTTTGAGCAAAACACATTAAATAACAGTTAATTTTAACATTTGCTCTCCTTTAACAGTCAGGAGCAAAGCATGCTGGGAATGTGTGTGTGTATGTACACAATAAAGGACACAACTTTGTGATTATTACATGTAATGCTATTTTTTTCCCATTTATAAATATTTGATATGTATTAATATATAGCCATACATGGTCAATGCTATAATGCAGTACATTGAAAAATATAAGCACTAGTTTCCCATATATGGAAATGTATTACGTAATATATCGCATTATATTTTGCAGTATATTCCCATATATTTTTGTTCCGTAAGTGAAGAAAGCATCTGATCATTGCGATGCGGATGTTAGCACCAGCTCTAGAATTCAACACTCCAGTAAAATCACATCACGTTTATTTACATACAAATTTATACAATAGATTGTTTAAAAGTAGCAGCTTTACAGTTTTAAACAAGAGAAAAAAAGTATCGGTATCTTAATTTTCTATAAAGCTACTTTCCATTGAGTTCATGTTTTTACACGATGACATTCAACAGAAAAAAATTAAGAAAAAAGTCAAAGTCAAAGAAGGGGACTTATACAAAAACTATGCGTTTTTGCTCACCCTCAAAAAGGGACAATTTTAACATACAACTATCTGTGGGGTATTTTGAGCTAAAACTTTGCATACACTCTTGGGACATCAAATACTTATTTTACATCTTATGAAAAGGTCATTATACCACCCCTTTAATATTACTCGGTACTTAAATGTGTAACTACAGTGTAAAATAAAGTGTAACCCCCCTGGGAAAGTCAATGTATGGCTTTTCACTGTAAATTATGAGATAAATTGTTACTGTTAAATGTAAGATTTTTTTTACAAAATGTAAGGTTAGATCAATTATAGTTTTTCTCAGTATATAGTAACAGTGACTTACTGCTAACATTAATTGTTAACTGCACACTTATTGTTAAAGGGGCTGTATGTAAGATTTTTCCTGTATTAATCCCCTTTTTAAAAGAGACCTTCCCCGACTTCCTAGGTTAGATGAAAGCCTGTAGACTGATTTTACTGTAAAAGACTCTGGACGTTTTTTTCTTGGTAAATCAAAAGGATGTCAAATTATACTCCCAAAAGAGTCTCTCTACTATTCTACGAAACATGAAACGAATGCTTATACAATGTTCAGGAAAATGCTGAAAGAGAGATTCTGTACTGTAATCTCAATGTGTCATGAAAAGAAAAGGGATTCATTCTAACATAGCCAGATCTATATAGTCTCAAATATACTTTGTTGTTTTGTTTACAACAGGGTTAATTGAGCTTTACACAGTGATTTAAAATAATGTTATTTTTCTTCACAAGCCATTGCTCCAATAATATCTCCATCAACAAATTCTCCAACAACCTCTCCATCAACAACCTCTCCATCAACAACCTCTCCATCAACAACATCTCCATCAACAACATCTCCATCAACAACATCTCCATCAACAACATCTCCATCAACAACATCTCCATCAACAACATCTCCATCAACAATGGCGCCAAGTAATTATGAACCTTTGAATTAGAACCAGATCTGTGGTGTGAATTGAACAAACTAACAGAGCAGCAATTTCTTTCAGTTTTTCTCCTTTGTTTTGCCTAAAGCACTCTCTTCAATTCTATGATACATAAACTGTGCTTACAATGTTCAGGATAATGCCGAATGAGCCATTCTGTACTCTCATGTCAATGTGTCATGAAAAGAAAAGGGATTCATTCAAACTATAGTCTCACATAGCCAGATCTATTTAGTCTATAGTCTCAAATACACTTTATAATCAAACTATCATAACAGTGTAATTGTAATTCTTCTTCTTCTTCTAATAATATGTTTTAGTAAGATTAGTAAATATTTAATGACGTAAACCCAAGTTGCCCTGATTACTGTCATGATGGCAGTAATGGCCATTTTAACTGTTAAATTATTTTCTTATAGCAATTTGCTTATGCAGTTCAACAAAATTTTGTCAAAACATCATTAGTGAATTCCTTTCCCATGATGCAAGTCTATTCATGCTCATCCAGTCTGAAATGTGGACTACAGGTTTTTCAGATTTTCCGTCGTGGCGTTTCCTCTTCGCAGCCTTTAGCAACTGCCTACAATGTGCTGGTTTTGGTCATAGTCTTTTGTCTAAAATGCCATTGAACTTTATTCATATTTTAGTTATCTGACCTGTTTTAGTTTTGGTCTACTAGTTTTGGTTTTAGTTGATTAAATATCACAAGAATTAAGCCGGCTAAATCTAAAATAGATTTAGTTGACTAAGATTCAACAGTCAGTAAATAAAGTAAAAAAAAAAAAAAAAAGAACAAATAAATTAAACAGAACAAATATACAAATTAAATTAACACTGCTTTAAGTTGTCAGGTAGGTCTAACAGTAGTATTCAGGTAAGAAATAACACCTACAGAAAATGAATTAAGTAATCAAATGTAAAACAAAAAAGAACAGTGCATAGTCTTCCTTTTTTAAACCATTATTAAAGTGATTAGAGTAACTCAAGAGCAGTGAGTGATTTTGTTGTTTGAATTAGAGATTAATGACAGCAGGTTTAAGCTCTGTTCCATTCTCCGCTTTGGGGTACAAAGAATTTGAAACATGTGAGCAGTGATAAACTGATAGCGAACATCCTGACGTTGTCCACACTGCTGAGAGCAACGTGTAGATGAATATGTAAATATGTGAACACTTTACTTTCAAATTTTCAATAAACAAACAACATATAAATGGTGAGAAAACATCAGTTAACCCTTAAAGAAAATGTTTCCCTATATATGAATGATCAATATATTAAATGGTTTAAAAGTATATTTGAAAATATACAGAATAATATATTACAATATATTGATTAATACACAAGGAATTGCTGCTTTTCATATATTGAAAAATATGTGACAATATATTTACTAATATATCATAATCTATGTAATTTTATATTCAGTAATACACTTCATAATATATGTGATCAGATATGGTACTGCATGTGTAATACATTGCAGATATATTTAGTCATGCAGCATAAACACACATATATATATATATATATATATATAGAGAGAGAAATATATAATGTTATATATATATTTATATATATATTATTTTCAAGCTGTTATCATATGTATAAGTACACCAGCATGCTTAAAGTATTTACCCAAAAGACTATTACTGTGAAATGTAATACTTTTAAAATTCTTTACTTTTTTACTTTAAAATTACTTTTAAAATATAGTAATTACAGTCTTAATAGTGCTGACCAATCGTCAAGCGAACCACAGGCTCTACACTTCAGCACAATGGTAACCCTTAAAAACTCAGACATACCAGAAAACATTTTAACCCTAAAACAGGCAATGTGTACACAATATACATATTCTTTCTTCTCTTGTTGGAGGCATGAGAAATAATTTTTCATCCAGTACTGTTGTCAGTATCATAGTTGAGTATGTTTGGAGTATGTGGGTCACATGATATGGTTCAAATTTTCTGTGCTCGTTTTGTCAGTTTGACCTAAAGCCAACATGTCCTCCATAGTGCTGGACATTCTGACTTTGTATAAAGTAGGCATATATTAATCTTCTTAATTAAAAATATATATGCCTCAATTTTAGGACACTTAGACATGTCATACATGCAGCATATGTAGCATATTATTATTATTTTTTGCATCAAACAAATCAGAGAAACATTTATGACTTGGGCCTTTTTTATACCTTTATAGGACAATGTGTCCTGGGAGATACAACTCATAAAATCTAAACTAGGCTATATCAAATATTTCAAAAATTCCTTTGGATATGTTTTACTTAAGTCCAGATGATAATAAAAGTGACATGAAATTATTATTTTTTTGATGATCATTTTCCACTCTGCCTGTTTTAGGGTTAAATTCAAAAATAGAACATTAAACACTAATAGATCTACCCCCTATATTAAAGGGTTAGTTCACCCAAAAATGAAAATTATGTCAGTAATTATTCTCCCTCGTGTTGTTCCAACCCCGTAAGACTTTCGTTCATCTTCGGAACACAAATTAAGATATTTTTGATGAAATCTTAGAGCTTGCTCACTCCTGCATAGTCTGCTAGGTAATTGATATCTGCCAGCCCAGAAAAGTTATTAAAGACATCGTTAAAATAGTCCAAGTGACTACAGTGGCTCAACCTTAAGTTTATCAAGCGACGAGAATACTTTTTGTGCACAAAAACAAACAAAATAATTTTCTTATTGCCAAAGTGATTAAAGTGTGTAACAAAACTTTAAAAAAGAGACCTTCCCCGACTTCCTAGGTTGGATGAAAGCCTGTAGACTGATTTTACTGTAAAGGACTAAAAATCAAAAGGATATCACGTTATACTCCCAAAAGAGTCTCTCTACTATTCTATCACACATAAAACGAATGCTTATACGATGTTCAGGATAATGTCGAAAGAGAGATTCTGTACTGTAATGTCAATGTGTCTTGAAAAGAAAAAGGATTCATTCTAACATAGCCAGATCTATAGTCTCAAATATACTTTGTTGTTTTGTTTACAGCAGGGTTAATTGAGCTTTACATTTAAAATAATGTTCTTTTTCTTCAAAAGCCATTGCTCCAATAATATCTCCATCAACAAATTATCCATCAACAACATCTCCATCTAAAAATTCTACATCAACAAATTCTACATCATCCAATTCTACATCAACAAATTCTACATCATCCAATTCTACATCAACAAATTCTACATCATCCAATTCTACATCAACAAATTCTTCATCAACAACATCTCCATCAACGACGGCGCCAGGTAATTATGAACCTTTGAATTAGAACCAGATCTGTGGTGTGAATTGAACAAACTAACAGAGCAGCAATTTCTTTCAGTTTTTCTCCTTTGTTTTGCCTAAAGCACTCTCTTCAATTCTATGATACATAAAATGTGCTTACAATGTTCAGGATAATGCCGAATGAGCCATTCTGTACTCTCATGTCAATGTGTCATGAAAAGAAAAGGGATTCATTCAAACTATAGTCTCACATAGCCAGATCTATTTAGTCTATAGTCTCAAATACACTTTATAATCAAACTATCATAACAGTGTAACTGCAATTCTTCTTCTTCAAATAATATGCATTAGTAAGATTATAACTAAATGTTTAGTTTTATAATAAAAATTCTAAAAGTTATGTACGGATAATCAAGTAAACCAAAGTTGCCCTGATGATGGCAGTAATGGGCATTTTAAATTTTTACGTTATTTTCTTATAGCAATTTGCTTACTTATGCAGTTCAACAGAATTTTGTCAAAACATCATTACTGAATTCCTTTCCCATGATGCAAGTCTATTCATGCTCATCCAGTCTGAAATGTGGACTACAGGTTTTTCAGATTTTCCGTCGTGGCGTTTCCTCTTCGCAGCCTTTAGCAACTGCCTACAATGTGCTGGTTTTGGTCATAGTCTTTTGTCTAAAATGCCATTGAACTTTATTCATATTTTAGTTATCTGACCTGTTTTAGTTTTGGTCTAATTTTAGTTGACTAAATATCACAAGATTTAAGCCGACTAAATCTAAAATAGATTTAGTTGACTAAGATTCAACAGTCAGTAAATAAAGTACAAAAAAAGAACAAATAAATTAAACAGAACAAATATACAAATTAAATTAACACTGCTTTAAGTTGTCAGGTAGGTCTGAGTAATTAAGTAATCAAATGTAAAAAAAACAACAACAAAAAAACAAAACAAAAAAACAGTGAAATCACGTCACGTTTACATACCAATTTATTCAATAAATTGTTTAAAATTAGCAGCTTTACAGTTTTAAACATGAGAAAACCAGTATCAGTATCTTAATTTTCTATAAAGCTACTTTCCATTGAGTTCATGTTTTTACTCAATGACATTCAATAGAAAAAAATGAACCTTCTTGAGAAAAATTCTTTAAATAACTTAATTAAAATAATTATCATTCTTATAATAATAAGAAAAATAACGCTTTAATAATCTCCAGGGACCAATGTTAGTTCGAGGGTGCTTACCAGCCAGCTAACTTTTCATCTAACTTTTATCTCCAGAGCAAAATCTCAGTTGGCCAGAGTGATTCCACTTTATAAATCTTTAAAATATCCGGGACGCCATGAGCTCGGAGACTGTTGAAATAGTATTCTCAACTGAAATAATTGAAGGCTTGGACCCGGAAACAGTGTTCCTTAAGTCACAAGTTAACAAGCGGATAGCAGACTGGTGGGAGTTGCCTTGGATGGCAACATGCCCAGTGCATTATGGGTGTTGAAGTTTCCGTACCTACAGTTTTTGGCAAAAGGGAAGACATCAGCCTTTTTTCTTTGTTTTCTCTAGTCAGGTAGCTAAAAAAAACAAAAAAAAAACATCTCTACTGTAAATGCAGCTCAGTTTTTATTGAAAGCCCATTTTGCCAGCGGTGAAGTACCCCTTTAAGTGTTCCTAAACACTCTTGGAATATACTTCAGTTAGATTTTACTCTTAAAGGAACGTATATACATTTCTGTAGAGATTAAATATGTTGTTGTCGTTTTGTATTTTTTGTGTTCATTCTCTCTGCAGCACCGACAATATTCTATCCATTCGGCTCAGCAGCAGGAGACAGTGCACATTTTGACGCCTTTGTAAATGTTACCTTCTCCACTCCATTTGTGTTCTTTGGCCGCACGTACAACAACACATACGTGAGAATCCGGTTTCAATACAAGACTTAATATGAATGGAAATGTTGTGGTAAGCCATTTCAAACTGAATTTAAACTGATTTCTCTTATTTCAGGTTAATAATAACGGACTCCTTACATTCAGCCAACCTTTACCAGAATCTCTCCCTTACTACATTCCCAAAAATGGAACAGAAGATTTCATTGCTCCGCTCTGGATTGATCCTGATTATTTTGGGATACGTAACTACTCGTATCAGGAGTACACTAGTGGAAGTGTGCTCACTCGCGCCACTCAGGATATAAACCGGTATTTCCCTCAGAGGGGCTTCACTGCTTCTTGGGTCTTTGTTGCAACATGGGAATATGTTCAGATGTGGAATACAAGTGTATCTAATCTTAGCTCAGCACAGGTAAATCATTTTTTTATAAATATTTTTTTTTTTAGGCACAAGGTCACAGACTGTGTAGACTATGAATCATGATGTTGTTTTTTTCTTTTCAGGCAATCTCTTTTCAAGTCGTTTTAATTTCAGGAGGTGGTTTTTCTTTTATTCTGATGAATTATGGTGACTTTGCTGTGATATCTTCTCCAGTGGAGGTAAAACTAACAAGATTTATATAATATTCTATACAGGCTTTGTATGAATATACATAACATTCGTGTTTTAATAGGCTGGATACGACACCATAAACTCCACTGACTACTATCAAATTCATTATGCAAATAATGGCAGCTCCACCCCAAACCTCAACAGCACGACTAATGTAAACGTTCCGGGTCGTTGGGCTTTTCTTGTGAACAGCGGATTAGGTAAGACATTCATTAGCATATCAATTACTATTATCAGTTGTTGACCTGTTGTCATCCCGAGTTTTGAAAAACATGTATTTGATCATTTCCCATGCTGTCAGCGAATCACATTGATGTCTTAATGGGGACCTATTATCCAAAATTCAGTTTTACATGGTGCTTGCATATAAATGTGTGGACACAACCACCCTACAATGATAAAAATCTATGTACTCCTTTTTTTAAACAGTCTCATGGAACAACAAGCGTTTTCATTTTCTGAGCAGTATGATGTCATACTGCTCAGGCCCCACCCACGACCACTGACGAACTGTCCCGTATTAGCATAGAGGTATCCAGCAGCCATATCACCCAGTAGCCCAAGACTGGTTGCCCACTAAAGCTAAGCAGGGTTGAGCCTGGTCAGTACCTGGATGGGAGACCTCCTGGGAAAACCAGGTTGCTGCTGGAAGAGGTGTTAGTGAGGCCAGTAGGGGGCGGGGCGCTCACCCTGTGGTCTGTGTGGGACCTAACGCCCATAGCCGAGTGACTATAATGTCAAAGAGCACCATCCTTCAAATGAGACGTAAAACCGAGGTTCTGACTCTCTGTGGTCATTAAAAATCCCATGGCACTTCACGTAAAGAGTAGGGGTGTAACCCCGGTGTCCTGGCCAAATCCCATCCATTGGCCCTTGCCAATCATGGCCTCCTAATAATCCCCTTCCATTGAATTGGCCCTAACACTCTCTTGCCTCTCCACCTATAGCTGGTGTGTGGTGAGCGCACTGGCGCCGTTGTACTATGGCTGCTGTCGCATCATCCAAGTGGATTCTGCACACTGGAGGTGGTTGAGGAGAGATTTCCTGATATAATTGTAAAGCGCCTTGGGTGTACAGTAGTACATATGAAAGCGCTATATAAATGCCTCATTCATTCATTCATAGTTTGACGTCATCCTGCTCAGCCAGTTTCTGTCCGCCATTGTCTTAATGCCGGAGAAGGTGTAGCAACAAAATTGTCTTGTATGCGATTGAGGTGTTTTGATTTAAGAGTGAACAGTCTTCATTTACTCCTGACATCACAGGGGCTGGTTGCATAAACTGCTAAGACTAGTCTTATTACATTTCTAAGTTCATAACTTTTTAAAGTCAGTTACATAAAAATGTAGATTGGTCTAATTTAATACTAAAAACGTAATACTAAGTGCTAGTTGGTCATACTAGTACTTAAAGGTGCTGTATGTGAGATTGACAGCTAGCAGTTGAAATGGGTACCGCAGTCCAAATTCAAAATATCAGAGATCATTGGCCCTGTCCCAAATGGCACCCTAAGTACTCGCGGTCTTCCGCACTTTCTTGATGTAGCGCCGCTTTGATTGTCGGGAAGAAGTCTGCTGTGGAGCTCGCATCAGGGGTGCGTTTCCCGAAAGCATCGTTAGCCAACTATGTTCGCAAGTTCCGTCGTTATCAGCATAGTTCAACGATTTGGTGTTTCCCGAAACCATCGTTCCAATGAACGTTCGCAAACAGCATCGCAAACTTGTGTGGTTGGAACGACAGCTCTCGAGCTGTGGTTAGAAGCATAGTTTATAGTTTACATGAGATGTAGACTGAATAAATCCTTATCTTTAGAAAAATAAGCAAGCTGACGTTCAGTACAACCCGTGTTATTTATTTAGAATACATACAAATGTAATTTACGTCTTTTAGTTTGTCAAGAGATTTAAAGCACCGTTTTTTGAAGACTGCGCATGTGCGAACGTGCTCAACTATGTAAGAACAAGCCAAATATTGAGTCTGGTAATAAAGCAAAATAACTGAGAAAAATTAGAAATGGTCTTCAGATGCCATGTCTGTAACTTATATGACAAAATCTAGCGTTAATTCGATCTCAAACAGATTAATTAAAATAAGTTATTAGTCCACCACGTGCGAGACGTCATAAACCAACGTGGTTGAACGATACTTTGCGACATACGGTTTCGGGAAACAGTCGTGACTAGCTAGTTGATTTCTCCAACGATGCATCGTACTATGGTAGTTAAGCAGCGAGCTATATAGTTGTACGGGAAACACACCCCTGCTCGGCAATTGACAATGGAATGTGAGGAGACTTACACATTGTTAGTTGATGAGTTGATTTATTTAGGTGGGTGAGGAAGCTTTTAAGGTTTGTTCGCTGGCTTCCATGGCTGCAATATGCTGTGTTTTCCACCAACTGGCAACCTGTGGTGGCAAAATATTATTGGGTATCTTGGTGGTATTGGACAGAACAAAACAAAAACAGACATTCCAACACGGAACTCCCATTTCAAAGTGAAATAACTGACTGTTGAAGGAAGCGGAAAGGGGGCGGGGAGCAGTAGCTCATCTGCATTTAAAGACGCATGGAAAAATTGGTATTTACAACATGGTATAATAAATTATCTGAGGCATTTTGAGCTGAAACTTCACTGACACACACTGGTGACACCTGAGACTTATATTACATCTTGAAAACAGGGGCATAATAGGTCCCCTTTAAATGGCAAGTAACCCCAAAACGGAACGTTTCAGTAAGAAGACCAAAGATGATGGAAAATGACCTTAATACAAAATTTAAGAATTCTGAAAATTCTGAAGAAATAATAATAATAAATTGCAAAAAAAAATAAAAATTATACATGACATAATTATGTAATTCTATTTGTATTATATTATATAAGGGATAATCCATAGGTGTGCATTTAACCATTTTAATGCATGATGTGGAAGCAATGAACATATATATATTTTTTATAATGAGATTTTACCCCCATTAGATTCAAACACGAGCCCCATAAATCGAGAAGGGTCTGGCTGCAGACTTGATCTTGCACTCTCAGACTACATATGTAACATGTACTTAACATAGCAATAACGTAAATGATGCATAATTGCATGCAACTAACCCTCAACCAAATCCTAATCCTACCCTAACCCTATAGTAAGTGACCGTCACTTGCAGAGGAAGCACGGATGACTGAGAGTGCAAGTCTGCAGCCAGACGCTATCGGATAAATCAGTGTGAAAACAATGTCAGAAAAAATATGTTTTTTTTCTCTCTCTCTTGACAGCACCAGAAATATTCTACCCATTCGGCTCATCAGGAGACACAAGAAACGCTGCTGTTGATGATGGAAGCTCCTCAGTTATTCCACTGTTGAGCCCATTTCTGTTTTTTGGCCGCACATACAGGCAGATTTATGTACGAATTTTAATCCATTTTGATTCAAAGTCTAACTGTGAGTGGCGGATGGTTTATAAACTCATCTGTGATCAGTAAAACCTGTGGCTGTGATTTTGACAAAATGTCTCATGTTTCAGGTTAATAATAATGGACACCTCACATTCAACCAGGCTTCATCACAATATGTTCCCTACTCCTTTCCTGCTAATGGAGGCCAAGATATAATTGCTGGTCTCTGGACCGACCTTGACAACCGTGCGAGAGGTGTGGTTTCATATCACCAGTACACTAGTGGAAGTGTTCTCACACGCGCCACTCAGGATATTAACAGTCATTTCCCAAATCTGACCTTCAGCGCTTCTTGGGTCTTTGTTGCAACGTGGGATAAAGTCGCTTACTTTCCCAACACTAACACAGTAAGGTTGATGTACATCTGAAATGTGAATGTTTTCAGTTTATCCACAATTCAGTTCAGTTTCAGAATTAGTAGAAGGTCAGTCAATAATGCTCATAAAAATAATTTTAATATTACAAAACTGTAATTTTATAAAAAAAAAAGAAAATAAAAAAAAGATTAACAGTGCTAAAGTGATTATCTTTTTTCAATCTTTGCAGGAAACTTCGTTTCAAGTGGTTTTAATTTCAGGCAGTAATTTTTCATTTATTCTGATGAATTATGGTGACATTGCTGTAACAGGACTTCAGGTGGAGGTAAGAAGCTTGTATTCTGTGTTGAGAACAAAATGTTACTATTCACTAAAATATATAGCATATGTACTGTATATATACACTATTTATATGATTAATGATTTTTACACTTTCAGGCTGGTTATGACACAGTCAGCTCCACTGACTTCTTTGTGATTCCTGGATCAAAGAACGGAAACTCCACCTCAAACCTCAAGAACTCCAGTAATGTCCATGTTCCCGGTCGATGGGCCTTTAGGGTGGACAGTGGACGCAACACCTCTAATAGTAAGAAGTCTTGTCTTTATATATATATATATATATATATATATACAAGCCAGTGTTAAATTTCATATAACCCCATGTAATGTTTTTGTATGATTAATGTCAACAAATATGAGTATTTTATCTGTTTGTCTGTGTGTTTCCCTTTAGACAACATCATTGGACTTCAAATGAAACTTTCCTCATTTTCAGATCTTACACAGAGTGGAAACATTGAGAGTGTTTTACAGCAAGTACGTCACACTTAGGCTACTACAAATAGGCTATTTATACAAAATATGGTTCTAATAGATAATAGCTAGTTTGATCTGTCTCTCCATCTTTGTTTCAGATAAAACAGGTGCTGGTCAATTACCATCTGCCAAGCAACATAGAGCTGAAGTTAAGAAAACTGCAAAAGATAAAGCCATAAATTCAGTCTCCTTCAGGAAAAGAAATAAAACATTCTTGTTCATTTAGTGTCTGACAGCAAATATCCCATTGATCATGTGAAGACTGTGAAGATCCCAGTTTTACATGTGCTTTCATTTAAAGGATTTAATGGGCACAAAGCAGCATAAAAGTTTTATAAAAGAGGTACATATTTAAAAAAAATTCGATTACAACTTCCTTAAATCTTCCGCACTCGGTTTCTTTGCGTTTTTATCAGATTTTTTCGATGAGACCATTGTGATCTTTTTTTTTTTTTTAATCATTTAAATGAATCGATGATTCAGTTTAACTGGTCTTAATTATCAATTAACGATTCATACTGATCCGATCCACAATTTCAGTTCGGTGATCAAGGGTGTGTTACATTTTACTTGCTTTTTAAAGTGAGCTCCCTCATCTTCACAGTCAAAGTTTACAATTGATATTTTTTTCTTTTGTGTAATTTAATTTTCCTCCAACAGCACATACCTACAGGATTTTATTTCCTCCAACAACTTATATGCAAATAGCATGGTGCAAAAAAAACTAATTTATAAATAAAATAATAAATCAGCTCCATTGTGAATTCCAAGTTATTAAGGGCTTTATGCGTCTCATTTAAACCTTATGCAAGAGTTCTGGCAGTATAGTGGGAACTTATTCAAGGTAAGCAACGATGCAACAACTTTACCCAGTTTTGGATTGATATTGAACATCTAATATTTAAATTCGTAAAGATATAATTTTGTAATATAAAAATAAGGATTCGGTGCAAAATTTGGTTAACTTACTTATTAGGGTGAATTGCCCTAATGTGGGACACTGTCTAATGTGGGACACCTAAGGTCTAGTGTTTGTAGGTCCTGTATATTTGTTTATTATTGTTGTTTTTTCTGTTTCCTTTGATGCTGTTATGAGTGTAATAGATAATAGTTGAATAAATTCCTCTGATCCTCTATATATGTATGCTGTTATTGTTCTGTAAAGCATAATACAAAATTAAGTTAACGAGTGAAAGGCATACAAAATTGGAGTGGAACGCAGCCTGGTGTGGAAAATTACAATGAATAACAACATAAATGTATGTCTTTTTTATCTCACACAAAGCCATATAGTGCTCTGATTGTATAGATAACATACATTTAATGGTGTTTTTGCATCAATTTTAAGCCTAATTTTATTGAAAAGCATGACTGTTTTGTCATGACACGAGGATGAGTAAATTTCCATTTTTGGTAACTATTTCTTCTCTGTCTGCTCCTTTTTAGCCCCATTCATAGTGTTTGTCGTAGACTCTGTTAACAAATGTCAGCTGAAGAAGTTTAAACTAGTTCTTAACTGAAAGTAAACCTATTCTTTTCATTCATTCACTTTCACATTCATTTCATTCTTTAGAATTATAACTTTGAGTACATATTTGTACGTATTCTTATTTATGCATATTAAAATCGTAGCATTAATGTTTTGACTCTGTTGCATTCAAATGTCTTATCAATTAGCCTACGTTTTCAGTCGCATTTATTAAATGCAGTTTACTCAAGAAATAGGCTAATAACATGTCGCTCTGTTCGTGCTTTCTGCTGCAAACTCGTTTCGGAGGATTAACGTTAGCCTACATGCAGTTAAACAAGAATACACTTTAAAACCTTAAAAATACCTTATTTAATCGTTTAACCATTTTGTAATATTTAGCAGCTAGTTTATTTACAGTGAGACACAAAATGCGTTTTCTCCAATAAAACAATAATACACCAAAACCCAACATAAATTCACAAAAGTCATCAATTTTATTAGCTTGATATAATCCAAATCTTTAGAATCCATACGTTTGCAAGAAAGAGATCCAAATGCAGCCCTTTATCCAGTGAGTGATCTTCATCTCCATTTCACAGGCTATCAATCACAGCAGCGCAGTCCGTAACTGTCAAATCCCGCGTTCGTGATGATGAATTCAAATTCAAAAATTGCGCCCTCAAGAAGCGTTACGACATGTTTTACGGCAGTGATATCAAACGCTCATTGGCTCTCGCCACAGATTGCGACATGCCGTATCGCAGTCGGTAAACTACATTTGAAATGGAGAAGCGCGCGCGCCTTCACACAGAGAAAATGAAAATTTTCATGGATTAATAACTTAAATTCTGCTCTATACCTCATTCAAAACTATTATATACTGAAAGAGAGGACTGTGACTGCAACACATCGTCATGTGAACGACTTTTGGTACCGGTTTTGACATTTTCGCAATAAATAAATTATTGTGATTACACGTATGTTTAACAAGTATAACAAGTTTAAAGAAATTGTTATGGGTAGGAGTAGGATTAGATGCTAAAAAAAATATTTTAATGCTATATTGTTAATAAAATTGCCATTTCCCTAACGTTACACATCTCTGTACGTTTTATCCTTTTTATATTCTGTAAGTTATAAAATGTGTAACGTTATGTTTAGGTTTGGGAGTAGGGTTAAGGGATCTTCCATTTATCTATAAAAGGTAAATTATACAGATATCTTAATGATATGAAAGATTCGTAAATATTTAAAGTTTTGTAGCTGTAAAAACGTAATAATGTTACGTTTAATTGTTGCAGATACGTCCATATCATACGTTTCAGCATCTATCCAAACGTATAAAACGTACGTTTTCTATCTTTGAAAATTACGTATTAATACTACGTATTAACAATGAGACCAGGCTGGAATTTTCAAGGAAAAATGTATTAGCTAATAAGGTGTAGCCAAGATGTAGTAGTTTGTTTTATATATATACAAAAATACACATAATTTTACCCACATAAATGATTTATTTTGTTTGGGCATAAACCAGCATGTACACATTCAACAAATAATTAAACATACTTTGTGTTTCCATTTAGACGTCGTTGGACTTCAAGGGAAACATTCCTAATTTTCAGACCTAACATTCAGGGCTGCGTTTTCCAAAAGTGTCGCAATACGTCTTAGTAGATCGTAGAACCATTGCCACCATCTATTAGCCTGTCCATATTTTGTTTCAGATAATACAGGAACTGGTCAATTACGATCTGCCACGCAGCATAGAGCTGGAGTTAAGAAAAGTGCAAAAGATAAGGTTGTTGTCTTTAGAAAAATAAATAAAACAGTCCTGTTCGCTTTGTCGCATACTATAGTTTAAGTGCTGGAGTTAAGTGTTAACTATAGCATTCTTGGAGAAGTGCGTTTACTCAAGCCAGGGTATGAGTTGCTCTCCCTCTGTGCATTGGCATCTGTAAGGGCATAAGCTCCCCTGCGGATTCCTTGGGGTATAGAGCCTGGTTGACCAGAGTTATTGGGCAAAACGCAGCATGCATTTCTCTTGTTTGTCTACCTTTCTTTTCAATATTGCTTAAAGGTAGGGTAGGCTATTTGTTTTATAAACACTTTTTGTTATATTGCTTGAAACTCTCTTCACATCCTGATAGAAATTAATAATAAAAGTGGTCTAAATATTAACATTTGTACATATATCTTCTGTGGAATTCTCAGGACCAAAACATTTTCGTCCAATCATCACATTCACAAATGGAATGAGACAATGTCCTACCTGCCTGTCAACTTATGAACTTCCATAAGCCCACGCACTGACATCACGTCATCAGCGCTTTACATAAGACTGACAGTCGTGCCACAAACACCTCCTCAGACTCAGATTTTGCATTTCTATGTCAACACGATCACTCTCAAGTGTGTTCTGAAAAGGAATGTCGCTCAACAGGAAGGAGAACTCGATAGTGTCAAGGAACCGTAACTCCATCAGGTGACAGAAATGAAGAGTGGGAAAAACTTGGTAGAAACCCGGTTCTATGTTTATATGCTTTAAAGGGCTAGTTCACCCAAAAATGAAAATTCTGTCAGTAATTACTCACCCTCATGTTGTTCCAACCCCGTAAGACTTTCGTTCATCTTCGGAACACAAATTAAGATATTTTTGATGAAATCTGAGAGCCGGATCACTCCACCATAGGCTTCTAGGGGATCGAAACTTGCAAACCCAAGCGACGAGAATACTTTTTGTGCGCAAAAAACAACAAAAATAACGACTTTATTCAACTATTCATTTTCGTCTGTGTGGGCCTGAATGAATTCACGTAGTTCAACCCAGACGCGCTGCGCTGTTACACAACGTGAATTCATTCATTTCACAATATTACTGTTTTTAATGTATTTTTGATCAAATAAATGCAGCCTTGGAGATAAGAAGAGACTTATTTCAAAAGCATTTAAAAAATGTATAAACCCCAATAGGAATATGTATACAAGGAGGAGCATGTGCACTATACTATGCATTCTGGGAATTAACCTACATTCACTACATGGATATTTGTTTGAGATTTATCCATGCATGCATCATTTATATGAATACAGCTGCCTCATGTTTTCCATTCAGTATCTTAAACTAAAATGTTATTCTAACAGTTTTCTCTGCTTATAAGGAGAACAGACTGACTTTTTGGGCCAGAAGGAGATAGTAGCTAGTTTTTCAAAGTATTTTATTAGCATGTTTGTTTTAAACTACATACAATATTGTCAAAGCAAAAATGCCCACAGAACAACTGACACAAGGTATGTGTGAGATAAAAATATATTTAGAATTATCTTTGTAAAACTGAATGTTTCATTCTATTTAATTACATTTTGTATATGTTATTAATATTAATGTTAATTTTTAAATAGACAAAACAGAGTTGTTTAATTATATAAATGAAAATAGAAAAAAATAGAATCATATATATTTATAGAGTATGTAGTGTGACCTCAAGAGCTCACTGATGTCAATGTTCCAGGTCATCGGGCCAATAGCCAAGCTCAAAAGTTAACCTTACCATCAGTTTGTTCATGATGCTTTAATGAATTGCCTTTTTGAAAGGCAATTTAAATTTGTCCATGGAATAAAGATAGTTGTAAACATTTTGTATACGTATAGATCAGGTTTGTCAAGAATAAGTTTCCATTCATATGTTGTTGACGTGGAGGTGTATTTATTTTTATTTTTTTTGGAAAGAATATGAAGGATGGATGTTTCTTTGGAAATAAGTACATGTAAGTGATGTTACTCAACAGGAAGGGGAAATTTCTTTTTGTTTTTCAAGCATATAAATATACAACACGTACTTACGCACACAATCTTTTTTTTACGTCAGTATAGGCTCTCCAAAGTAGTTTTATGCTGAGCTTATGAATATTTTATATCCTCTAACCTAACCCAACCCCTACTTCGGCAGAATACACAACCCTCACACACCATTTCTCTACTGATAACAGTTTATTTCTGTCTGTAAAATAAACTGACACATTTAGATATATTTAATGAAACATTTAAGCATCTTAATAAGTGGATACAAATTGGAAAAATTATTTTATACTGTCTAACTTCTTTTCAATATTTTGACATTATTTAAAAACAAAAGTGAAAACAGCTTCCAGCACATACAGACTTTCACAACCATTTGTTTTAGTGCTGGTTACCTTTAAAAACAAATAAAAAATAGTGTTTATAGTAAAACACATTCAGTCATTTAGTCACTCTTTCCTGGTTTTAGTTCTTAATTGGAGCAGTACAGTGGCAGGAACTGAGGAATTAAATCCATGTGCATTTTGTTTTCCTCGATTGCTTAAACGCATTTCTTGAAACTATGCCTTGTATTCTCAGTACATTTCTCACAGTACAACACACACACACACACACACACACACACACACACACACACACACACACACACACAAAATGATTCCGCCTCAGCAATCCCGTCTTTGGTCTGGGTAGCGGGGGAAAATCCTCTTGCATGCCTGTTCCCTGCTGGCACGTATCAACTAATAATAATAATAATAATAATAATAATAATAATAATAATTTGAACTGAAATATTTGGCAGGCTTCTTCCATTCCATCATCTCTGTGTCCTAGAAAAATAGAAGTACTGATTACTGTAACTGTAACACATCTTTGTACAGTATGTGAGGCAATTTGATGCAGCTACGGTACATGTATGTGTTGTAACAGCACATAGTACAGCTCTCAAAAGTTACAGAGCAGTCTGAAGTACATCTACTGTACCTGTTTTTCTCCCGGAAGGTTCTTATGATTGAGGCGATGGTGAAGTGACTCAAATTTGGCTTTCCTCGTAGCCCAGCCTCCCTCATAGTCATACCATGGACAAAGATATGGGCAACTAGTGTCTTGTCTCCTTGCCCTTGCACTTCACCTTCCTCCTCCTCCACCCCCTACTCCTCTTCCTCCTTTTCCTCCTCTTCCAACTCCTCCACCTCCACCCCCTCCTCCTCCCCCTCCTCCTCCTCTCTTCCACCTCCTCATCCACCCTCTCCTCCTCTTCCACCCTCTCCTCCTCTTCCACCCTCTCCCCCTCCTCCTCCTCCTCCTCCTCCTCCCCCCCCTCCTCCTCCCCCCCCCCCTCCTCCTCCCCCCCCCCCCTCCTCCTCCCCCCCCTCTTTGAGTTTGCTCAAGGGATACAGACAATCTCAGACTCTTGACGTGTAAACCTTATCTAAATCTAAATCTAAATCTAAAGAATCTAAATTCTAAATGTCACAAGAAAAATGTAAAAGATTTACTGATGACAGCATTTTTTCTTTCTTTTTTTCCCATTCCAGATGATCCTCTTAATCACGGGGCCATAACACATTTAAAATCAGTCAACTTCCTGCTAATCCACATCAGGTAGAAGAGCAGCAGAAGAAGCAGTCTGAGGTAAGTCAAATCTTTCTCTTTAATGTTAATCTCCATAAACTATATTCTCAAATTAGAATGTTTGTCCTTTCTTGTGGAATGTATTGAAATAAAAATAATGGTGCTATATATATAGATTTGTTGGTACCCTTCCATGAAAAAAGAACCCACAATTTTCTGTAGTAAATGGAATCCATCATTGTTTAATCCAGGTTTAATTAAAAAAAAAATGTTGATGAATGAATGTGTACATAAGTATACAATCTGAGATAAAATAAGTTTGACACATTTTAAAGTAACTGTAGAAAAGTTTGTGTAAAGTTTTTGAAGTCATATATTTGACAAAAACATAAAATCCCTTTTTATTACTATATACACTAAGGTGCAAATTAAGATGCATATTTACTACAGTAGTTTACAGTTAAATAAATGTATGTACACAATATGTACATCATAATATAGCAGAAAAAACGTTCATAATTAAATAATTAATAATAATTAGATATTGAATATTAGCTTTAACCGTTTAACAGCTATAAATTAATACAGTCAGATTTGATTGAATCATCTGATTTTTAATTAGGGTTTTTATTAAGAGATATCCTTGATTAACATGGTTTAAAGGTCCCATAGCATGGATTATTTTATTATTTTATAATGTTTCCTGGGGTGCCCTTATAATGCTAGTATGTTTTTTTAGATAAAAAATTGTCATAATTTAGAAATGAAAAGCCTGATTTTAGCCTCTGATTTGAACGCTCTGTTTGAAGGGGCGTGTCTGCTGTGAGACTTCAGTGTAAACGCCCGCTGCTGTGATTGGCTGTGAGACCTCAGTGTAAACGCCTACTGCTATGATTGGCTGTGAGACTTCAGTGTAAATGCTCACTGCTGTGATTGGCTGTGAGACTTCAGTGTAAACGCCTACTGCTGTGATTGGCTGTGAGACTTCAGTGTAAACGCCTACTGCTGTGATTGGCTATGAGACTTCAGTGTAAATGCCCACTGCTGTGATTGGCTGACATGCTTGCATATTAAATAGCTAGTATTACATGTGGAACTCTCTCAAAAACGTTTGACTATTACAGCTATTATACGTTTTTACTATTACAGCTATCGAGATTAACGAATCGTGAGAAGTTTTTAAAGTATTTAGATCTATTCCCATCACATAAAAGGTTGCAGTGATGAGCATTGAGCAGATGACAGTCTGATGATTGCGTCAATAAAGATCTTATCATTGCAACACAGTTTCTGCACTCTCACTAATGATTTCACCAATGCAAACATGATGTAAATACACTAAGAGCGTTATTGATTTCATAACGAGTTTTGGCAAGATAAACTCGCTCTGTGTGATTGACAGCTTGGGCGATTGGAAAGGGATTGTTCTTTGATCGCTTTCTGTATATATTTTAATCACAGTTTAAATAAGAATATTTTCATCCTACTAAGAGAAACTATGTGAAGTTGATATTTTAGTCACTGGCTTGATTTACTGATGCATAAACAGTATTGAACGATTTTGAGAGAAAGATTATCTGTCTGAACTTGAACTGAACTGAACTTGGACAGTGAAGGTCTTCATCTGTTTAAGCTTGTTAACTGTTCAGTCCTGTTCAGCTGTTGCTGTTCTTGTCGGTGTTACACACATCACTCTAGATGTTTCAGGAGTTTTTGGAGTAGCCATTGTAACACTAGAGTTGTAGAATGTCTTTTGTTTTCTTTTTATTACTATCCTAAAACTTATTTAAATACCAAATTCAGGAAACATCCAAGGATGTAACGCTCTAAGGATGTGACACCTTCAGTAGTCATAAAACACCACACTTAGTGAGATTAACCAGTTTTTTCTTCAAACAAAAGTGATCCAAGTCATTTGCTGGTAAATTGGTGTACACTGATGCACTGTATTTTGTTTTACAGCATAGATTGTGAAGGTCTCTGATAGAAAGATGTCTTCATACCTTTGTTTTACGGTGTTTTTAAAAACACTACAAAGATGTTTTATTAGATTAAATATTTAAGAGTTCCCTGTGCTGCATTCTATGTACACATACCACCCCAAAATTCATGGGAGCATTGTCTTATTTGAACAAAGGGAAGCCGAGAACACTTAGAGCTCACTAAAATTACAGCAGATTAGAGGAAACAGTTGTTTTTCAAAGTTGTTTTGCAAAGTGTAAGGAAAACAGACACACTTTCGTAATAAATTGACCTTGAATTTACTTTTGTGCAAACATAATTCCTGTATAAAGATTATTTTTGAATTTTATCCATAGTCTTTACAAGGACATGTAACTTTATAGTTCTTAATGTGTTTGCATTACAACAGTGTTGCATAGTTCCTCTAATAAATCTGACCGAAGAGCAAAACATTTACAAAGATTTTTAGCACATATACGGTAGTAACTTTATTTGAGTCAAAAAAGATGGTGATAACAATTGAAAACAAACTATAATCTTTAATGTTAAGCGGGATGTTGAAATAAACTATTCTGTGGACGTTAAACAACTTAATATAATATTAAGTATAATATAATATGAAATACTGGTTTGTCAAAAAGAGAAAGTTCAGTCATATATTTAAAAAGCCTCTTAAATGAAAGGCCTGTGTCATCACACACATTTTCCCATGTGCGGAATAGCATGAACTTACCGGTACATCGTTTTGTCTTCAAAACTAAACACAGACCAACAAACAAAGAAATGTGAACAGTGTGATCTCAAACAAGATGACAAAATCTAGAGGAGTAATAAAAAGTCATTTGCAAAACCATATTTACAAACGTGTAACAAACTTACAAATTGCCCATCATTTGAGTTTTCTACATTCTGTATATATGCATCATAAACAACGTTTGTATGGCATAACTTATTTTCTTAGTGATTTGGGGTCTTGAATTTACATGGTGATTTCTGCAGTGCACACGTAATTTTTTTATTTTATCTGTGAGTTTTACCAGCCTCAAACTTTAATGAATGTGCAGCTCTCAGTTCAGTGTAGTCAGATGTGATTCAGTTGTAACAGATTAAGTGTAAAATAGCATAACTTACTTTTGGTGTTGATGCTTTGTGTAATCCGAAATCATAGATGGATCTAAAGTTGCACTAAAAGAAATTTCAATTTAGTCAAACACTCTCAAGCAGAAAGACTATCACTTAAATTCTTAATTTGCATTTATTCCTATAAACACTGAATGTTGACAGTTCTCAAAGAGTCCAACAAACAAAATAGTGACTAACACTAGTGGAGTGATAAAAACATCACTTACAAAAAAAATTTACAAACTTTCGCAATTGCTCACGAATGGATTTTGTGTATTTATTGTAAATGTTACTTTTCAATGTATGTTGAGCCCTCTTTTCTTACTGATTTGGTCTTTTGAATTTTACAGGTGTTTTGGACACACATACAGTAACTCCTGTATAAAGATTATATTTGAAAGTTATTCAAGAGTGTGAAACTTTGCATCACAGCGATGTGACATAACCCTGACAAAATATGTTGGCATGTAAAAATACACACAAAGAGTTTGGCACAACTATTTATACACACACACACACACACACACACACACACACACACACACACACACACACACACACACACACACACACACACACACACACACACACACACACACACACACACACACACAACTATATATTGTGTCGCTTTGATAGACAGGCATGAAAACAGGTCAGCGGTAAAAAAGGTGAGAAGGATGCGGCAGCAAAAAATCCAATCAACTTATATATATTTGACAAAAACACAATTTCTACACAGTGAGCCTTTAAGTAAATAAAAAGAAAAACAAAACTACAAGCAAAAACTCCCCGTGGGGGAAAACAAAACAGGCATCTGGCAAAACTGGAAACACAAGGGAACATCGACCACAAACAAGCACAGGACTGCAAACATAGGGAGGCAAACAAAAGAGGGTAACGAGGAAGGCAGGTGGGGCAAATAAATCAATAATCAGGTAACAAGATGGGAGGGGCTAGACAATTGAAAGGAGAGCACATGGCACAAGGAAATACATGACAAGCCATGTGCTCACAACAAACCAGACTATACACAAACTCATGACAAACTGGGAGTGTCAGAGCTCTGTCACCAAACCAAGAAACAAACCATACAGAAGTGACAGAACCCTGACAATATTAGATCCGACCCCAGACACTGATCTCTGCCAGAAGAAATCAGTCGTCTATTAGCCTGAGAGTTTGACTGAGAAAGCATGTCATCCTTTTGAACAGCAGTTGGTGATGAAGTCTTGACATCTGATCAGTTACTCTCGCTCAGTTTCTGTATGATTACTGAACTCTATGTTACTGAAGTGATGTTGATGCAAAGTGACATTGGTGTTTTCAATTATTATTATTTTTATTCTGTGTGATCCTCATTTTTTTAATTCTTTGTAAAAACAGTCATTGGCTACTACAGTCAGAAGAGGGAAATATGTCAGTTTATCATTTATCAAGTCCCGTAGGTTGCAAGGGGGGGCCATCGTAGATCAAACTTGTTGGTCCAGGGCAACACCTTGAACTCTTCATCATGTTTCTCAAACCATTCCTGTACATTGTGTGTCAGGGGGCATTATCCTGCTGAACACCATTGTCATGAAGGGGTGTACCTGGTCTGCATAAATGGTGGCACGTGTCAAATTTGTGTCCACATGAATGGCCGGACCCAGGGTTTCCCAGCAGATTATTGCCCAGACCATCACAGCGGCTTGTTGTCATCCCACAGTGCATCCTGATGCCATCACTTCCCCAGGTAAACGGCCCACACGTACACTGCTGACCACGTGATGTAAAAGAAAACAGGACTAGACGACCTTCTTCCACTGCTCATGGTCCAGTTCAGACCCTTGTGTGCCCATAGTGTGTTTGACGGTTGACAGGGATCATCACAGACACTCTGATTGGTCTAGCAGAAGAGTGTGATGCACTCCATAACCATTATTACAATTGTGTGTGACTTGTGCCACAGTAGACCTTCTGTTGGCTCAGACCAGATGGGATAGCCTTCATGCCCTCGTGCATCACTGAATCTTGGGCGTCCAACACCCTGACGTCGGTTTGTCCTTCCTCAAACCACTGTTGGTAAACAGCATTGCCGTTTCAGAGATACTCTGACCAGGGGCTCGTTCTTCGCACGTTGCTTATTACATCCGAGATCAAATGACACATCCAAGATGAAATCATCGTGCTAATCATGATCTGGCTTACTCGGTTCTTCGAACACACTTGCCGGATATGATTAGTATCGCTGGATTGAGTTATCTGAGATAATTGCGCGTTCATGCGCTGGGTTAAAAGGGGATATGTATCGATAGTAGAAACCTTGATCAGCAATGCTGCTATTGGCTGTTCAGCGTGGCCAAAGAGCGCGCTCAGTTTTTCTCCTCAGCAGAGTAAGAACAGTCGAAGTTTATTCGGAATTTTAATGTTTAATCAAAACGCCAGGGAACACCTCAAAGTCTGCAAAAGCCAGGAGAGAGGGCTGGCAAAAAGTAGCAGACAATTTAAATCCGTAAGAAGTGGCCATGTTAGATGTTTTTTATCACTTAATAGCCTAGATATTTTTGTATTTTAATAGTTGCATAATTACTTTGTTCATTGTAATGTCAGAGTCACCACACTAGAACATGGGAACAAATAAAAGTGAAGTACAAAAATATTCTACATAATGGAAATTTTTAGTTATATTATAGTCTCTTTTATAAAAGGCACTGTTAAATAAATGGTTATCTGTTTATAAAAGCAATCAAGAAAAAGATCTTAGTAGCCTACACTGTAAAATAATTTTTGCTGCATTAAATTAAGGCCGTATAGTCATTTCAACTGTTAAATCTTGAGTAATGATGAATTGCTTTGACTTGTGAAAGTGAAAACTGATAAACTTATGTTAATGTAAAAATATTTTGCCATGAGTTATTGATCACATTTTTCCTGAGTGTAGTTCATTGTAATGACATTGTGTTTTCCTCTTTTGTGCACTTTTACATAATACACCAACACTTGTATCTGTTCCCAAGAAAGTGGTGGCTGAAATATGTGCAGTAAGTGGACATTTTCTAACTTTCCAAAGGAAAGAAAGTATAAGTCTTTGTAATGTCCATTTGTTTCCATTGCACTGGACAGTGAATACACCCTCTCAGATAACTGTCATATGGAGGAACTAGCCTACCTGCAAGTGCATAAATAACTTTACTTAATTTATACTTGTATGCTTTATTGCTGCAATATAAGTTGCAGGATTCCACATCTACAGAAAGGCCTACAGAAGAGTCTGCACAGACAGAGGAGACATAGGCCTACAGGTGGGCAGTGTATAGCCAACTTTTCCTTTTTATTTGTTGCATGAGGCATGTGTCTAATATCTCTTGTTGCAGGCACTTGACCACTGGCTTTTCTTTACAAAGAGCAATTGAAATAAAACTCAAAGAACTAAGTATATTTGTCTTTTATTCAACATTTAATGAAAAGGTTTTTTTGTTTTGTTTTTTTGTCAATGTTGTGTAATATGGCACATGCAACAGTGTCACAGGCCCTGTCAGGTGTGCAACCCTTAGACTTTTCAGACACTGAAATCTTCCCTTTAGTTAGCCAAAGTTCATTTCATTGTGTGCCCTTGTCCTGGCTAGAGCTGCATTCTAACTGGTTTGGGTCAGGGAATGGGGTCATAAAACACTTGTCTGCAGGCAGGAACATGTCATAATCACCTATGAAAAAATGCAGTTCTGTTAGGATCAGCATAAGTGTATGTAATTGTGATAGATGTGACCAGTAAAGGAAAAGGAACACGGAGGCAGCAGGCTACTGCAAACGTTTAGGGGTTTATTTCCACAGAATGGGGTTACAAAAGTAAAGCAAATGTTGACCCAACTGAGGTAAACCAAACATACCAAAAAAATGAAATAAAAAACAAACAAACAAAAAAAACGTACAATAAAGATGAGTCACTGCATTTGCCTCTCAAACATTTACAGAGGTCTAAGGTCTACAGGACCTGTTCTCTCACAGAACACAACTCCCTCACACAGAAACAATTAATCAATTTATACATTGGTGTCCAGCACCAATTAACACAAAAAGGGGGATACAAAGACATATAATGGCCATTACACACAATAAACAAATATGAAAACATCAAATATACATAAACAAACACTTCAAATAATACTATGAAATAACTTCACTTAATAAATGTACTTCTTATACATAAACAACAAAAATAAAAGCGAAATAGTCCTTGGAGTTAGCCCGGAGCAGAAACCATAATGGTCGCGGCCCGATCATTGGCCGGAACCATATGTCCGATGTTTCCACCCGAACCCCCCTTTGATGGTGCACCAGCTCACGGGACTCCGATGTAACAAACAGACAAAAAAAAACGTTAAGAATAAACTCAAACTAAACGTTAAAGAGTGTGCGCACTTAACTCCAAACTAAAGTTTAAATAAAGTTTATTAAACCAAATTAATGTTGTTGTGTATTCTTTGTTATAAACAAAATCCATTTAATAAAAAGAAACAAACTAACCTGACCCAGGCTCACCAACATCCACCACAGTAATACAGTGAGCTTGATATTTAATTGTGGAACTTTCCTTACCACTTTCAAATAATGTGCATAAATGTGAATCTCTGAAAATTCTTAAGTCATGCACAGATCCTGGCCATTTTGCTTTCACATTTGTGATATGGAACATTTTAGTCAACTGCCTTTTTTTTATTTGATATAATATTATTATTCTGGAATATTAAGAATCCCAATAGTAACTGGGCTGCACATTTACATTGTGAACCCCCTTTCTGTTCACATAATCCCCTTCATTGAGGCCTTGATGGCAGTCTATGGTAGCCTATAGTCTATGGTACCATTACCAATAACGTTAGTGAAGCCTGAGTGACATATACTGTAATCGGCATGGTCATGATTGCACGATCTTCATAAAAAATTATGATAGCCTAAAAAAAAAAAAAATTGCTTTAAAAAAAACTGCTTTACAACATTGGGTCTTCTTGGAAATGCCACAAAAAACCTAAAATTGTTTTTTAAACCTAAAAGCGCAAGGTAAACTCCGAATGACACGACAGACAGCACTTTCCATCAAGTTCTCTGCATCTCCAATAGTGTAAAGGAAAGAGCCACTCGCAAATAATCTTAGGGCAATGCAAACAGTTTGTTCTGTAGTTAAAGCCCGACTCCGACAAGTCGAAAATAAATGTGCGTTTCCAACAAATTAATAATGTAAACGACAATCTCACGAGTCACGAGAAAAAATATAAATCTCAGAAAGTGCACTATCGCGCTGCGCTGGACTTCCCGTATCAGCTCCGCTTATGAAGCCGCAGTCTAATCCTGTTTACATGAAATAAGCCTGCTCCCGAGCAGGTTTAAGCTTGCACACCTGTTGCTATGACAGCAAGTCCAGGATGAGCGTCGAAGAACCAAACAATCCAAGATCATGCCAAATCGTCAACAATCAAATCCAGCTAACTGAGTTAGCGACGTACGAAGAACGGGCCCCTGGTCGCCTTGCCATAACAATTTGGTCCTTGTCGCTCAGATCCTCATTCCTGCCCATTTCTCCTGCATCCAAAACGTTGATTATGAGAACTGATTATTTGCTTACCATCTAATCTACCAAGAACTTAATATGTGGCCTTGTTAGGAGATGATTAACAATATTCGATCCACCTGTGACTGGTCATAATGTTTTGGCTCACCTGTGTAAAAAGAACTGGGGCATTAATATCATGTGCATTTAAAGGTCCCATGACATGAACATTTCACTTTATGAGGTTTTTTAACATTAATATGAGTTCCCCTAGCCTGCCTATGGTCCCCCAGTGGCTAGACATTTTGATAGGTGTAAACCAAGCCCTGGGTATTTTTGAGAAAATGAAAGCTCAGACGGGCGAATCTAGAATCTTCCCTTTATATCGTCATAAGGGGAAAGGTCACCTCCCCTTTCTCTTCTTTGCCCGCAAAGAGAATTTGGCCCGCTCATGAGAAAATGAGCTGCGCGAGCGCGATATTGTTTTTTCCTCGGGAGACATCATGGCTTGCAAACGAGCGAATGTAGCATGTCTGAAACGGACTCTCTTACACCAAAAGACCACACGACCACTCAACAATGAGATCCCATGTTTTTTTCTCTTTAATCTGTAAACAAATAGAGATCATCGGTGGATCAACGGGGCTTCAGCTTCTCTCTCTCTCGTGTACACACATAATATTCACAGAGAGAAGCAACATTGCATGTGCTCGTAAGCCTCGTGCACAGGTAGACTGAGGCTATTACCAAACTTAAACAAAAATAAATAAATAAATAAAACACATGTAAATAAAATAATAAATCTGATTACCATAGATTTATAATCTTCCTTGGGATACATACATCAGATAATACATAGTATATTACATTAATTGTATACTAGATTGCATAACCATATGCATTTATCCAGATAGTTATATGCATTAATTCAGATATTTATGTTATAACATGCTATGATGAAACAAATAATCAATTATAATACCATTTGTACACAAATCCAAAGAAAACACTCAAAGCGCATTTAACAGCATACCATGTGCAGGCCGCACTATGGGCTGAAATATGTGCCACCAGAAACTGAATTTGAATCAATTATATTTGAATTTGAATTGCTAAACTTGAATAATTGCATTGGAAAACTGAATTTGAATCACATAATTAGAAATTGTATTGTTTAATTTGAATAATTGCATTGAAAAACTGAATTTGAATTGTATAATTTGAAATTGAATTTATTTGTTTGGAACTGAAGTCCAATACAATTTGATCCTCACTGAAAATTCAACTCTCTATATATCCTCACATTCAGTTCTCACAATTCAGATTCAGATCACTAAATTAAATTTCAAGTTACTGTGACAGACATCCGGGTAGTTGGAGGATGAAGGAAGAGCAATCGAGCGCAGATCGATAGATAGAGTTATCCCTTATATATATATATATATATATATATATCTGCCTGAATCAGCCTGAAGCCTATAACTATAGTTATAGGCTTCAGGCTGATTCAGGCAGATATATAAGGGATAATGTATATAGCAGGTGGTTGTTATAGCGAATAATGTCTTGAATCAGCCTGAAGGGGTTGTTATTCGCTATAACAACCGCCTCGCAATACATTATCCCGCTTATTACATGGCTACCTACAAAATAAATAAATAATTTGACCCAAATTATTGATTTAAAAAGGAGTTTATTGATTTAAAAACGATTGTATTGCTTCCGCTAAAGAAAATAGCCCGTTCCGCGTCCATAGCAACGCTCTGTTTTTCATGGCAACGGTGTGATATACTTCGCAGCGCTCTGTTATCAAGAAATAACACACCGCATTCTACATTGGGATTCAACCAAGCCATGTAATAAGTATATCACACCGTTGCCATGAAAACAGAGCGTTGCTCTGATCCTCCCGATCACCACTATGTCTTTGGCCGGTCCCATCTGGATCAGCGGGGACCGAGGTGAAGCTGTGTTCCTGCCCGGGAGAAGAGACGCTGCCGCGGGCCATGGAACTCTCCGCCTCCCGCCACCGCCGGACCTCAACACATTCTCACCTGTGAAATGTTATCCCTTGCTGATATATATATATATATATATATATATATATATATATATTTTTTTTTTTTGTATTTCTTTCGTTCGAACATCCATAAGCAGCACAACAGTCTGGCATATTTAGTGTTGAGTGATGATCCTGCGACACTGAACTCTATCTATCGATATCGATCTGCGCTCGATTGCTCTTCCTTCATCCTCCAACTACCCGGATGTCTGTCACAGTAACTTGAAATTTAATTTAGTGATCTGAATCTGAATTGTGAGAACTGAATGTGAGGATATATAGAGAGTTGAATTTTCAGTGAGGATCAAATTGTATTGGACTTCAGTTCCAAACAAATAAATTCAATTTCAAATTATACAATTCAGATTCAGTTTTTCAATGCAATTATTCAAATTAAACAATACAATTTCAAATTATGTGATTCAAATTCAGTTTTCCAATGCAATTATTCAAGTTTAGCAATTCAAATTCAAATATAATTGATTCAAATTCAGTTTCTGGTGGCACATATTTCAGCCCATACCGCACCACGTGCGTCATGCACGAATCTATGAATCTGATTCGTTCCCCTTATAACACTCTTAATACAGTACATATTTATTAACAGGCAACCAGATCTCTTTTCTTTCACTAAACAGAACTAATTAAAGAACATACCTGTAAACAAATAGAGATCATCGGTGGACCAACGGGGCTTCAGCTTCTCTCTCTCTCGTGTACACACTAAGCATAAAATACTAATCAGTTAGCATCATGATGAATTTCATAAAATCGTATTGCTACACACTTCATCACGACCAACATGCTCAAATGATGAAACACACTCCAATTACACTTATTGAGCGACAATTATGCCTTTAGACAATAAACATCATCATACCATAATATTCACGGAGAGAAGCAACATTGCGTGTGCTCATGAGCCTCGCGCACAGGTAGACTGAGGCTATACAGATGGCAGGAGGGGAAACCAAACCATAGACATAATAAATACATAGAGGCCCTATTGGCCGCTGGATCGTACGTCAACGGCGCCGCCATACTGCGGAGGGCAACTTTCCCATACCTCTCATAACGAGAATTGAGAAAAATGCCTAATTCGTGTGCTGCTTGGGGCTTTACAAATCGACACACAATTGAAAACAGGTCTCAGGGAATTACCTTTCACAAGCAAAACTGAAAATTTGTTTCTGGTTGTATTTCATTTACTATTTTTATTTTCAGAGGAGAAAGGCCGCGAAATTTAAAAATACTACTGTTATTGTGTCACGAAATGTAGTTTTAAGAGTTTTTCTGTCGACAATGTAGTTGTTTAAAGCTCAAATCTGTGGTTTATTTATAAAGATAGCGCCTATTTAAAAATGTTATCTGACCGTTTCGGAGTTGTGAGATCCAGCGATCACCGGGCGCTCAGCGCTCATGTACCCCGCCGAGAACAGCCTTACCTCGGCTGGTCCTTCTGACGTTCGCCGCTGGATCTGATGTCTTTAGTCTAGTGGTTAAACATGAGAATAATTCGTCTTGTGTATATCTAACGGGCGATCTTTGGTCTCAATAGTCTATAATTTGTTCCTTGGCAAATCGTTTTGGCTGAGGGCAAAGTGAAGTTTCATAACTTTATATATTTAAGCTATTTAACTTTAACGTTGTAGCCTGCTGTATGTTTGACTCAATCGTTTACTTTATTTCTTGACTTGTATAGCTTCTTATACCTTTTAAAAACTGAAATTTAACAAAAAGAGACAGGGTTGAGTCATTTTATTTTATATAGCCTATGTAAGAATATTTTAAAATACATAAATTTACATTATTTATTATTGTTATTATAATAATATACCACTTGCGATTATCAATCTATTATAGTTATGCTGTTAAATTATTGTACTATTCATAGTAACTATTTAACTTATTATTTTTTATTGTCTATATTCTGTAATTTATATTTTATATTATATTGCTATCATTATAGTATTATACATAAACTATATGCTATTATCAATATATTATTATTATTATTATATTATAGTACTTATGATATTATATAATTATACTTTTCATTACTATTTTATTTGCTGTATACTGTTTGTTTATTTTATTGACTAAACTATTTACTATTAGCCTACTTCTCACTTTATCTTATATTTACTATTTGCATTGCACTGTAGTAGACTGTACCATATCATATGTATTACCATAAAGGATCCATCAGTTATCTTTGTTGTTGCTAAAATCGGGTCAATGACAGAATATGCTTTTTCCACAATAAGAAAACTTTATTTAATTTAATGTGAAAATTAAATTATATCTCAGTATGGGGGTGTTCACAATTCTTATCCAAGAATAAAAAGACAAATACATGACAAGCCTGAGCTTTGGCCATTCCTTATAAAAATATTTTATAAGTCTAACTATCGAGATTTTAAATAACTAGGGATGGAACTTTTTTGTACACCAAATACAAACCACTGAAATCGGTTGATAAATGTCATTTTTTTGGGTTTTTATCCAGAAAAACCGCATCTCACCTGTTTACTTGCATTTGATTACAGCGCAGTCTTGCCCTCCGCAAAATGGTGGACGCGTTGACGTATTGCAGCAACGTTCCAAAGCGGCCGGGTGTCTATGTATATGTCTATGGGGGAAACCCCAGAGGTGTTCCACCGATGACGCTCCCTCCCCAAACAAAACACCCAAAGAAAAGTTCTGCTATTTTAATACTATGTTCTCTTGCTCATGAACAATAATCTGAACAAAATTCCGTGAGGTTCATTAAGAAAAAACTTAGTATAAACAATAAATTAAAGAAAATAATATAATGTAAAAAAAAAAAACAAATCAAAGAATAATTCACACCAGTTACACAAAGCATGGCAGTTGCTCAGTGTTTGGATGTACAAATGAACACAAAAGTATTTTTTTAGTTCCTTCATCCGAGCCTCTGAAGAACCAGTGGGTTATGTGAATTTCTGATGTGTTATTGTTCAAGTTCAGACAGATAATCTTTCTCTCAAAATTGTTCAATACTGTTTATGCATCAGTAAATCAAGCCAGTGACTAAACGATCAACTTCACATCGTTTCTCTTGGTAGGATGGAAATAATCTTATTTAAACTGTGATTAAAATATATACAGAAAGCGATCAAAGAACAATCCCTTTCCAATCGCCCAAGCTGTCAATCACACAGCGCGAGTTTATCTGTGAGTTTATCTATACTTGCCAAAACTCGTTATGAAATCAATGACGCTGCTCTTACTGTACTTACCTCATGTTTACATTGGTGAAATCATTAGTGAGAGAGCAGAAACTGCATTGCAATGATAAGATCTTCATTCACACGATCAACAGGCTGTCATCTGCTCAATGCTCATCACTGCAACCTTTTATGTGATGGGAATAGATCTAAATACTTAAAAAAACTTGATAATCTCGATATCTAGGATTGCCAACTGTCCCGAATTAGCCGGGACGTCCCGTATTTTGGGCCTAATTTATTTGTCCCGTACGGGACCTCCCTTGTCCCGATTAAATAGACTGCTACGCTGATCTAACCACTGGCTGAAACAACAGCAACACGACACTTGAGAATGATCACGACACCACATCATCCACAGCCCGCCCCACACTCACGCGCATCATTCGAATAACAAACTCTCAAGTGAGAATTAATTATTCATTTGGGACACATCATTGTTTGATTTGCGAACAGAATCCTCTGCTGTCTGGTCCCGGTTCGAGCCGGACTCGCGCTAACGGCAAATCCTTTTCACTGTCCGGCCGGGTTTTGATTTCGGCAAATCAGTTTTGGTGAATTCAAACAGTGCGATTATTGTTCATGAGTCCAACATCCAGCCACGCAAGAAAACATTAAATCTTCCTGAGGGAATAATATGCTGATGTGATTTTCTGCCCAAGAAACATTTATGATTATTATTAATGTTTTTTTTGTTTAGTTTTTTTTGTTTGTTTTTTAATCAGGATTCTTTGATGAATAGAGGGTTCGAAGTAGATTTATCTGAAATAAAATAGCTTTTGTAACATTATAAATGTCTTACTGTCACTTTTGATTACTTTAATGCGTCCTTGCTGAATAAAGTAGGCTTTCATTTCCTTAAAATGTATAATGTTACAAAAGCTTTCTATTTCAGATAAATGCTATTATTTTGAACTATAGTTTGTGTGTAATGTGACTTTTTTGTGTGACCTTAAAATTCGTTTTAGAATTAACATTAAATTGTACATAAATAGGTTAAGCAAAACAAATGTGTTTATGTCTGAGACAGTTTTAAACACATACGAACCTGAAAGGCACAATATGTAATTTTATTGCTTTAAAAATAGCAAAAATCACTATATCTATGTTATATATATTTTTTAGTTGTGTACTTACATTATCCCGACTGTTTCCAACAACTTTCAAACCAGGAGAAATTTTAATTAATTCGAAGTTTATTGCACGTTTCTTTATTCCGTTTTGTCGCAGTCATATCCGCGTTGTCCCTGGTTTCCGCTCGTACTGCCATGGTAACCAGAGCCCTCTGATAGTAACCAAGACGACAGACGTGGACCACTGTAGTTCGCAATGTCTATCTGCACGCTGTTGTTATTTCGTTCAAACATTATGGACCATGGCAAGCAGACTTTGGATAAAAAAGGAGAACTAAACTGAGAATCACTATCAGCGCGGTGTTTTCGAGATGTCGAGAGCTCCCATAGACAGTAACGTTATATAAACGAGAGCTCCACGTCCGAGACTTCAACCGCTCCTACATGTACTTTATTAAACAGGTGAGCACATTTACATAAAACTAATCAATGTTATATAGCTCAACATGATGAAATGTTAGAATATGATCTGTTTGTTATTCTAATGTTGATCTAGCTTAACGTTACTGCTAGTCTCATACAGACAAACTAACACATACATTTCAACACATTGAAATGCAGTTTAGTGTGATAGTGTAATGTTAGACCAAGTGAAACAGCGCTGCGTTACCTCACAAGTTTAATTTGTCTAATAAACTGACCTGTGAGTTGTAATTCTGCACTCGTGTAGTTCGGTAGAATGAAATGTCCATATTCCTTTTATATCTGCGGGACTCGCGTCGCGTGTGGAGCTGATAGCTGTCTCTTAGCAATCCCGAACTGCTTCATATCACAGTCATGATAAAAGCATTGATGTATTCAGTCATCCATAAACATTATTAGATCGGTCGGCTTGACGTTGACGACAAGATCCATAATTCTTAGCAAATGTTGCGTCATCAAACTACGCCTTTGTTATTGTAAATATGTTAGCGACCCCTAGTGGAGAAAAAATTCCATAGTGTACGTTGAAATGACATATAGCCTACTAGGTTGATTTTAAGTGTCCCTTATTTTCCTGTAAAGAACCACGATTGTCCCGCATTTTTCTTTTCTGAAGTTGGCAACCCTATCGATATCTGTAATAGTAAAAACATATAATAGTTGTAATGAGTTCCACATGTAATGCTAGCTATTTCATATGCAAGCATGTCAGCCAATCACAGCAGTGGGCGTTTACACTGAAGTCTCACAGCCAATCACAGCAGTGGGCGTTTACATTGAAGTCTCACAGCAGACACGCCCCTTCAAACAGAACGTTCAAATCAGAGGCTAAAATCAGGCTAGGAAAAATTTCTTATTTCTAAGTTATTAAAAATTTTGATCTTAAAAACATACTAACATTATAAGGGCACCCCAGGAAACATTATAAAATAATAAAATAATCGATGTCATCGGACCTTTAATATTACTGAACTAACATTGGAAAAATAAATTGATGACAGTACTACATTGCCATTGCTATTCTTTCTGAGCTCTGTCAAGAGATGTGTGCACAGACATTCGCAGGGTGTGTGATAGACACTTGATGTGTAAACAATAAAAAAAACACAGTATGTTCCTGTACTGAATCATGTGCCAGAGGAATTTTTAGTTTTCAGTTTTATCGCTGGCTGTGTTCCAACAAAACATTTCGTCCATTCCAGGGCAAGTGTTCCCTGTAAACAGTGCCAGGACACAATTTAAAATCAGTCAAACTTCCTCCTAACCCACCACAGGTGCAAGAGCATCTTAGAAGAACGGTAAGTCAAATCTTTCCATTTAATGTTACTCTCCATAAGCTATATTCTCTCACAATTTGTCCTTATTTGTGTAATGAAATGAACTGCAATATAAAATTAGGAAATTATAAGGAGTTTGCTATAAATGTAATTAATAAATATAAAGCAATTAGATAAGTAAGTAGCTTAATGTGTTTATGATTTTATAAAACAGCAATATGTGTTCAATGAATATTCAACTTTATCAATGCGTAATACGTAATATTAATGTGTAGTAATTATATAAGTTATTTGTTGTTAAAGATAAATATAAAGTGGGACCTTTTAGAATTTTTTTTTTTTTTTCAACTGCTTCAAAAGTTGCTCCAACAGACATTTTTTAAAGTTGAAAATATTTAGTTTATAATAAGTTATTATTATTTATATTCAAGATTAGGATTGGTATAGTGAGGATAATAAATCTCCCCCTGATTACAGAAGAAGGACTCCTACATGCTGGTTTTATCTCTAACTTCATCATCATGAGATTATTTCTGGTTTCACAGCTTCTGCTGGTGTTCATATCATTCCTGACACTGAGTAAGGTTTAGTTTCTGTTAGATTATCAGTCTTACAGTATGTGGCAAAGACTATGTAAATATGCAATCCAAATTTAATAATCTCTTTCTCTTTTACAGCCAGGGCACAAACAACAACTGAAACATCAACTGACACATCAACAATTGAAACATCAACTGACACACCAACAACTGAGACAACAACTGACACACCAACAACTGAAACATCAACTGACACATCAACAACTGAGACAACAACTGACACACCAACAATTGAAACATCAACTGACACATCAACAACTGAGACAACAACTGACACACCAACAACTGAAACATCAACTGACACATCAACAACTGAGACAACAACTGACACATCAACAACTGAGACAACAACTGACACATCAACAATTGAAACATCAACTGACACACCAACAACTGAGACAACAACTGACACACCAACAACTGAAACATCAACTGACACACCAACAACTGAGACAACAACTGACACACCAACAATTGAAACATCAACTGACACATCAACAACTGAGACAACAACTGACACACCAACAACTGAAACATCAACTGACACATCAACAACTGAGACAACAACTGACACATCAACAATTGAAACATCAACTGACACACCAACAACTGAGACAACAACTGACACACCAACAACTGAAACATCAACTGACACACCAACAACTGAGACAACAACTGACACACCAACAATTGAAACATCAACTGACACACCAACAACTGAGACAACAACTGACACACCAACAACTGAGACAACAACTGACACACCAACAACTGAGACAACAACTGACACACCAACAACTGAGACAACAACTGACACACCAACAACTGAGACAACAACTGACACACCAACAACTGAGACAACAACTGACACATCAACAACTGAGACAACAACTGACACACCAACAACTGAGACAACAACTGACACACCAACAACTGAGAAAACAACTGACACACCAACAACTGAGACAACTACTGTACAACCAACTGAAATACGTAATATTTTTATGTAGTTTACAGAAGTGTTTTTTAAGGTTTTTTTTTTTTTTTTTTTTTTTTTTAGCATTACAACAATACCAGCACAGACAACAACACTGGCCATTACTAATATACTGTCGCTAAATTGTGTCAATTGAACAAACCCAAAATGAACCTGAGAAATCAGTTTATCGGGAAAGAAAATGTATTGTCTTTCTTTTTTATAAAAAGGACCAAAAATATGTATTATCATATTCTCTGACTATCAGTGGCAAGTAGAAAAATCATGGATCAATGCATGATTAAACTGGAATACAGTGAAAGAAATCTGTGCTCATCAAGTGAGTTCATGAGGTATTTTATTTGTTTCTTTCAGAAACCACCACCACAGAAACCACCACAGTTCTACCAGGTAATAATGCTGTGATTGATAGATGACTCATCACACGCCTATGCAATGTAAGATAGCACATAGATCCGACAGTTCAGGAGGCCAGGGCGGATCCGACAGTTCAGGAGGCCAGGGCGGATCCGACAGTTCAGTAGGCCAGGGCGGATCCGACAGTTCAGGAGGCCAGGGCGGTTTGGCTTTGTGGTTTTGCCATGCAAGCTAGCCCACTATGGCCGGGGACATATAGCCACATAATTATGATTTCATGGTGACTTTAATGCTCTTTTTTATTTAATTTGCATTACAGAAAACACAAAAAACAACACCAACAACGGCAAAGCCATGGACTGGTAATTACAGTCCTTTGAATTAATCATATACACTCGCGTCAGAATTACCGCAATTATGAGATTGTGACTTGTGATAAAACACTCAAACCATTATTAATCTCTGAATTGGACTTCACAGTGCTGATAAGGTGCTTTTCTGCATGCTGCCTTTCTGTGTACGTCGAAGCCAGCTCTAGTGTTTTTTTTTCATAAGGCACAACAGGTGTGGCCAATGAGAATGCGTGTCAAATGGGAAGGAGATCATGCTGTAGCATACATTGTACTGTATTTTTATTTCATATGAAACATAGTCCCATAACAGGTTCCAGTAATGTTTGGCAAACAGGTGCCGGTTGCATAAACCTCTAAGACTAGTCTTACAAGTTAGACATCAATTTATTTTCTTTAAGACGGTTCATAGCTTTTTTTAAATCAGTTACATGAAAACATAGATAAGCCTACTTTGATAACGAAAACTAAGACTGACTGCCCCTGACTAACTGCTAGTAGGTCATACTAGAACTTAAGACACTGTCTTAACATTATGGCTATGTTTATGCAACCGGCCGCAGGTGCTTGAGTTTGTAGTTTGATGACAGCAAAGGCTTTGTTTATGGCAACCCATATAAGTTATGTAGGTGGCATTTCATCATAGTTTTGGACCCCAAAGACCCAACTAATATTTACAGTTGATTTGAACATCTCAATTATTTCCCTGATAGCAGTAATGGACATTTTCAACTGTTGAGTTATTTCCTTATTTGTGCAGTTCAACAGAATTTTGTCAAAAATCATTACTGTATTCTCTGTTTTTTCTCATATAGATATACGTCTATAGGAATTTGCCTTGTATGTCAACTCATAATTAGAGCCCAGTGACACTGGAAGTCATGACTTGTAATTTAGTTCCTGGTCACTCAGGTGAACTTAAAAACATACAGTATGATTGGGAATTTACTTCAGTTAGATTTTACTCTTAGAGGAATGTATAGAAATTAATTTATGTAGTCTTAAAAAGGTACACTATAGTGTATGCTGTCTTATCCTGAATCACTGCGTTGCACCTGTAATAGTGGCTCATTTCCACCAAACGTTCAATCCAGTCCAGTACGATTCTGGATGGTAAACCCAAATCCGGCTTGCATTTCCGCCGCCAACAGTACCCTTAGTTGATAGCCGTTACAGTAACCTTAGTTGAAAGTAGCGTTCAACGTCATTCTCGCGCAAAGAAGAAAGCGGCACAGTAAACAGCAATGGAGGACATACAGTAGATATTGTTCTTGCTTCTCAGCATGTAGCTGTTTGTCACAAGGAGAAGACAAGCTTTGTTGTTTCAACTGTACAGTAAAAAAATGGCCCCTCTTGTGTTGTCATTTCCCTTGTAGTACGCACAAGTGACGATTCTTTGTCAACCAATCAACGTTCTGCAGTGAGTCTAGCTCCACCCTTTAGGGACCAGACTACTGTGCTAGATACCCCAACAGAAGGGTCCCAAAAAAGTGGTTCGGTACGGTTTGGTATTTTGGTACTATAACGACAAACAACGTTGGTGCGGTTCGTTTGGGCAGGTGTGAATGCGGCAATCGCACTCGGGTGCGCACCAAAAGCGGACCAAACAAGCATACCGAGACCTCCTGGAAGAGGTGGTCTCGGTACGCTTTGAAACAAACTCTGGAGCGGTTCGTTTGTGGTAAGAACGTAATCCGACCTCGAACAGAACCAACTGCCAAAGAACTGAGCATTTTTGGACTAAGCCAGTGCCATAGTCAGCTGCGCTGTGCATTATAGGATGAGGAGAAATGTTTGTTGACAGTTTGCAGCTCGCGGACAAACTTGGAGTTGTGAGGAGGTGCGGAGCCTGATAGAAATTATTATTAACATTATTTTCGAGCCGCATCCTCGGTTCATTCTCAAATATTATTGTTTGTCTAAAGTGGTGTAGACAAACTATATAATAAAATATGACCAAGGATACAATCATCCCACGCAGTCGTCTCTCCATAGTAAACAGCGGCGTGTTGTCTACCGGATTTTCCACCTCTTTGTTTACTTCCGGGAGTTCTGTTGGAATTTTCCCGCACGTTAATTCTGACCAAACGAAGTGCAGTTATGGAAATGCGTTCCGAGTGATGTGGATGTTGTCACGTGACTGCATTTTGGTTCGTTTTATCAACTCATAAACTCATTCGGACCAGAGCGATCAGTGTGGTGTGAAAAGGAACCAAAACACCTTAAAAATGCTACAATGTATAATTTTTCGCCCTTGGTCCGGACCAAATGAACCGAACTACAGATGTGAAAGCACCCTTAGAGGTGTTTGTAGGGCTATCTGATGCGTGGCTCCAAACAAATACACTTCCAGTCCAGAACTGCATTTATCTTCTTTATTTGTCTCAGTTCTGATGCTCAAACACATTGCAATCACCAGTTAGCATGTCCTTACATGATCCTGACACGGTAAAAAATTGTTTGCTTCCCTATTACACCTAACGTCTCTTGTTCTCTGGTTACCTATATACCCTAAACCCATACTCCACCCAGTGTTCTCCAGTGGAACTACAACAGACATTTAAATAGAGCATAATGGCTCTTACAGGTACCATTCACAACTTCTGACACTGTACTGTACCGAACCATTCAGTGGAAACTAAGTGTTTTTAAGTTCGGACTAGACTTTAGACTGAGTGGGACGCCAACCACTTCGGAGTAACCCAGTACCTGCGTGACTCATCATGTCAATTACTCATCATAAAAGTCATTTTGGCTTCATTATGGCTTATAACTTTTGCCATAAAGTTTAAATATATGTCATACCTGACCAGAAGATGTTCAACACTTTTCCTAACGGTAAGGAAACGCAATACTCAAGTATCCTTGCTCGATGACGAATGAGACGGCCCAACGGTCGGTTGAAATTTAAAACGCTGATTCGCGCTTCAGGGCAGTGATGAGTACATGTTGTCCAGTGGTTGTCCAGACACCCTAGGCACAACCTTAAGCAATGGCTCTGAACGGTGGTTCAATGTCAACATTGTGACAACGCTGTAACAACCTTCACCACACAACGTAGTCATAGCAACCTTTTGGCCATGTTGTTAAAACGTTGTTAGAAGGTTGGGTATGTTGTGCCAACTTCTGTGTTTGCTGGGATTTCAGTACTTCTTGAACAGACAGCGACTTAAGCACATACTTGTTGCATGTTAATGTTTTTTTTTTTTTTTACCTTTTTTAGGAACGCACAGAGAGCTTTTCTGGTGTTCTACGTCAAAGCCAGCTCTGGCTGTGGTTGTTTTCAAAAAGCACTATTTTGGTCTCATCTGAACTGAACCATAGATTGTGTTCCCATAAAAGGTTCTAGTAATGTTTAGCAAATAGGTGCTTGAGTTTGTGGTTTGTATGCTTGTTTTATGGCAACCCTTAAGTTATGTCTGATTTTAATTTAGTAGACTTTCTGAAATACTTTCTGAATAAAGAATCGGGCTTATTCATCCCCAATACTGATCCTTGAGATTGGCTCTGGACATTGAAATACATGATTCTGAGTCTGAGAATGAGAACGTCACTTTTTGTCATCCTGTACTGTAATTACGACATGGCGTGAATGGAAAAGTTCAGTTTGTGTTGTCGACACGTCGAAAATACTCCTTTTTTCTGTGCATTACATTAACCTATATAATGTTGCAGCATGTTTGCAGAAAGTTTCCTAGAATTAAATGAGAAACATTAAAGACACATTAAGGGAATTAGGCTTGTTGGGTACTCAACAGTTTTGTCTTTTCTAAATGAAGAGATGCTCTACAATTAGCTGTGTATAACTTAAAACTCATGTAAAGAAGTCAGGGGGTCAAGAAGTCAAAAAACTTTTTTTTAACTCCACTCCTTGGTAGATCCCATGCCACATGTGTGTAACTGTAATATGAATAGTAATTTATATTATTTAATTGATTTTTTTTTTTTTTTTTTTTTTCACAGACCCCTGCTATAAGTACACTATGCTAAACGATTTATGGAGATCCACCAGCAATCAATTACAATTATCATATTACAATGAAGTTACCTCTAAAGTAATGTGTGACACTGAGGTCAGCTGGAATGGCTGGTACCGTCTCTTCATTCAGGGTCAGAGCGTTCAGATGCCAGACTCATGTGTTGATAAGCGAAGCTGTGGCACTCATGCTCCACTGTGGCTGAACGGAGGACATCCAACAGTTGAGGATGGAGTGGTCACTCGAGCTGTCTGCGGTCACTGGGACAATAACTGCTGCCATTTCCAATCCAATCCCATTAAAGTGAAAGCCTGCCCAGGCAATTATTATGTCTATGAGTTGGTGCGCCCAACTACCTGCTATTTGACATACTGTGCAGGTAAATATATTTGTGTTTGAGTAATGCATTACATCTGTGAGTTTGTTAGTCCGACTGTCTAAATACATTAATGTGACTTTTGTACATATGTAATTGATTTTTGGATCTGTTTATTAATCATTATACATTAAATGTTTTACAGATGTTAGGAACATTAGCATCAATAATGCTACTCTCACTTCAAACACAACTTTGGCAGGTAATGTAGTATTCAGTGCCTTCTACTGACTACAGAAGTTTTGACGCAATGTAACTTGAAAATCTATCATTCGGTAGGGGTGTGTTTCTGTCTGTAGGCAAAAACTGCAGATAAATCAGTCTGAAATTTGCAGATGCAAAATAAACTAGTCCCTGTTCATACCATAATGTACAACTACACATATCTACACAAACACAAACATATATTATACATATAATATATATAATTCAAAATTACCTGTCCAAAAAGTGCATATATGCCTTGTATTTACTCTAAAGAAATGTTTATTCTGGATCTGACTCAAATGTACTTTTCTATCTTGTCATTGGTCTAACATAAATTTGTTTAGTTGACTGGAAGTAAAACAAATCAAATAACAAATTTGTGGTTCATGCAAAGCTGCATGACCACTGACCATATTGTTTTGCTGAAGAAAGCTGATATGCAATTCCATAAAATCAGTGAATATTTAAAAAAAACTTTCGCATTTACTGCACTTGATATCTATTTATATATATATTAATTGATTAATCCATGTGTTTTGTCAAATACAACACAAGTTTCCTACACACACACACACACACACACACACACACATATATATATATGCATGCATATATATATATATATATTAGAGAATGTGAAGCAGCCCTTGGTCGATTTGCTTCTATTTTTTCAATGATGGAAGCTCCATAATATTATATTATGGAGCTTCCATCATTGAAAAAATAGAAGCAAATCGACCAAGGGCTGCTTCACATTCTCTAACACACTCCTCAGTCAGTTTGCTTATATTTACCAAGGTGCCAATATTAGTGGAGGGTGTTGTATTTAAAAAAAAATATATTTTGTATTATATTTATATTTATTACAGACACTGTTACTGATTGTAACAGTGATCTGTAACAAAAGATTGGATGACGCGTCATTTTCTTTTATTAAATCCAGACAAGACAGAGGTAATACTTATCGGTTAAAAAAACCGCCCACAAAACCTCGCACAATACAACTTTAACATCATAGGATGTCCTGTTACTTTATCCTCTACAGTAAAAGACCTGGGTGTTATACTTGATTGCAACCTGTCTTTTGAAAATCATATTTCATATGTTACAAAAACGGCCTTTTTCCACCTTAGAAACATTGCTAAGCTACGTAATATGCTATCAGTTTCTGATGCAGAAAAGTTAGTTCATGCATTCATGACCTCGAGACTAGATTACTGTAATGCTTTATTTGCTGGTTGTCCTGCATCCTCAATAAACAAGCTACAGTTAGTCCAAAATGCCGCCGCTAGAGTTCTTACGAGATCAAGAAAATATGATCATATAACACCGATTTTATCAACATTGCATTGGTTACCTATAAAGTTCCGTATTAATTACAAGGTATTGCTACTGACTTATAAAGCCCTAAACGGCTTAGCTCCAGTCTATTTAACGGATTTTCTATCACCCTATAATCCATCGCGCTCTTTAAGATCACTAAATTCAAGGCTTTTGGTCATACCTAGGATATCCAGAACCACTAAAGGAGGGAGAGCATTTTCACATTTGGCTCCAAAACTCTGGAATAGTCTTCCTGATACTGTTCGTTGCTCAGACTCGCTCTCCCAGTTTAAAACTAGATTAAAGTCGCATCTCTTCAGCCAGGCATTCATATAATATTTTTAATCTTACAGTTCAAAATACAATCCGGCCTCTAGCTCATAAATGCCAGAGGAGAACTGGCCCCCGACTGAGCCTGGGTTCTCCCAAGGTTTTTTTTCTCCATTAGGTCACCTGATGGAGTTTTAGGACACCATTAGGTCACTTGATGGAGTTTTTCGGTTCCTTGCCACTGTTGCCTTTGGCTTGCTCAGTTGGGGATATTTTGGGGATATTTAATTTTATTTTATCAATCAATAAATTCCACTTGAAACAAACCTTGTTGTATTATTTTAATTTAATACTGTGAAGCTGCTTTGATACGATCTGTATTGTGAAAAGCGCTATACAAATATACTTGACTTGACTTGACTTGTTACCTAGTGCACTTTATTTCTTCAAGACCATATAGAGATTAATTTAGTGGTTCAATATTTTACTTTCCCATCTACATGAGTCCATCACCAGAAGGCATTATTGTCAAGCTACTAATCATAACCAGTCCAGATTCAAACATGAGCCCCATAAATCAGTGTGAAATGTTAATATCAGTGAACAGAAATGTTTTTTTGTTTTTTTTTGTGCATTCTCTTGGCAGCACCAGGAATATTCTACCCATTCGGCTCAGCAGCAGGAGACACAAGAAACGCTGCTGTTGATGATGGAAACTCCTCAGTTATTCCACTGTTGAGTCCATTTATGTTCTTTGGCCGCACATACCAGCAGATTTATGTAAGAATTTGATTTCATCTTGATTCAAAGTGAGTGGTGGATGTTTTATAAACTCATCTGTGATCCTGTGGCTGTGATTTTGATGATATTTCTCATGTTTTAGGTTAATAATAATGGACACCTCACATTCAACCAGGCTTCATCACAATATGTTCCCTACCCCTTTCCTGCTAATGGAAACCAAGATATAATTGCTGGTCTCTGGACCGACCTTGACAACCGTGTGAGAGGTGTGGTTTCATATCATCAGTACACTAGTGGAAGTGTTCTCACACGCGCCACTCAGGATATAAACAATCATTTTCCAAATCTGACCTTCAGCGCTTCTTGGGTCTTTGTTGCAACGTGGGATAAAGTCCCTTACTATCCCAACACTAACACAGTACGTTTAATATACTTCTGAAATATGACTGTTCTCTCTTTCAATTCATTATTCAATTTAATTTCACAATACTTTATTGCACAAAGTAGTACACAAAGACATTGAAAGAGAAAATAACAATTAAAATAAACAAGCAAAAAAAATCTATTCAGTCATTAATGCCCATAAGCAATTAAATTGATTCTTTTTTTTTTTTTCAGGAAACATCGTTTCAAGTGGTTTTAATTTCAGGCACTCATTTTTCATTTATTCTGATGAATTATGGTGACATTGCTGTAACAGGACTTCCGGTGGAGGTAAAATAAACTTGTTTTCTGTATTCAGAACCAGGGGCAGACTTAAAGGTGCAGTGTGTACATTTTAGCGGCATCTAGTGGTGAGGTTGAGAATTGCAACCAACAGAAGTTACGTGGGCTGACAGGAAAAGATGTCGTCATCTGAGACAGCAGAGTAGCCAGTTAAGCAATGAGGTTTCTTTACAAAGAAAAATCAAGAAATTATATTTACTAATTAATTATTCAGTAAAACGATAGGACCTGTCAGGACAGGATCCTATCTTTAAAATCTTTTAAACTAATCGTATCGTCAAATACGATTGACAATTAGATTATAGTTTGGATTGACGGTATGGTTCCGTTTTGGGCAAGAACTCCCAGTGCATCCACGCAGCCTAGCATGGATAAGAGCAGGGAGAGCAGCAATATGAATGTATGCAGATATCATTAATTCAAGATTTTAAAGTACAGCATCATTCGAGAATTTATTCTGATTGAAGGGGAATCAGAATGCCAAATCCTGACTGACGAGAGGAGCTGGGGAGGGAGGAGGGTAATTAGCTCCTGTGAAACGCGATAGCTTTTGATAATACTGAAGGAGCTTATATATGTATACAGTGATCGGCGTCGTATTCCTATAGGTAGACATGGATCAGCTGAGAGTCAGCTGATGCGAGCTTGACTAACGTAACCTGCCAGAACTGACGCTACACTTGATTTCTGTCAGGACACTATCGTCAAATATGATTGACTATTAGCTTACAGTTTGGATTGGCGGTATAGTTCCGTTCTGGGCAAGAACTCCCTGCGCATCCATGCAGCTTAGCATGGATAAGAGCAGGGAGAGGTGTTTTTTTTATTTTTTTATTTTTTAGCTACTCATACCTGCATATTGAATGTTGCCAATACCTGAAAAGCGTGAGCAACAGCATGTTACCAACAATACTGGAAAGCCTTTAGCAACAAGTATGTTGCCCTTACCTGGATGACCTAAACAAGTATGTTGCCAATACCTGCATGAGCCATAGCAACAAGCATGTTGTCAATACCCGAAATGCTTAAACAGTAAACATGCATATTGCCATGAATGACATGCCGTCTGAAATGAAGAAGTAAAAATTTCGATATTTCATTGGAAATACGTCACATACTGAAGTAATGTTGGTGGAAACTTCCGGTTCACGCAGAAGTAACACGTCATTAATACAGCTGGATGGTTTAATGTAACAAGCGTGAAGCTGATACTTAGATATATTCAGGCACAAATATGACGCTGGAAATTGATCTCGCTTCCAAGCAGTAATGGCGAGAACGAGAGTTTAGAGTTCATTTCTTTGCTGTCCAACACACAGAGATGGAGAGGTGATTGCGCACCTGAAAAAGTAGGTACTGTTAAGCTCAAGCACTGTGTAATACTTCAGCCTCAATTTGAACATCTTGTTTGGGGCAAGCTTCCTGTCAACGCCGCCATGTCTGTGGGAAGTACAGTGCTTGTGGAACTGACCCAATCCAAATGTGGCTCTAAACAGATCATGGTAGGCAGAGTCATTACACCTTTATGGGGCGATGGATGGGTACCTGTGAAAGTTATAAATCCTACGAATAATGTGTTGACACTGAAAAGAAATGCAAAGATTGCGGACGTTTCTCCATGCATCGCAGTGGAAGATCTTCCAGAGAGCAACCATATTAAGTCTCAAGTTCAACACTTTCAATATGAGGAAGCTTCTCAGGGATCTGAGGAAGAGATGGTGCATATCTTGAACGACTTGGGTTTGAAAGACCTGGATCTGACAGAGTGTGAAGTGTCCTCAGCATGGAAAATTGATTTACTTCGTCTCATTGAGAAATATGAGTCCATATTTTCAAGGGACAAGATGGACTGTGGTGAAGCTAAAGATTTTGTACATCGGATTCGCTTAGTGGACGACAAACCTTTTCGTCTCCCCTACCGCCGTGTACCTCCAAGTCATTATGAGAAGCTGAGAGTAGCGCTGGATGAGATGGAAGAGAAGGGTATTATCAGAAAATCAAATAGTGAGTATGCTTCTCCTCTTGTCCTGGTGTGGAAAAAGAACGGTGACCTGAGGATCTATACCGACTTTCGATGGTTGAACGCCAGGACCGTGAAAGACGCCCATCCTCTGCCACACCAGTCAGACGCCTTAGCTGCTCTCGGGGGGAATGCTTTCTTCTCCACTATGGACCTTACCTCAGGCTTCTATAATGTTCCGTTACACGAGGATGATAAGAAATATACTGCTTTCTCGTCACCATTTGGACTGCATGAATACAACAGGATGCCGCAGGGCCTCTGCAATAGTCCAGCTACATTCATGCATATGATGATGTCAATCTTTGGCGACAAGAACTTCACAAGTTTGCTATGCTATCTTGATGATCTCATGGTCTTCGCTCCTAACGAGCAGGTTGCACTCAACAGGCTGGAGATGGTGTTCTCGAGACTCAAGGCCCACAATCTCAAGCTTTCCCCTAAAAAATGCCATTTCTTGAGAAAGTCAGTAAAATTTCTTGGACATGTCATTTGTGAAGATGGTGTCAAGACAGACTCTGAGAAAGTAAAGGCCATTACGGATGTTCAAGCAGTGGATTTAATGGACTCTGATGGAATCACTCCATGCCACAAGAAAATCAGATCGTTCTTAGGTATGGTACTATACTACCAACATTTTATAGAAAGATGTTCCATTAAAGCCAAACCCTTGTTCGATCTTATCTCGAAGACAGACACTAAGGGCTCCAGAGGCAGAAGGAGGAAACTCACCTCAAAGGCTGTGTGCGTTAAACTCTCACCAACAGACTGGACAGACAAATGCCAGGAAGCATTTGATACTTTGAAGGAGGACCTTCTCACAAGTGTAACGCTGGCACACCCAGACTTCGAACGCGACTTCATACTGGCGGTAGATGCCTCGTTTGATGGATTGGGTGCTGTTCTTTCCCAGATCCCAGAGGGTAGCACAATGGCTAGGCCGGTAGCATTTGCTAGCAAGATGCTATCACGTTTGCAGATAAATTACCCAGCTCACAGGCTAGAATTCCTCGCACTTAAATGGGCGATATGCGACAAGTTCCATTTTTGGTTAAAGGGGCGTCATTTTACAGCTTGGACGGATAATAATCCCCTCACTTACGTACTCACCAAGCCAAGACTCGATGCTTGCGAGCAGCGCTGGGTTGCTGAGCTAGCTTCCTTCAGCTTCGACCTGAAATATGTACCCGGTTCTAAGAACATAGTCGCAGACGCATTGAGCAAGGAACCTTTCGTCCAATCGAGTATAAGTCATTGACTGGTGACAGAACCTTACCAGTCTTTGCTCAATCAGGTTGATGGAGTTGTAGATCGAGTCGTCCAAGATTCCTTCCGATTTACCACTAACTGTCAAGTACTGAGTCCTGCTGATGATTCTTCTGGTGTAGCTGGAGTTGGCATTCGGTGTCAGATGTCTACAGATGCTTCGAGTTCACAGGATGTAGCTGCAGTATTGGACGCACATTCTTCTTGTGGTGTTGGACAATTCATCGGTGTGGAATCCATTCCGCAATTCCTTGATGTGGACCAGACTACTGCACTCAATGTGAGCACACTTTCAGCCGCACAAGAACAGGATACCGCTGTGAGTAGAGCACTCTTTTACGTTCAGAGACACCGACGTCCTGACAAGCGTGAACGTGCTAGTGAACCTCGTTCTGTCCTGAAACTTCTTAAACATTGGACTAAACTTATCATCAGAGATGGTATGCTTTTTAAAGTCAAAAGAGACAATCAAATGAACAAAAAGCTGTATCAATTCATTGTCCCAGATGTTTTAAAACAACAAGTACTTCATGGTCTGCATGATGCAGCTGGTCATCAAGGGCGCTCCAGGACTCTCTCATTGGCCAGACAACGGTTCTTTTGGACAGGCATGGAATACGACATAGCGAATTATGTGAGGACCTGCATGCGATGTATTGTAGGCAAGACACCTGAACCAAAAGATCGTGCCCTCCTTGAGAACATACGCACCTCTGAGCCGATGGAACTCATCTGCATTGATTTTTGGACAGCAGAGCAGGGTGATAAGAGTGTGGATGTCCTGGTAGCAACAGACCATTTCACCAAATTAGCCTACGCATTTCCCTGCAAGAACCAGTCTGCAAAGCAGGTTGCTCATCATTTATGGAACAGTCTCTTCTGCATTTATGGATTCCCTAGGCGTGTGCATTCAGATCAAGGTCCAAGTTTTGAAAGCAAACTGATGAAGGAGTTGCTGAATATGGCGGGTGTCAATAAATCACACACCACTCCTTATCACCCAATGGGTAACGGGATCACTGAACGCTTCAACAGAACCTTGGGGAACATGATAAGAGCCTTACCTCCCCAGTCCAAAGCCAAGTGGCCACAGTCTTTGCAGATGCTGACATTCTGTTACAACTGCACCGTTCACGAGACCACAGGCTTTGCGCCTTTCTATCTGATGTTCGGGAGAGTTCCACGTCTTCCAATTGATGTTCCAACATGTCCTGAGGGACGATGCTGTTGTGAAGTATTTAGATTTTGTATCCAAGCTCAAGTGTGACCTTGGTGAAGCTGCAAAAATTGCACAGAAGCACAGTTCAACTGAGCAAGCCCGGCATGCAAGGATCTATAATCGAAAAGTGAAGGGATCACCTTTGACCATGGGCGACAGAGTCCTTCTGGCCAATCGCGGTGAGCGTGGCAAAAGGAAAGTTGCAGACAAATGGGAGTCCAACCTCTACGAAGTTATGTCTGTGAGATCACCCATTAATGTCTACCGGATTAGAGACACTGTAACAGGCAGAGAAAAGATTGTGCACCTGAATCTCTTACTCCCAGTTAACTTTCTGTACAAGGATGGAGTCGATTTGCTATCTGGGTCTCATTCAAATGATTCAACTTCGACTTTACCTGATCTCCCTGAGAGTGATGCAAGAACGGCTCACTGGGTTATGCAGTCTGATCAGCACGATTGCCCAGATAATGACAGTGACTCAGTTGCCTTTTCCAGAGTTCAGTGTTCCTTGGATGTGCAGAATCCCAATTCGAAGGCAGACTCTGATACCTGCGACCACTCTGTAAGCATTGAGCTGGGAGGTGACATTCCGCATCTGTTAGATGAAGGACTACCTACTGATGATGAGTTAGATCAGAGTTCCTCTCAGCATTCCTTGACAATGTCAGTTTTTCCACTTTCACATGAAGTCAATAACCCTGTTCCGGATACAGTTGACCCTGTAATTTGCAATCAACCAAAGCACCTTCAGACAGGCACACTTAGTACTAGGGCTGGTAGGATCATTACACCTCCACAAAGATTGATTTGCGAGATGAATAGTCAGTTTGTGCATGATTCATCACCACCAGTGATTTCTCTTTTTGATGTAGTGAAAAACCTTTTTCATAGGTAAATTATTAGTTGGACTTAGTTTTGAGTGGAGATTTTATCACTTAAGAAGTCATTTCAATCTTTGGATTGTGTATGTGAAGAGAGGTGTTTAGGGCATCTCTTTAGTCTATGTTAAGTCTGGATTTTGGTACCGGTCCACACTTGCATACTTCCTATGGAGGAATTTTGTAATTGATATTTACACTGCAATGCGTCAAGGAGTTTCTCACCTTTTCTCTTTTTCAGTCATCTTTGTTTTGTTTTTGTTTTTTTACCGTGTCTTTGTTCTTGTATTGTTAAGCTTTCTATTGTTCAGGCGCTTCCCCAGTTTAGCATAATATAAGGGGGGTGCATGTAACGGAGTGTAAAATGTTAAATTACTGCATAAATGGGGACAGCGCCATCTGTCTGATGCGTGATGGCATTTAGTGTACGGAATAGGGACCGCCCACAGTAGAGATAACGAGATATGCTGTGGAACTGATTTATTCTCTGTGAAGTGAAACCGCTATTTCCACGTTTGTATCTCCATTGTGCAGACTGCCCAGGCAACACCGTCACACTTACACGCCTAGCAGCAGCAAAATCTGATATAGTACAATATGTTGTATAATCGCGGAACTATTGCTAAAACTAGTGTAGTTTGGCAGGGGAAGCATACACCCTACAGCAATAGCTCCGACAAGCGGCAACAAAACTGATACAACAAACATGTTTGTGTAACCGACTAGTATTAAAACTAGTTTGGCAGGGGATGCATACACCCTGTATCCTGTAGTCAGATGCAGTGCTCTGCTAAGCTATGAATACAGTGTGTTTCCTCATTCATGAACATGATTTCTGCTCCCTTCGTACTGATTCCATCGGCTGTGGAGGTGAAGATGATGACTCTCATGATTCCACACTCCTTCACAGGACCATCAAGCTAAGATGTTGTTAGTGTTGAATAACAGACCTCTGCGGTGAATGTACCTACTGTGTATTTTGCACAAGTATGATACCGATAATCTAGATAGCTTTAGCAACAAGTATGTGCTAACTTTAACACAGCATGTTGCAATAATCAGATAGAATAAAGAACGAGCATTTTTCCATTCTCATCCTAGGGCGTCATATACTGACGCTTTTGACATTTCGTCTACATCGAACGCACATGGCACCCTTTAGCGTCAATATGAGACGCACAGAGCTTTGTTCGGTTATGGGTAGGTTTAGGTCTGGGGTAGGGTTAGGGTTAGACCGCTAGGAGGCGCCTTCTGGTCCATATCTATCTGCGTCTCATATTGACGCTAAAGGGTGCCATGTGCGTTTGATGTAGACGAAATGTCAAAAGCGTCAGTATATGACGACTTGGGTTGAGATCGGGCTGCCAATACCCGACAGAATCAACGCTGAACTGACTCAACTGAATAGTGACTGTTTACTATGTCTTTTTAGGGCTGTGCCACAGCAGAAATTATGAATTGTTATTTCCTAACTATCACTGCAAGCTGCTTGAATCTGTGCTGCATAGTGCTAAAAGCACAGCATGTGCAACGCGAGCAGTTGCCAATGACAACAGATAAGTATCGTGCATTGCCAATATGATCGCATAAGCCTAGCAAGAGCATTTTAATGAAAACGACTAGATTAGCCCAAGCAACACAGATAGCATTAGCAACAAGCATGTTGCCAATACCCTGATAGCTTTTAGCAATGAGCATTAAAAAAGGAACTTAGCTTAGCTTCGTGAAGACTTTCAGAGATGAATGGAGAGTGAATCACATCGAGACCTGTGTCAATTAATACAGCGATGCAAGCAGCAATGCACACTGAGGTCACTTCCAAATCAGGGAGCTTATGATCAATGCGGTGAATCTCGTGTTCAAGTTCACGAGCTTGAATTAATCTGAGGTGAAATCCTTGTGGGGAACGAATTCCTCGCTAAATTCCAGAGTGCACGATTCCTTGTGAGATGATGCGGTTTGCCTGCCGAATTTTGCCATTTAATTAGCTCCTGAGAAACGCGATAGCTGCTGATAATACTGAAGGAGCTTATATACAGCATGTATACAGTGGCTGAGAGTCAGCTGATGCGTGAGCTTGACTAATGTGACCTGCCAGAACTGATGCTACGCTTGATTTTTGCAAACATTATTTGTTACTTATTCATCATTGTGTCAGTGTTTTATTTGCTGACTTTAGCTAGCTTCTTTGCATGAAGAACAACATAGTGATGAAACGCAGTCTTTAGAGCAGTTTGTCTGTTCAGGGCTACTGTAGAAACATGGCGGTGCAAAATGGCTATTTCAACTTAAGGGGACTTGTAGATAGAAATGGCTCATTCTAAGGTAATAAAAACATAACGGTCTGTGATGTAAGGGTTTTATACACCACTGAAAACAGTTATCATATTATATTGTATTTCTGACAACAGATCATCCTAAATTTTACACAATGCACCTTTAAAAATCAACCAATAATCAAGGTAAGCAGCTGCTAATGGCATCAGGGAATCAGTGGGCCCCATAACATACGCAGAAGCCTATATAAATCATATATAACCTATACATTTTATATCATAGGTTGTTTGGTCAGGGTATTATCATTAAAGGGGACATATCATGAAAATCTGACTTTTTCCATTTTTAAGTGCTATAATCGGGTCCCCAGTGCATCTACCAACCCAGAAAACATGAAAATTTAAAACCCAGTACCTTTGATTTGGTAAGCCTTTCTCTGCAAGCATGTCAAAAAATAAGCCATTCGGATTTCGCTCCCCTTCTGACGTAGTAAGGGGATCTTATTATAATATTACCGCCCCTTAATCTGCACGTTCCACCCACGGCGCTGCCATTTGGTTTTCTTTGCAAGTGATAACAGTAGTTGTAGTAGTAGTACTTTATTGATCCCAGTTGGGAAATTAAAGTGCTTTAGCAGCAATACATGAAGACAGTAAAGTACTCAAAGTACACACAAAACATACTATACACATATAATAAATAAACAAATTGGCAAAAAAATTAAATAATAATAATTATTGCACATCTTGTTGGAAGATTTAGGAAGGACAAAATAGAGTAAAATAAAAATAAAAACCGGTCAAACAATAAAAGAAGTAATGCATATGTTATGTCTGATAATTAACTGCATTATGTACAGCTATACGATGGGGTGACCTAATTCCTAGATTGAATGGTTAATGATACCTCGTCACAGGATAGATGAATTGTAAAGTCTCACAGCTGTAGGCATGAATGACCTCCTGTAGCGTTCTCTGTTGCACCGTGGCTGGATCAATCGGTTGCTGAATGTACTTCTCATTCCAGCAAGCATGTCATGGATAGGGTGTAAGGTATTGTTTGTGATGGTCAGCAGCTTGGACATTATTCTCCTCTCTGTAACAACATCAAAAATATCCAGATCCACTCCAATGACAAAGCCCGCCTTCTTAAAGGGATAGTTCACTTTGAAATTAATTTTTGGTATGTTTTAGCTTACCTCAAGGGCATCCAAGATGTAGGTGTCTTTTTTTCCGCAGTAGTTTCAATTTTGATATTTTTAGGTCAAACCGTTCTTGTCTGTCAGTCATATGATGCAGGTCTATGGTCACTGTCTCAAAGAGCATGCACAGAGTCCAAATTAAAACAATTCCCCGTCGTCCAAATTAAACAATTCCCCATCGTAAGTACACATTGATGGCCTAAGACACGAAACGAGCGGTTTGTGTGAGAAAATGAACAGTATTTATATCGTTTTTACCACTTATACACAGCCATGTCCAAGTGATCTGATCTGACGTGTACGCAGACTGGTGCATAAATATATACACTAGATGTCGCCTTAAAGACATTCGTTCCAATGAACTGCCATAGACAAGGCGACATCTAGTGTGTATATATCTATGCACCAGTCTGCGTACACGTCAGATCAGATCACTTGGACATGGCTGTGTATAAGTGGTAAAAACGATATAAATACTGTTTGTTTTCTCACACAAACCGCTCGTTTCGTGTCTTAGGCCATCAATGTGTACTTACGATGGGGAATTGTTTAATTTGGACGACGGGGAATTGTTTTAATTTGGATATCAAAATTGAAACTACTGCGGAAAAAAAGACACCTACATCTTGGATGCCCTTGAGGTAAGCTAAAACATACCAAAAATTAATTTCAAAGTGAACTATCCCTTTAATAAACTTATTCAGCCTTTTGACATCTCCAGCTTTAATCCCAGTGCCCCAGCAAACTGCAGCGTAAAACAGGGCACTAGCTACGACAGACTGATGCATTTTGCTACACACATTGAAGGACCCGAGTCTTCTCAAGAAATAGTCTGCTCTGGCCCTAATTTATAATATTATTATTAAAGACGTGCTTTTTTTTCCAATAAAATTTCAACAGTAGTAATTATTAGGTCCATAGACAACTAAAAACAAACAAATATTATTGCAATATGGAATTAATTGTGCAGGGCTTTCACTGTGAGGTTGAGTTACCAACTGATGAGCACAAATTCTCTTTGTGTGCGTGTGTGTGTGAGTTTGGGCGTAATGTGAAATAAACCAATCAGAGCGACATCTCACATTCTCTTTAAGAGCAGGCGCGCTTGTTCCATGGCGGATTGCTATTATAACGGCGGATTTGCCAGGCGCACGCCAGGAGCGGTTCACAGCCGAGGAGACCGATGTTCTCGTCAGGGCCGTAAAACACAGAGAAGTGACATTGTATGGGGACGGGAGAAACCCACCCAAATTAGCTTCGGTTAAACAGGCGTATAAAAATGTGGGTAAATGTGTAAGCTAGATTTATGCCTATTTTTTCACATCATGGACATAACAGCCATAGGTTCCCAACCACTGGTGTACCAATAGATTAAATTACGTGACCATTTCACGAACTGCCGTGAGACTGCGCTGGTCTGACAGGGTGGGGGCGTGTTGGTCAGCCATCATCGTCCATCGGCACAATCCTAACTACATAAATGTATCCACTAACCATTCAGAAACGTCCAGGTGCAGTCTAAAGGCCATTGCACACTGAGTCCGAAATTTTCGTATGTGTTTTTTCGTGTTCGTCAGCCTTAAAATTCGTCACGCACAGAAACCTTGCACACTGAGTCCGATGCGTATTTATTAAACCTTTGCGGAAAATAAACGCAAAAAATACAAAATGGATTCGTCAAGCAGTGAGGATGATTTTGTTGCCCTCTTTCTTCTTAAAAAGAGAAAAAGAAAGAGGAAATATTGGGTCCATCCAATCCAGAGATTGCGCCGAGAGGAAGGAGAGTTTCACCTCCTTATCAAGGAGTTGCGAAATTATCCCGAGCGATTCAAAATTTACCTCAGAATGTCAGTGGAACTGTTTGATGCTTTGCTAGCGATACTGGAGCCACATATTAAAAAGACCACCACCAATTTCCGTGAACCAATCAATCCTGAACAGAGACTGGCAGTTTGTCTAAGGTATGGACACACACACGTTTTTGTTTTTCATACAGTACTTTGTGCTGCGAGACGAAGTGTATCATCTTGTCAGACGCCATTCTGGATTTTGTCGTTCGCTTGTACGGTGGCTCTGAATTGTCAAAAAAACTTTCAAAATACTGGCTGTGGATGCGAAAAAAGCAGAAAATCGAACCCGATCCGAATTTTTTTATTACGGACGAAAGTTTCGTAGACAGTGTGCAAGCGTGATTGACAAACCGAGGTCGAATTTTTTTTTTACGTGCGAAAATTTTGAAGATTTTGGATGAGAGAAATTCGCGTTTGTTATTGCTGGAATATCCGAAGACTCTGTAAAAGGATCGGCTATCTTTTGAACGGAGGCGGGAAAAGCAGCTTATTTGCATTTAAAGGGACACTCAAAAAAAACGCACGTTTTTGCTCACACCCAAAAAGGGGAAACTTTGACAAGATATAATAAATGATCTGGGGGGTATTTTGAGCTGAAATTTTACAGACACATTCTGGGGACACCAAAGATTTATATTACATCTTGTGAAAAGGGGCTTAATATGTCACCTTTAAATGTTTAACATTATTGTTGCATTAGCATGAATGCAGGGCCCCTCATCATGGATTAGAGTGGACCGTGCCATTAGTACTGTAAAGTAAAGTTTAGAGCTACAGCAGTTATACATTATATATGGGGCAGTTATGGCCTAATGGTTAGAGAGTCGGATTTGTAGGTTGCGGGTTCGAGTCTCAGTACCGGCAGGAAATATAGGTGGGGGAAGTGAATGAACAGCACTCTCTTCCACTCTCATCACATACAAGTGAGTTGTCCTTGAGCAAGGCACCAAACCCCCAATCACTCCCTGGGCGCCGTAGCAAAAATGGCTGCCCACTGCTCCGGGTGTGTGATCATGGTGTGTGTGCACTTGGATGTGTGAAATGCAGATCACAAATTCAGAGAATGGGACACCATACTTGGCTACACGTCATACAAATGTGTCATACATTCTGGGTCAGTATGGCCCTCTACCTGGATGCATGCACTACCAAAGGATGAGGACTCGGACTGGAATTGATACGGTAAAACCGACACCATTGTTACTTATTGTATCCAGGGCTCGAATTTCGGCGCGGGATTGCGGGTATTGCGCATAATTTTAATCATTCCCGCAGGTCTCCCACTTATAATGCGGGAAATTCCCACAAACATTGATTCACTTTAGCATGTAGGTTGTATTAGTAAATTAATCCACACAGATTATAAAATCAAATTTTAAAACTGTCTGCGAGACGCAATTTCTCAAACAGCGTGAGTGATTCAGCGGTGCTGCGTCTTCTATCTCTCGTCTCTCAAAATGGGTTGCACAAGGCAAGGTAATCGTTTAGCGCGCTGCAGGCGGCGATAACACTCTCGCATTTCGGGAGTCGGGATAGACGGAATTGTCACTTGCATAATCGGGCCAGCATTGCATCATGAGTAACTAAAGTTTACCATTTGCACGTCTTTTTAAGGCTATTGCGCGCTGTCTGAAAGATGTTTTTTTTTTTTTTCTCTGCACACATACATAGGGTAAAGCCGCCTCACAAACAGCTCGCGGGTAACAAAAGTTATTTTTCGTGGATTATATCGCTTTAACAGTCAAAAACATGAGAAAATTATGTCAATTTCGGTCTTGGTGAGTATCCTCTAAACACAGTCGGTTATGTCTTAAATAAGCATAAATCGCACGTGACCGTATAATGAAACAGGATCCGTGCACTAGCTCTTAAAGGGACAGCAGCCATATGTGTCTGTCATTAATTTGGTTGTCAAAACAACAAAACATAGCTTTCATTTTAAGTAATCAGGATTAATAGCCTATGCATTTAATTTAGTCAGGACTAAAATACTACCCAGTGTTATTTTTCATTTGATTACTTTATTCAGTCTCTGTAGTATTTCTGAATACTAGTGTTAGACCTAAGCAAAAACTTTTCTCTTTATTTCTCTTTATTGGGATCTCTATTCTATTGTATTTATTTGTGCTACTTTTTTCAATTTAATTCAAAGATTGAGGAATCAAGCTTCCTTGTGTTGTGTAAATTCTTAAGAACAAAATTACCCCATTGTAAAAATGCAATGAGTGAGCATACATTTAGGCCAGATACATGTAATAAAAAAAATAAAAAAAAGTCTAGACTTCCCCCTCAAATAAAAAATTCTCTGATTACCGAGGCACTCCTTGATTAAAATGTCTTTATTACAAAAATGACATGTCCTAACTGGACAACTTTAAAAAGCCCACGCGTAGCGGCATGGACGAATGTACGAAGTAAATTGTTTGCTAAAATGATTAAGAATAATGCACTGAGATTTCAATCACCAGTTAAGACACCCTAAACTAGAGAAAGAGAATAGAGAGGGCCGTTTTCTATTGTTCAGAAAAGTTGGGCTGTATATTGTATAAGTGCATGATATTCTAGGGTAGTCTCTGCATGGAATGTATGATTGTTGATTATTTAATGTATTGTTAACATTCTCATACATTAACATGATGGCTATTTATTCATTACATTACATCAAGATTTATAGTTTATAGGTAGACTTAGGTGTTCCCCTCTCACTTTAACCTTATTTAGAAAAAGCAAAATAATTTAGTGCTTTCAGAGAGAGAGAGAGAGAGAGAATTTTTTTAATTTTAACAAAACATTTATTTTACAATTCTTATACATTACAACACAATTCCAATATAAATATAACCACAACAATACACATCACATTAGTGATACTTATTGTAGCACACAAGAAAAAAATGAAAGATCATCTACAACAAAATAAACTGCATCATTATAACACCACTGATTTGAAAAAAAACGTCAAGTCCTTCATCATCTTATAACATTTTAAATCAATCCATTCCACACTCTTGATTTTATCCTGTTTTTTAAAATAGACACAACTTCACATCCTTCTGACCCTTCAATTTTGTTCTTCCTGCTTAAATATATTGCCATTTTTGCTTCACCTATAATGAAGTTTAAAAGTTGACATTTTATTATATTTTTTGCTACATACCGGTAACCAAGAATAAAACTCTGAACAGTAAAACCTTCATTTAACTTGTTAAACAACAATTTAAGAAAATCAAAAAAATAACCCAACCTTGAACACTCCATAAAACAATGAAAGATTGTCTCCCTTTTTTTTACAAAAAGGACACCCATTAGACACATTAGGATTAATAACACTTATAAAAGCATTGACAGCAACTGCCCCGTGTAAAATCCTCCATTGAAGATCCCCAACTCTTTTTCCCAAAGGAGGTTTATACAACACTCTCCACACAGGTTTTATACTCTGATCCAAGCCAAATTTGTCTCTCCAAACAGTGTCTACTCTTCCATTTAAAACTTTCTTATTTAAAACTTTAACACAGTTTCGATACAATTTCTTACGGTCAGCCTCGTGAATACTTAAATCTTCCAAGTAGTCCAACATCCCCCCCATTAGCTCCTTTAAGATCAGGAGTAAAGAAAACTTCAGGAAAAGGATCTTTATTGTTTGGAGAAACTTTCCCTTCCCCATAACTCACAAGTAGAAACTTTTCTTCCATCGTAAGTCTCTGTTTTAAAACCTCCAACAATTTTCTTGCAAATCTTTCCGACTTTAATTTTAGACCAGATGCTACCCCTTGAGAGTTATTTAACTCAGTACCCCCCTCAGCTATCAGATCACACAACTTAACTTTTTTTGAAGTACACATTACATTTTCAAACCCACATGCAATTTCATTAGATACATCCAACCTGGCTCCAAACACAGTCGGTTCTTCTAATAACCAAAATAAAGATGACTCAGAAACCCCTCTTCTCTTTTTAAAAAAGCTCCACACTCTAAAAATCCCCTTATAAAAAGGTGTCAGTCCATTCAGTGGAATCTTGTTAGAATCCATTAAAAACAAAGTAAAGTCCAAACCCAGACCTCCAGCTTGTCTTAAAATAGATCCAGCAACGTTTCTCCAAACCAGATCCTCTGGACCTGTTAAAAGTCTTTGAATGAACTGTAAGCGAAAGGTTGCTCCTCTGCTGACCAGGTGTATCAGTCCTTGTCCCCCTTCCTCTCTAGGAAGATAAATACACTCTGTGGTATCCAGTGAAGTTTAGTCTAGAAAAAGTCCGCTATTACAGCCTGCAGTTTTGCGAGAAGTCCACTTGGCGGCTCAGTACATGCCAAACGATGCCAGAACGTTGAAGCCACCAGATTTTTAATAATTGTCACACGTCCTCTAAAGGACATTTTTGGCCACAACCATCTCCATTTTTCCAGACGTCCTTTTGTTTTTTCCAAAACCCCTTCCCAGTTTTTTTGCAACATTGAATCATCTCCAAGATAAACGGGTCAATGACGTATAAGGATTTCCAACAGGCCAATTAAAAAAAAATATATATATATAAAAATACCTGTTGCAATTGTTCAAACATTAAGGGTGTACTCACACTAGGCACGGTTGCCATGAACCGGGCCCGAGTACGATTGTCCCCCCTCCCCACTCCCCCTCTGGCCTGCACTCACATAGGGTTTCAGCATTCGTGCCGGAGCACGCTTACTTCATTATGGTGCGACGGTTTCGGGATAAACAGGAAGAGCGGCGCTCTCACTGAACACAATGGAGTCCAGCACGGTTAGCGCTCACACTGCATGCGAACCGCGCCCGAGTCCAACTGAACCGTGCTCTGGCCCACCTCTTCCAAGCGGGCCAGGGCCGGCTAATCGAGCCGCGCCCGGGCACGGTTCGGAGCACTCACACTAGTCAAACGAACCGCGCTTTGGTGGTCAAACGCACTCGGGCACGGTTCAAACTGGCTAGTGTGAGTACACCCTAAGGATGTTGTGTACACCTAAATTCATTTTAAAAATGTAATTTAAGTTATTTTAGTGTTTTTTCACATAGATGAATTGTCCGTAGCCTTAAAAAATGTCATGTGGTGCGACCATTATTTATCTTAAAATTAATTAATTTCCTTAACATGCTTAAACATTTTTTTTACAAGTTCTTGGTAATTAAAGTGTTTAGAAACCAAGTATTTGCATTTCTTTTGAGTTTTTGTAAATAATGATCTAATTTTTTGTTCTATAATTTCCGAGTTGCCTTCTTAAATCTAGTTAACAGACTTATTTTTCCTGTAAATCATATAAAACTGATAGAAATGTTTTAAAAATATAATTTACTAAAGCATACTGTATCAGTGATTCGTATTTCAGCCACAGAAATAAGATATTTTATTTTAAATTTATTACAGTGATTGCTTTTATTGGTCACACCACATGATAAGTGGTCGCTCCAAATGACACGAAGACCTTATATAGTTAAAAATCTATTTAAAGAGATCAATGAACAATACATTTTATACAAAAAAAAAATAAAAATGATTTAAACCAGATTTTATACAAATTTCACAGAATTTTCCTGAACATAAACATTTAAAAACCTTTTTTATATATATATATAAATCACATCACAAACACAAGTGCACCATTTAATTTAACTTGACTTAGAATTTCTTTCTAACAAATAAAATTATTTCATAAAAGTATTGTATACAGTTAACATTTGGGGTCAATAGTTTTTTTTAAGTAATTAATACTTTTATTAATCAAGGACACATTCAGTGTCACATTCAGGCGCAGGCTATAATGTTACGAAAGATTCTATTTCAAATAAATGCTGTTCTTTTGAGCTTTCTATTCATCAAATAATCCTGACATATAAAATGTATCACAGTTTCCACAAAAATATGAACATTGATAATAATCAGAAATGTTTCTTGAGCAGCAAATCATTAGTGACTCTGGATCACAAAACCAGTCACAAGCCGCACAGGGTATTTGTGGCAATAGCCAACAATACATTGTATGGGTCAAAATTATCGATTTTTCTTTTATTCCAAAAATCATTAGGATATTAAATAAAGATAATGTTTTATATTTTGTAAATGTCCTACCATAAATTTATAAACATTTATTTTTGTGAGTGAATATAGCAATATCGCAAACATAAATGGACAACTTTAAAGGCGATTTTCTCAATGTTTCGATTTTGTAGCACCCTCACATTCCAGATTTTCAGTTGTATCGGCCAAATATTGTTCTATCTTAACAAATCATACATCAATAGAAAGCTTATTTATTCAGCTTTCATGTGATGTATAAATCTCAATTTCAAAAAATTGACCCATGTGACATTGACCCATTGAGTGGTTTTGTGGTCTAGGGTTACATATTAGAATGATTTCTGAAGGATCATGTGACACTGAAGACTGGAGTAATGATGCTGAAAATTCAGCTTTGATCATAGGAATAAATTACAGTTTACTATATATTCACATAGAAAACAGCTATTTTAAACTGTAATAATATTTCACTCTTCTCCTATCAAGGTACTCTGCTCTTGCTGCAGGGTCAGAATTTTTTCGCTTGGCAGTGGCATCTGGTAAAATAGATTAAAATACTTTTAAATAAATAAATAGGCAATAATAAATACACTACAAATAAATGCAGTATTACTAAACTGAAATTACATGCTCTAATTTTTTTGTTGTTGCATTTTTCTCATATTGTACAAAGAGTAAACATAAACTGTCTGAAATATATAAAAAAAACATCCCAAATTGCATAAAAATCTATTCCAAATGATACTAAAGTAAAGTACTTTTTTTATATAAACCGTCAATTGAATATAAAAGCATAACACTGCCAATCTAGGACATATATCTATCATTGAAAACAGTCTGCAGTGGTCGCACCACATGATATTTGGTCGCACCACATGATATTTGGTCGCACCACATGATATTTTCAAATTCAGTCATAATTTACAGGCACAGAATTGGCCACCTAAACAAAACAAGCTAGCTTGCCCAAAAAGGTCACTATGAAATTTATAATAAAAATATATATTTGTAGAAATACCTTTAATATTAAAAAAATGTTGAGGTCATACCACATGACATCCAAATTTGGCAACTACATACCAACATTTACAAAGGTTTATTTCTTTTCCAATTTGAGAGAATTACAAACATGGTTGCTGCTTCCATGGGTCCTTGGTAAATTGGTTTATGATGTAACTTCCTGTGTTTGAATAGTTTTCAACATAAAAGTCCCAAAATGGTAGTTCCTTGATGGTCGCACCACATGATATTTCATAAAATGGACATCATCGGACAAAGTTTGTTTGTATATTATGATGGAAATATAAATACAAATGCTTTGAATTTTTTAAAGGCTTACAAAACATTTAGGAAATCATGCCAAATAGTGCAGAATATAAATTTGAATAAATTCAGAGTAATTTCAAAGATGTTTTCAAAACAGAAGTTATGGCCGGACGGTCGCACCACATGATGTTTTGACACTTTAAATAACAAAAAAATATATAAAAAAATAAGTAAAGGTTTTTGAAAAGTTAAAGTGAGTACATACATGGGAGCGGTACTACAAATATGCAGTATCTTTTTAGGAATTTAAACCCATTTTTGCCTGAAAAAATGCAATCGGACAGACAATTTAGGCGTCACGTCATTGACCCAAACACCCAAATATTTAAAACCACTTTTCTTCCACTCAAGTCCAGCTGGTAGTTTAGGAAGGCATCTACCTTACCATTTTCCGCCTACAATGGCTTCACTCTTACACCAGTTTACTTTAGCTGAAGACAATTGACCAAACTCATTTAAAATTACCTGTAAAGTGTTTACTTCTTGATTTTTTATCATAACCACAATATCGTCAGCATAAGCTGATAACTTAATCTTACACTCAGATTGCGGTATACTCCACCCATCAATGTTTGCCCTAATCCTTAACAGCAGAGGTTCAATGGCTAAAGCATACAACATGCCAGAAAGTGCACACCCTTGTCTAATACCTCTTGTAATTTTAAAAGCAACACTCAACCCTCCATTAATTTTGAGTATACAATAGCCCCTTTCACACAGCGCTTTGAACCCGGGAAATTGCCAGAGTGCCTTCTGTGTGAACGCAAACACGACCCGGGATTGATGCCGGGATCGATGGCGGGTCGGGACCTAGTAACATTGCCGTGTTCAGTCCCGGAACGCGCGCTGTGTGAACAAAAGCCGTAATAATGCCGTGTCGTAGTGATGACGCTGAAGCCGGGATCGTTCTCCAGCTGTGAAACGGTACGTAATGCGCAAGTTTATGATCGAATCAAAGAAAAAAATGCACAAGCGTGGTTTCTCGAGAGAGAAATCGCAGCTCATAAGCAAACTTAAGACGCTGCTGAGACATTACAAGTCACATCGATGTCACGTGTCTTTACGGGATTTTTACGGGTTGTGTGTGAACGCACTCTCTGATTCCGGAAAATAACCGGCAGTGTGAATGAACCAAAATCAAACGAACCCGGGTCAAATCCCGGGTCACTTTATCCGTGTATTTTCCGGAATCTCTGTGTGAAAGGGGCTAATGTTTGCATACAACACCCCAATCATTTTGATAAAACCCGGGCTGAAACCAAACTCACTCAGAGTCTTCCAGAGGTACTTATGCTCAACCCGGTCAAAGGCTTTTTCCTGGTCTAAGGAAATAAGGCCAAAATCTAAACCCAATGATCCAGAGACGTCCAAAATATCTCTAATTAAATGAATGTTGTCAAAGATCGATCTATTGGGAACACAGTATGTCTGGTCTATATGTATGACCCCACCAATCACTTCTCTCAACCTAACTGCTAAGGCTTTAGATAGGATTTTTATATCAGAGCATAAGAGTGACACAGGTCGCCAGTTCTTTATGTTTCTGAGGTCTCCTTTTTTCAGTAACAGGGTGATCACTGCTCTCCGGCAGCTTGTCGGCAGCGACCCTCTGGTCAAGCTGTCATTAATCACCTCCAGAAGATCATCACCCAAAACTGCCCAGAGTGATTTATAAAACTCAACAGGAATTCCGTCGATCCCTGGAGCTTTCCCGCACTCCATACTCTTTAGGGTGTTATACAGCTCACCTTTCGTAAAAGGTTTTTCCAGCTCAGTGTTTCCTTCATCCGGAACTTTAGGCAGACTCACATAAAACTTACTGGCTATATCCTTCACCTCCACGTGACCACTCTTATATAACTCGGAAATAAAAACCTACCGCTCTTTTTCTAATTTCCTTAGCCTCTATAATTTCTGTGCCTGATTCAGATAACAAGGAATGCATGATTCTATTTGGCCATTTTTCTTTTCAAGTCCAAAAAAGAAACTGGTTGGGCCATCCATCGGTGCTACACTCTGAAAACGCGAGCGTACCAGAGCACCCTGTGCTTTAACCCCCAACAAATCATCTAAAATTTTCTTTTTATCCTTTAAAACCCCTTACCTGTCAGGGATCACTGGTGATCCCAGATTATTTTAGTTCAAAATATGTTTGAGCTTATATATCTCAATATTAATAACAGTCTGGTTAATTTTGAGTCTTGAACTATAAACTCTCAAGGGTTGGCTTTCTAAATGTATGTGTGTTATGTTTCTATTCAGAATTACTTATGAGCAGTAACCTTTTTATTTTGGGCATTTCATGTATGCAGCACTTGCCAAAATTGGGGGTGATGAGGAAGGGGTTAAAATTGACACATTCTCTGTCTCTAACAGATTTCTTTAAATTTTGCATTTCAATTATCTCTTTCTCTAGATCTTTCAGGGATCGGGAAATGTCTCTCGAAGCATTGAAAGTATACATACGGCACAGTTGCTGTATCTCTATTTTTGCAATGTCCCACCATTTTTTCAAAGAATCAAAGGATGACTTCTTATTCTTAAACTGTTGCCAAAAATGGCCAAACACCACACAAAATTTTTTAGCTTGCAATAAAACCGTATTAAAATGCCAATAAGCACTTCTTGGCTTTACATTAGTGATAAAAACATTACAACTGACTAAACCATGATCTGAGAAGCCCACAGGAGAAATTGCACATTGTTTAATAATATTAAAATGATGTTTAAAACAATACCACCTGTCTAGTCTAGCCATTGTCACATAATGTTCCCTCACTTGTGTCCATGTGTACTGCCTCTGTGTTTTATTTAGAACCCTCCAAATACAATTCACATTCTTTCAGAATTTGTTTTAAAACACACTGCGAAGGCATATGTGGTTCTTTGTGATTTCTATCAATTTTATCATCTTCTGTACAATTCAAATCACCCCCTAGAAATAAAAACTCTTAAGATTTACAACTCTTTACAATATCTCTAACTTTGTTTAAAAACAACACTCTTTCACTTCCCAATACTGGGGCATACAAATTTATAAATACAACAGAAAAATGTTCAAACTCAAGCCGTAATTTCAGCAACTGTCCCCCGACTACATGCTCTACTTCACATGAGACTGGATTTATATTATTTCTTAGTAAAATTGCTACTAGTGGTCTCTCAGACCACCACTAGTGGTAGTCTTATGGCTCACTATCACCTTTCCTTCCCATTCCATCATCCATTCACTTTCATTTTTTATATCACTATGTGTTTCTTGAAGAAACATAACATCAATCTTTTTTTGTCTTATCAACTCATAAAGTATTGCTCTTTTCCTAAAATCCCTTGCACCATTCATGTTCAGGCTGCCCTGTCTTAAATTACTCATAAATAAATGAGAAAAAAAAAAAGAAACTGTGCAAAACAAAAACAAGAAATTGACAAAGAAAAAAGAAAAATTAAAACACTTCCTTTTCATCATTTAATCTATTGGATCTCACCTTTTGAACTAATTTCTTTAACCTATATACTTCCTGTTCTGTGAGACTCCCTAAACCAATTTCTTTCATTGACATTCTTGCAGCCTCTATGAACATCTCAGTATCAGGAAAAAATTATTGTACTTGAACTCCCTTCATGCCTTTTGTGTTATGCCTTTTGTGTGGGTGTAAGCACTCCTCCCAGATCTTCTTTGAGAGACTGAGTCAACTGAACTTACGGATTCACACTCACTTCCTGTCACAGAATCATCTGAGTTACTGTGTTCAATGTCAGACATGGTTTCTTGAACCATCTTTTCCTTTGTCTGGTCTTCTTGAACCTGCTCTTTCCTAGCTTTTTTTCCTCTACTTTTTCCACTTGTTTTTCTCTTTAAAGTCGGTGTTTTAAACAGATTGTCATCCTCCGCCATATCAATGTCTCCTGAGACTTCTACATTCACATAAGGGGCAGCAGCATCGTTTGCTTTTTCAATTTCCCCTTCCCCTTCTCCTACTTCTTCCTCATTACTCCTATTTACAGTTTATTTTTGATTAGTTTGTTCACCATTCTCAAGCACTTCCCCTCCTTTTTCCTGATTTCCATTCTCCACATTATCTTTCTGTCCCTCACCTTCAATATTATTCCGTACTGCATCGTGTTCCACATTCTCAGGACACGCACGAGCAAGATGTCCTCCTTGTTCACATTTAAAACACTTCATTGTCTCCGATGTAATGTAAATCACAGTCAAAATCATCAATTCTAAACTTTATTGCGAGATTCAACTCCACACTCTCATTGTTCAGAATCATATACACCTGCCGCCGGTGAAGCAGTCGATTCTGTTCCCTATCGGAATTCCTGTTCCCTTTACGCAATCATACTACAAATCATGCGTAATTGCCGAGTTACCATGCTTACCATCAGAACTGAATACGAGCAATAAGCACAATAGGATGTACGGGAAGCCAAAAGGCTAAAAAAGGATTGTATTTTTTCCCGAAATGTAAGCGTTTTTTTATTGTTTTTATATATTTTTTTTATTAGAAGCGAGTTTTTCCCCATCTGTCAATTCAATCCAGATTATTTCTTTTCAAATTTAAAACGTTATTACAGATTTCAATGTAATGTTTATTAAGGCTTTGATTTATGATGGTTTATTAAGGCTTTGACGCATGCGCTGTCAGCAGACATGGCTCGTTCAAGGGGAACAGGAATTCCGGTAGGGAACAGAATCGACTGCCACACCGGAAAGAAACAACATGCTTCAACTGCGCCGATTTGCAATTTAAAGTGATTTTTTTAAACTGCGAAACAACTTTTCCGTGCCTGACCAGTTCTCTTTGGATCACTTCATCCTTTATAAAAGGTGGAACATTCGACAACAAGATCTTTTTCGCCGGTTAAATCAAAGGCATTACCGGTGTGTACGAATCATTCAACACAATTCCACTAGCGACTATCTCATTAACCTTGTTCACGTCATCTAGGAACAAAACAATTGCACTGTTCATCCTAGATCCCGACAAGATACTCCTATATCCCACAACTTGAGCAACTGCTATGCTGCAGTCCTCTATAGAGCAGCGCTCCGCGGGGAAGACTTTAATGCCATTCCGCCGCGTTAGCTGATCAAGCTGTACGCTCTCCGATGCTGCCATCTCCGACAGCACACGCTGAACACTCTCCCTAACTCCAGCAAAACCTCCACAAATACACCAAACAACTTTGCCAAAGAAAGAAGAAAAGATAGAAAACTCACACAGCCCGCAGGCCAACGCTCTCGCACTCCACTCCACACCCGTTCAGCTCAGACGTGGAACATTCGACAACAAGACGCATGCGCAGAGAGAGAGAAAGAGAAAGAGAGAGAAATAAGTGTTACAAAAGTAAAAAGGGACCCCCTACCTGGAATTGCTTAAAGGATAATTCCGGTATTTAGCACTTTGAGTCTCTTTTCTGGTTTGTTTTGGATGAACTAGAGTGGTGGACAAAGACATTTTGACGATGGGTCCTGTCCCGACTTTTTGACTCGTTTAGAATCGCCTTTGACTGCTTCAGAGTGCCCTGTGTCCACCACTCTAGTTCATCCAAAACAAACCAGAAAAGAGCCTCAAAGCGCTAAATACCGGAATTATCCTTTAAGGCCCCCAAATCACTAAGTCTGCCCCCTGTTGAGAAGAAAATTTTACTATTCACTATTGTATAACAGCATATGTATGGTATATACTATTAATATGAATAATGTTTTTACATACTTTCAGGCTGGTTATGACACAGTAAACTCCATTGACTTCTTTGTGATTCCTGGATCAAACAGCGGAAATTCCATCTCAAACCTCAAGAACTCCAGTAATGTCCATGTTCCCGGTCGATGGGCCTTCAGGGTGGAAGGTGGACGCAACACCTCTAAAAGTAAGAAGTCTTGTCTTTCTAGAAATATATAATAGATAGGTTTGGTTTTTGTTTTGATAAATTTCCTATAACCCCATACAATGTTTTTGTATGAGTAATGTCAACAAATATGAGTATTTTATGTGTTTGTCTGTGTGTTTCCCTATAGACAACGTCATTGGACTTCAAATGAAACTTTCCTCGCTTTCAAATCTAACACAGAGTGGAAACATTGAGAGTGTTTTACAGCAAGTATGTCACACTTATTAAGAATATGTATACAAAAAATGGTTCTAATAGATAATAGCTAGTTTGATCTGTCTCTCCATCTTTGTTTCAGATAAAACAGGTGCTGGTCAATTACGGTCTGCCAAGCAACATAGAGCTGAAGTTAAGAAAACTGCAAAAGATAAAGCCGTAAATTCAGTCTCCTTCAGGAAAAGAAATTAAACAGTCCGGTTTGATTAGTGTCTGACAGCAAATATCCCATTGATCATGTGAAGACTGTAAAGATCCCAGTTTTACATTAATGTGGTTTCATTAAAAATGGGCACAAAACAGCATAAAAGTTTTATAAAAGAGATCCATATAACTTTTTTTCCCATCTTTCGCACTAGGCTTCTTTGCACATTTATGAGATTTCTTCAATGTGACCAACATTTGTGAGCAAATCGTTTTTGTTGTTGTTGTTGTTGTTTTTGAATGTTTTCAATGTATCGATGATGCAGTTTACAGAACTGGTCTGAATGATTAATTAATGATTCAGACTGATCAGTTCAGTGACCCGGTCTCTAGAGAGGAAGAATGAATAACAACATACATTTTGTATATTTTTTTCCTCACACAAAGCTATCGTATGACTTTAAAAGATTACAAAATATAGTGCATGGGTTGTATAGATAACATCATACATTTTATGCTGTTTTTGTCTCTATTTTAATACTTAACTCAAGCCTAATTTTATGGAAAAGCACAACCATTGCAGTTATTCGAATTTTCTCCTTTTACATTCCCATTTACATTTAATTAAAATTTACAAAATAAAACCATACAGGTTTTGTCATAACATGAGGATGAATAACATGATGAGTGACACAATTTCCATTTTTGGGACTTTATTTGGGATTTGAACTATTTCTTTAATGTCTGCTGCATTTTTACCCATCATGGTGTGTGTCAGACTGTGTTATCAAATATCTGCTTCAAAAGTTTAAACTAGTTCCTCTGGTGCTCTTCGGTTTTTCTGTTTTTAATTTTGAAAAATCACATCTTAATCGAAATGGTACGAAATTTGGTGACTTTTATGGCATTTGGAATGTGAACACAAAAACAATTGAGGGCATGATTCGAGCAGGTAAAAAAAATAGTCACACTTGAGGTCTCCTGTCAAAAATGATCGACCATAGGAAAAGAATAGGAAATCAGAAAAAGGATGCAGAAAAAAAGTGCTCAGCAATGAAGGGGTGAGACTCTAAAACATCAAGAGTGCAAAACAGACACACCCACTCACACACAAGCCTGATCTCATGAAAATGCGTCTCTATAGCACGCATTGTTTATCCTGCAATTAATATGCGAAAAAGAGTTTTTACGTGCATATTATACGCCGTTTTCGCATGCATATGATACGCACTTTATTGTGTGTAATACACACACACCCCACAACACTAATCCTACCCAAACGTATAATACATACGTAACCCAAACCACTAAACCTACCCATGCGTAGTACGTAAAAACAAATTTTCGCATATAAATTGCACGATAAACACAATGCATGCTATAGAGATGCATTTTGTGTGACCGGGTTGCATACTTCTCTAGAAGGTAGTTGCAGGCCTTTGAATTAGTAAACAAGAGCTCGTCAGTCGACAACTTCCAAGTAGCATCGAGATGAAGTTAAAGGGATACTTCACCTCTGGAAAGATGAATGTGTATTTAAAATAGGTCATTTATGTAGAAGAAATGTGAAATCATTTTTTTAATTTGGAGCTTTCTAGACTGAGAAAAGCCAGAAAATGTATTTTTGGCTTATGTGGATGAAAGACAACAACTCCCAGAATGCACTTGCTTCGCTGTCCTAGGAGGCCACTCCCAAGCCACGCCTACCGGTTACAGAGCGCAGTTGAAAACAACAAGGCTAGGCTACTAGTGAGTCTCCGTGACGAGTTTGCCCGGGATTTCGAGATCGCCCAAAATGTCTGGGATTCGGCTTTTGCGTTTTACAGTCGCTATTCATTATGTTTACTGTGGCGAGCAGGACGAGGCCGTGGGAGAATGGTGCGAGGCCGGTGGCGTGATTACTGAGATGCACCGGTCTCGTATCTCTCACGGAGGAGCGGGAATTTTCTTAGCAATGTTAAAACGCACATCAACCGATCACTTGTTTAGCGTTCATGTAAACACTACATTCAGATTCACCAATCGGAATGAATTCAGTTAGATTGAAACAAAAGGTGTGCATGTAAACAATGAATGGCGACTGCAGAAAGCAAAAGCCGAATCCCGGACATTTTGGACGATCTCGACGGCCGGACATGTCCGGGAAAAAGAGGATGGTAACCCCTACTACTCAGCTTTCTCCTACTACTCAGCTTTCTCCACAGAACAAGAGCCTGTTAGCTTAGCTTCCAAAGAAAGACGGCTGGTACTATTTGTAGTGAGATCCCACCCTCTATGGGGGGGGGGGTTGAAAACATGCAGGACAGCCCCTCCTACTGGCTGTAGTCTTTAGCCTCTGGCCAAAAAATCGTCCGATGACGCAAAATGACGATTTTTGCGTCATCGGGGATTTTTTCCAGACAAAAAATACATAAATCTCTCATCTCAGGGGGATATGAGGGTAGAAAGCACGGTAATTCGAAAATACTACAGGTTTTCTACTAATACAAAGCTTAATGCTAAATCCTGAAGTATCCCTCTTAGGAACGCTGGTTTTATCTCACTTTACAGGAAGGGAACCTTTATATTTTCTCACCCCTCAATTTTCAAACATACATATATATCAAATAGACATGAGGATACAGAAGAACTAATTGTATTTGATCCAACTTATTTCTGTTCATTTAGCTTGAACAAAATTATTAATTCTCTTTTTTTCTCATCATGATTTTGTATTATCAGATTTCTGGCAAGGTTGCAAGGGTTTAATAATCAAACTTATCTGAAGCATGTGAACAATGAAATTAAACCTGACCTTCCTCTTCAACTCGGTTTATTATAAGCATACTTACATAAGAAGACAAATACCTGACCCAATTGTGAACTCTTTGCTTTCACTTTTAAACACTAAATAATCTCAGTGGTAAGAAACATTACTTTTATATTATATGTATAATATGTCAAATGTTTTTTGTTTTTTTTTACATCTTTGTAAATATTTGTCCTTAAAAATAAATTAGGCTTGTTTAGAAATATGTGGTTTGAAATAATAAATGAATAAACATCAGCTTTATAGCATTTTAACACAATTATGCTATAATAAAATATATTAACATTAAAAAGTCAGCGAAAAGGCATCTGTTCTGAAATACTGTTAAGATATACTAACTGTTACTCCCCTCGAGTCTTTTTTAATAAAGGCTCAATATAAACAATTCATCTTCACGCTTCACCGACAAAACTTATGGATAACTTTACAATCTTCCTGGGGCTTTCAGACAGCAGGCTTCGCAAGCCGCAGCACATATCTCTCTGATCTTAGCGAGTGCACCCATACAGCGTCCAGCAAACTATAATTGCCACACGGAACAAAAAGTTCCCTCCTTTTTACACAAAGTTTTTAACAAAAAGAAATAAACATGAAATTATTATTTATTGGCCATGAGACATTATTTGTTTCAATCATATGATTTTTAACCTTATGTATTTATATTTAACTGTGAACCATATTGAAGTGAAATATATGAGTTGCCTTTGACGGCAGCTACACTAACCTTTGTAATCAGGTTATTTTGTATTGATGGTCACCATCTATGTCTTCAAATAATCTATTTTAGGATATTACTGAGTGAAAATGGTTTATTTTGTCTGGTTAGTTCACACATTAGCAAGTGAAAAAAAAAGGTCTTGGTTCATTTATTTGGCACAATAAATAATCTTTTTATTATAAGGAAATGCTGACATGTTATTTGATAGACTGAGAAACGAGCTTGTTTTAGGTAATTGGTGCCTGATGTGGCTGAGAGAAATGGTCAGTTCCTTTGCTCACCACGAGGGGGAGACAGAAGCAGTGCACTCACTGCAGTAAATGAAACACTCAAATAAATCAGTCAAATTGTTCGGCAATATCAATATTTTACTACAGTAGTTAGTGATGTTTTATTCATATTTCGTTAAAATATAAAAATCAAATGAATTCTGAATGCTAATAACTTTCTCAGATTACTCACAGACTGAAGTAGACACTCTTCTGTCTCTCCTCATGGTTATTTAGCAGGAAAGTTGTTTACCCATCATTCAGATTCACCCATTCAAAAAGTAGCCGTCCGCGTGCCGGTGTGTTGTGAGTGTTCACGTTGTTTTAGATTAGCCTACTATTGATGGTTGCTATTGCTATGGTGTTTTGGACGCATTAATCGACCCTTTTTAGGGATTAATTGCACTTGACTCGACATTAAGCATCACTTAACCTATTTATAGGCTACATTTAAAACTGTTGCCTAAAGTATCTGCTGGTATGTTATAAACATCCCCAATCTTATGTCATTTTGTAGTCCTTCCCCAGTAAACCATTACTTCTCATAAACATTATTAAACTAAACTTCTCTACATCTATAAATTCTAGTTTAAATCTCATGTCATCCTTTTGAACAGCAGGTGGCAATAAAGTCTTGACATCTGATTAGTCACTCTCACTCAGTTTCTGTATGATTACTGAGCCCTATGTTACTGAATGATGTTGATGCAAAGTGACATTGGTGTTTTTTTGTTGGTTTTTTGGGGGGTTTTTTTGTGTGATCCTCATTCTTTAAATTCTTTGTAAATACAGTCATTGGCTACAGTCAGAAGAGGGAAAGATGTCAGTTTATCATTTACTTCCCTTTGCAGCAGTATTGGAAAACCGAGAAGTGTTTACTAGTATTTTGTGATTCATTGCCAGCCAGGGCGATATAATATGAAGTATAGTGTTATAAATGTACATGCATACACCGATAAGCCAAAACTTTATGACCACCAGCCTAATATGCTGTTGGTCCTACACATACTGCCAAAACAGCACTGACCTGCAGAAGCATGGCCTCTAAAGATCCCTGAAGGTGTCCTGTGGTTTCTGGCACAAAGATGTTAATGCACAATGTTAATGTTAATGCAAAGATCTTAATGCACAATGTTAATGTTTAGTTTAATAATTTGATAATGTAAAGATGTTAATGCACATCTTTGTGCCAATGTAAAGCAGCAGTTCATGCAAGTTCCGTATGTTGAAGGGGGAGTCATCGTAGATCAAACTTGTTGGTCCAGGGCAACACCTTGAACTCTTCATCATGTTTCTCAAACCATTCCTGTACAATGTGTTAGGGTGCATTATCCTGTTGAACACCATTGTCATGAAGGGGTGTACCTGGTCTGCATCAATGGTGGCACGTGTCAAATTTGTGTCCACATGAATGGCCGGACCCACACTGAAAAAAATGTATTATTGCCCCAAATAAATTAAGCATAATGAAATTTTGCTAATTTAAGTCATTTAAATTTAGTTGTTGATTTTAATAATAAAAAAAAACAAAAAAAAACCATCATTGGTTTTATGGAAATTGCATGCGTTTTGAACCAAGCTATGTGAATTAATTAGAGTCAGTTAAAAAAAATAAGTCTTTGCTGCCGTTTCCAGACAGCTTCATGCAGTGTGGGTGAGTTGAAGAATTTGAACATTCCATCGATTTGCACAGTAAGTAATACTTCATATTATGTATCACTATTTATTACAATAAACCGTTTGTTGACTGTACAAAGAATTGCTCAGGTTCAGAACACGTCTTCCACATACAATTTTGTTTTCACAGTTCTACCAGAAAGACTCGGGAGAATAATACTGTGACAATGAACATTTATTTAAGAGCTCAGCAAACAATCAAGTTCTTTGGCGTAGGCACCGTCCGTAACTCGCATTCCGAGGGTACGGAATCTGCAAATCCTGCCTGAAGACGAAGGCAGGGGCGCAGCCCACCCCCAAAAATAGGTGGAGGAATAATCCACCAGGGCGGGGCCCACCCCCCAAAGAACGGTAGAGGAAGTATACCCACCGTGAATCCTGAAGTTCCTGAACATAGAGAGAGAGAAACAAATATGTTAGAACTTATGTTTAATTTTTTTATATATATTTTTTTATATGGGGACCACAGCCCTCCTATGTTATAACACGTGGACCATGTGCCATCTTTTGATACTGACACGTGGGCGACAGGCCATCTTTTGATAAGACACCTGGGCCACAGGCCATCTTTGATAAGACACCTGGGCCGCAGGCCATCTTTTGATAAGTCACATGGGCCACAGGCCATCTTTTGATAAGTCACATGGGCCACAGGCCATCTTTTGATAAGTCACATGGACCACAGGCCATCTTTTGATAAGTCACATGGACCACAGGCCATCTTTTGATTTCTGTCACATTGACCACAGGCCATCTTTTAATAAGTCACATGGGCCACAGGCCATCTTTTGATAAGTCACATGGGCCACAGGCCATCTTTTGATAAGTCACATGGACCACAGGCCATCTTTTGATAAGTCACATGGACCACAGGCCATCTTTTGATTTCTGTCACATTGACCACAGGCCATCTTTTGATAAGACACCTGGGCCACAGGCCATCTTTGATAAGACACCCGGGCCGCAGGCCGTCTATTGATAAGTCACATGGGCCACAGGCCATCTTTTTGTTCTGTCGCATGGGTCTCAGCCACTTTTGGATCTGTCGCATGGATCACAGCCATTTAATTTGCTACGTGGCCGCTGGCCGTCTTTAAGTTCAGTCGATGGACCACAGCCATCATAATACATGCAAAGCCACTTGGCCAGACACCACCACCAGTGTTTAAATAGGAATTTACCTGGACTGTTACTGGAGAGCTTGCTGAGCTTCGAGGATAGTTTTTAAATCTGGTCTTATGTAGGACTCAAATGCAGAGGAAGACCATTTGCCCAGCATCTTGATAGCTGAAGTAGAAATACCACGTTCAACTGCTGTAGTGGCTGTCCCGATCCTGAGGGAATGACCAGTATACTGGGAAGGAGATAACTGCAGCTTTTGAGGACAAAAAACTAGATGAGTCCTGAACCAGCGTTAGAGAGAGATGCTTCGTAAGTTAGAAAAATAGGGGAAGTGATCTAAGAATCTAGGGTGGAATTTTTAGGAATTTTAATCATAGATGAGAAGGGACAATTTATTGCTAATTTTAGAAATTGTTAATGTGATACCAGAAACTTGAGAGTCAGTTGGAGTGCTTAAGAAAGAGTAAAGAAATTAGGTGAGAAGGTGAATCAGAAAAAGAAAGACCAAGGCAAGATTGGACTGTAGATCTGAAGAAAATTCCCCTGGATGCATGAGCCATGAACGCTATTAAAATATGGCTACAATCTGAATATGAAAATAGGAAGAGAAGAGATCATTACGGATGGAAGGGAATAAAGGGGGGTTAAATGAATTTCACTTTTCTGTAATGTTGCTGTTAAAGCATAAACAACATCTGCGAACTCAGACATGTGTAAGTACCACCCTTTTATACTGGGCTATTAGGATATGATTGGATAGATGAGAAGGTAATAAGTGACGTGAACGATTAGGTCTTCCTGGCAGAACTTGCGCTATGCTTCATTGACCAACCGTCACATATATGCCTATGTCGCACGCGCACATAATTTTACACATATTCGCAATTTTATGTCACGGAATGTACTTTTAAGATATTTTTAGGTAAAAACGTTGCTTTATAAATTTTAATACGGTGTTTGTTTGTAAAGATAACTCGTTTAAAGGTCCCATGACATGAAAATTTCACTTTATGAGGTTTTTTAACATTAATATGAGTTCCCCTAGCCTGCCTATGGTCCCCCAGTGGCTAGACATTTTGATAGGTGTAAACCAAGCCCTGGGTATTTTTGAGAAAATGAAAGCTCAGACGGGCGAATCTTCCCTTTATGTAGGGGAAAGGTCACCTCCCCTTTCTCTTCTTTGCCCTCAAAGAGAATTTGGCCCGCCCATGAGAAAATGAGCTGCGCGAGCGCGATATTGTTTTTTCCTCGGGAGACATCATGGCTTGCAAACGAGCGAAGCATGGCAGTTGCTCAGTGTTTGGATGTACAAATGAACACACAAGTCTTTTTTTAGTTCCTTCATCCGAGATGTGGAAGACGATGTGTTCATCTCTGAAGAACCAGTGGGTTATGTGAATTTCTGATGTGTAATTGTTCAAGTTCAGACAGATAATCTTTCTCTCAAAATCGTTCAATACTGTTTAGGCATCAGTAAATCAAGCCAGTGACTAAAACATCAACTTAACATCGTTTCTCTTGGTAGGATGAAAATAATCTTATTTAAACTGTGATTAAAATATATATAGAAAGCGATCACAGAACAATCCCTTTCCAATCGCCCAAGCTGTCAATCACACAGCGCGAGTTTATCTGGACACTTGCCAAAACTCGTTATGAAATCAATGATGCTGTTACACTGCACAACGAAGCTCTTACTGTGCTTACCTCATCATGTTTGCATTGGTGAAATCATTAGTGAGAGTGCAGAGAGTGCGTTGCAAATGATAAGATCTTCATTCACGCGATCAACAGACTGTCATCTGCTCAATGCTCATCACTGCAACCTTTTATGTGATGGGAATAGATCTAAATACTTAAAAAAACTTCTCACGATTCGTTAATCTCGATAGCTGTAATAGTGAAAACGTATAATAGCTGGAATAGTAAAAGTTTTCGAGAGAGTTCCACATGTAATGCTAGCTATTTCATATGCAAGCATGTCAGCCAATCACAGCAGTGGGCATTTACACTGAAGTCTCACAGCAGACACGCCCCTTCAAACAGAGTGTTCATATCAGAGGCTAAAATCAGGCTAGGAAAAATGCCTTTTATTTCTAAATTATTTAAAAAATGTTTCTTAAAAACATACTAACATTATAAGGGCACCCCGAGGAAACATTATAAAATAATAAAATAATCCATGTCATGGGACCTTGGAAGTGATGCGTCGCTTGTGAAGAACAACAAAAGGTGTGGAACCATTATATTATTTATTCAAGAATTCCCTCATTGTGCAGTTTATTTCAGTTAGGACAGTCTTGATTTCACCCAACTCCTTGGCCACCTCTCTGATTGAGTTAATGACTTCCCTCTGCATTTCGAGGACTGCATCACTGAGGACACGGCCGCTGCTGGAGGGTTGAGAGCCGCGTGCCGTGGAGACGCTGGGCCCAGAAGGCTGCTCAGCTGCAGCTGGAACACCCAGCGACTGAAATAAAGATTGTTCTATATGAATAAACTGTAATCATGTAGCCTACATACATGCAGTGACGGACTGGCCATTGGGCAATGTGGGCAAATGCCACTGCGGCCGCCTGGTCTCATCACTTGTTGTGGCCGCATCACAAACAAATAAATAGGCTAAATAAAGCGAGGAAGCGGGGCGCAATGGCTGCAAGCGGCAGCAACACCAGCGGCTCGCTCGCCGCTCATCACAACTTGTGGCGCACAACCATATAAAAAGGCTAAATAAATAAATAAAGCGGAGATGCGGCCGCCTTTTGGCGGATTGGCCGCCCGCAACCGGCAGCACAGCCAGCGGCTCGCTCGGCGCTCATCACAACCATATAAAAAGGCTAAATAAATAAATAAAGCGAGTGTCTGCAAAGCGTCTGCCAAATGCATAAATGTAAATATGAATAAAATAATAGTAAATTAAGCGGAGCTGCAGGCGGCCACAAAAAAACAAGGAAAAAAGCAAACAAACAAACACCACGGCCTATCTCTGAAAAATAATAGCCCTATGAACTAAATAATAATAATGACTTTTTATTTATATTTTTCCTGTGAAGGACAAATAGCCTAAATGTATGTAATCTCTCTATTTATAAGGTATTTTGAATGTTTTTAGTCAGTGGAATTTCTCGCGATCATTGACCTGATGAGATGATAGATAATAGGCTTGTTTGAGATGCGACTTGCCTCGCCTGAAATGTATGCGAGAGTAGGCGGCTGCAGTGAGAGGAGGAGTGAAAAAAGCGCAGGCAAGCCGGACAGTTCTCTCTTCTCGTAGTGGATCTGACACCTGTGAGATCAAAGGCGGATCTCGCGGGATTCACCGGATTCACGCTCGTGCACAGTGTTGCTAATAAACTGGATGGAATTTAAGTTCTGTTGCTTTTATATGAAAATAAATATAATGAACAAGACACCCAAAGTAGGCAACTTATTTAATTACATTCCACATACATGTTTATCAGTCTTTTTTCTTTAATACAGACATGTTTTTTTCTTTTCTTTTTTTAATAAAAATTACATTGCATATAACCCATAGAGATCGCACTGAGATAGTTTGGGAATATTACCACATAATGTATAGGCCTACACATAAAACATGATATCAGAGTTTTAAACTCAAACATTTTAAAAGAGAACAATACATCACGGTTGTTTAAACCAATGAACATCAAGCTGTGTCGTCAGCAAGTCGTTTCCCATCATGCTTTTGATCAGCGCAGTCGGTGGAGAGCAACTGCGCTCGACTGCAGAAACCGACAGGTGCGCCTTGCGCTCGCGAGAGATTTTTGACATACGTCAGCATGACATCAGAGCAAGGCGGACCGCACTCGGACACATTTCTAACCGGCATGCATCTCGCGCTGATCACCGGTGATCGGTTCTGCGCAGCTTTTGCTCATCTCAAACAAGCCTATTGACAAGTGAATGATGGGTAATGAGAGCATATCAACAACACGGAGTGAAAGAAAATGGATCGAGGAATGAGAAAACGGCGAGTAGAAAAGGGTGGAGCAGAAAAAAAGAGAGAGAAGAAGTGTAAGGCTTTATTGGCTGAAAGTGGGAAAAGCGTGGCCTCTCTGCTAAAATTGCCAGGGCCTCTTTTTGGTGCCAGTCCGCCACTGCATACATGTGACTTGACTGCATTCATTTGACTTATTTCACTTACCTGTGTCATCCGGTGCATCTGGCGTGATGCAGTGTCCCCCTCTGGCATGATGCAGTGTCCCCCTCCGCCACAGTCACCACTCCACTTAATAGGGATTCCCCAATAATTGCCGCCAGTTTCTCATCAAGAGGGGTCAGCTCCGGTGTCCCCTTTCCCCCACCCGTGGCAGACACACTCTGGCGATGGAGCGCTAGACGCTTTTTTGCATCGACTTTAATGTCCGACCATTTCTTTTTTATTTCGGCCACGGTCCAAGGTTGTGAGGCTGCAGCATTAACGGCGTCTGCAACCTTTTGCCACTCAAGTGCCTTTTTGGCATTAGTAATGCCCACACTGTGACCTCCAAACAACATTTTACTCCTCTTTTCCACCTCGCCAACGATAATTTCTACTTCACATTGAGTGAAGTTACGTTTCTTGGTTTTCCTCTCTGTGTTTGTCATGATTTCGCAATCGATGAATATTAACTTGTGGGCATTTCACAGACTATTTATGGGCAACTATGGGCATGACATGAAGCCGCAAAAGCTGCGCTACATTTAGAATTGATTGTGATTTATTAAGGGAAAACTGCGTAGGATGTGCGTGCGCACGGTTTTATAAATCCGAATATTTCTGTGCGTACACACGTCCTATGTTTCATCCGTATGCCACTTCTGACGCAAATCCTACGCAAAGTTTTATAAATGAGGCCCCAGATCTGTTGCATAAGCCTATGTGCTAAATTTGGCATACCCAAAATAACTAAAATAGCCTACTACTATGAATTTCTTCAGAAAGTCCTTATGCAGATGGATTCTTAAAGACTCACCCCTAAAATTCTAGGACTGAAAAACAGTCTAAAGGGGGTCGCACACCGGACGAGAAACGCAGCGTCCGCGTCTTTAAAATTCAAAGTCCGCGTCTTTAAAATTCGAACACATTATTCTCTATGAGTGTACACACTGGCGGTGCCCAGCAACAGCTCAGGACGTTGTTCAAAATCCTGCCGCGCCATTTACATAGTTTTATATTACATTTACATTTATTTGTCTCAAATCATTGTTAATGTATATAGGCCTACTGACTTCATTCTGTGCTGCAATATACATTTAGTTTTACATTCATTTACAGAAATCAGCAGCTTGAATGAAAATTGCTGATGTTATCGGATTTTCAGGTGATATTCTCAATTCATTCACTTAACGACCGCTCTGAGGTAAAGTATTCAGACTGCAGACTTAGCAACGATTGTATTTAATTGTACAGTACAATCATAACATAGTACAGACGTTATCTTAATTCCATAATGTCCTTAAACATAACAATAATCGTGGCCATAAACTGAGAAAGTGCGCGTCCGGTGTGCGATACCTCGAGTTGTCCTAGACGCGGTGCTTCTCGTCCGGTGTGCGATACCTCGAGTTGTCCTAGATGCGGCGCTTCTCGTCCGGTGTGCGATACCTCGAGTTGTCCTAGACACGGCGCTGCACTCCTCGTCCAGAGTGCGATACCTCCAGTTGTCCTAGACGCGCGCTGCGCTTCTCGTCCGGTATGCGACCCCCTTCCTACATTGTTAGTTGATGAGTTTATTTATTTAGGTGGGTGAGGAAGCTTTTTAGGTTGGGTAGAAGCTGGGATCTCTGACCCAGTTTGTTCGCTGGCTTCCATGGCTGCAATATGCTGTGTTGTCCGCCAACTGGCAACCTGTGGTGGCAAAATACTATTGGGTATCTTGGCGGTATTAGACAGAACAAAACAAAAACAGACATTCCAACACGGAACTCACATTTCAAAGTAAAATAACTGACTGTAGCATTGCTTTTCAGAGAAACAAGTATTTGAACTCAGCAAGTTTCCTAAATATCTGCAAACATTATGGTATTTTTATGCTTTAAAGGGATAGTTCACTTTGAAATAAAATGTTGGTATGTTTTAGCTTACCTCAAGGGCATCCAAGATGTAGGTGTCTTTTTTTCCGCAGTAGTTTAAATTTTGATATTTTTAGGTCAAACCGTTCTTGTCTGTCAGTCATATAATGCAGGTCTATGGTCACCACCTCAAAGAGCATGCACAGAGTCCAAATTAAAACAATTCCCCATCGTCCAAATTAAACAATTCCCCATCGTAAGTACACATTGATGGCCCAAGACACGAAACGAGCGGTTTGTGTGAGAAAACGAACAGTATTTATATCGTTTTTACCTCTTGAACAGCCACGTCCAAGTGATCTGAGAGCGCGGGCGGGTATAGATATATACACTAGATGTCGCATTGGCTACGGTTTCGCAGTAGAAAATTTGAAAATTTAATTTCAACGTGAACTATCCCTTTAATACAGTCAAAAACTTGCATACAGCACCTTCAAGGCACAGTCTTTATGTTTATACAACTGGCCGTTGGAGACGCAGCAGATTAGTTTTGTTTTTAATGGAAATGCCCACAGATCCAATATAGCCTACACATGCGATTTCTGTCCCTGCTTTTTATGTTCACAGACATAACCGACCGTGTTTGTGAACTTTGTTTTTTACATATTCTTGTGTGTATTTGAGAGTTTAAACACAATAATAAGACATGAAAGGGAAGTTAGTTTAATACTCACGAGACGTGCCATCTGACAGCCAGCTTTCTGTGCATGTGCTTCAGATATGTGCGCTCAGAAAGTTTTAAAACGCATGCCGATAATAAACGTTCATGAAGAAGAAGAACTGCAATGTCTGTGAGTGTGATCTCAATAGATGATAATCAAAAGCAAGCAGACGTTTTGTTAGTATTTGTCAGAGTATCCGATGCAGGCAGGAGCTGTTGAAGGAAGCGCTTTCCTGGAAAGGGGGCGGGGAGCAGTAGCTCATTTGCATTTAAAGATGCATGGAAAAATTGGTATTTACAACATGGTATAATAAATTATCTGTGAGGCATTTTGAGCTGAAACTTCACTGACACACACTGGTGACACCTGAGACTTATATTATATCTTGAAAACAGGGGCATAATAGGTCCCCTTTAAATGGCAAGTAACCCCAAAACAGAACGTTTCAGTCAGAAGACCAAAGATGATGGAAAATGACCTTTAAAGTATTCTGAAAATTCTGAAGATATAATAATAATTAATAGCTAATAAAAAAAAATATACATGACATAATTATGTAATTCTATTTGTATTATATTATATAAGGGATAATCCATAGGTGTGCATTTAACTATTTTAATGCATGACGTGGAAGCAAAGAACATACATTTTTTTATAATGTGTTCAGTTTATCCACATTTCAGTTCAGTTTCAGAATTAGTAGTAGGTCAGTCAATAATGCTCATAAAAATAATTTTAATATTACAAAACTGTAATTTTATAAAAAAAAAGAACAAAAAAAAAAGATGAACAGTGCTAAAGTGATTATCTTTTTTCAATCTTTGCAGGAAACTTCGTTTCAAGTGGTTTTAATTTCAGGCAGTAGTTTTTCATTTATTCTGATGAATTATGGTGACATTGCTGTAACAGGACTTCAGGTGGAGGTAAGAAGCTATTCACTAAAATATATAGCATATGTACTGTATATATACACTATTTATATGATTAATGATTTTTATACTTTAAGGCTGGTTTTGACACAGTCAGCTCCACTGACTACTCTGTGATTCCTGGATCAAACAGCGGAAACTCCATCTCAAACCTCAAGAACTCCAGTAATGTCCATGTTCCCGGTCGATGGGCCTTTAGGGTGGACAGTGGACGCAACACCTCTAATAGTAAGAAGTCTTGTCTTTCTAGAAATAGATACTATATATATATATATATATATAGGGATCTCCCAGTCACGTGACCCCTAGCCGCGTGTCAGCCATTTTGACGGAATACTATTGCACAAGCGCACATACATGAGAATGCGGATTATCACGTTTTATGGCTGCGAATTGATTAAAATAATGAATAATGGTCACTGTATTAATTATCTTGAGCCTGCTGAAATGTTCCTATAAATATATTTTCTTTCCAACTGTGCAATCTTAATAATAAATAGGCTAAATATATTTATCCACTAAGCTGCAGCAGTCCTATGCTCGTCTTCCCATTAAGTTTTTTTTCTCTTTCTGACATTTCAAACCTGTTGTTACATTTTTTTTATTAAATTGACTATAAAAAAGATTGCTTGTGTGTGCTGGTGTTCATTCCAGTCTTTTAAAATAGTTGAATGAATGAATGCTCGCGAGGTGCCTGCAACGACTTTTTAATCAATAATGTACACAGGGTAGAGGAGAACGACAGTCAACTACTTTGAATATTATAGCATTTTGGGCATAAACATGTAAATAGTGAAAAGACTGACATTGAAAAATGACAAAGAATGATTAAAATGTAATATTTAAATATTTAATCCAAATAAATACATTTTCGTGGTTCGCACTGATGTTATTCATTTGTTCTCACACACTTCAGCGTCGCGGTCACTGGCCACTATCTATTATTAGCGCAGCGGCCGTCAGCTAACTCTTCACGTCATGTCATCATAAAAAGAAATATACAAGAGGAAGATCAAATAATTAGGAATCATAGATCCATATGAAGCACCACAAGTTCTTTTTACAGGCATTACATGTGTAGAAAAACTTCCTGACATTGAGTTCGGTGACATTTACAGCTACCTTATTCACTTCCCATCACGCTATACCGGAGCTTCATTAAAAGCATACAAAAGCTTAGCAGGCTATCGGTATCACGAGTCCGGATGGGTCAGCAACTCTTTGATTTGGACGCCAGCGGGGAAGGATTTTTCAATCATCACCGCAAAGGTTGGTCAATAGATGAATATTTCGCGACGAGCTGTATTATCACCAGCGGTTTAGCATTTTCTATTCCGTCAAGATGGCTGCTCCAAATGGCGTGACGTCACGCGGGACGTCCCTATATATATATATATATATATATATATATATATATATATATATATATATATATATATATATATACATATATATATATATATACTGTATATATATATATATATATATATATATATAATTTTATTATTATTATTAGTATTATTATTTTTATTTTATTTTATTTTTTAACAAGCCAGTGTTAAATGTCATATAACCCCATGTAATGTTTTTGTATGATTAATGTCAACAAATATGAGTATTTTATCTGTTTGTCTGTGTGTTTCCCTTTAGACAACGTCATTGGACTTCAAATGAAACTTTCCTCATTTTCAGATCTTACACAGAGTGGAAACATTGAGAGTGTTTTACAGCAAGTACGTCACACTTAGGCTACTACAAATAGGCTATTTATAGACAAGTTTCCCGGCCACTTCCGGTTTACTTCCTGTTTCAGCCAAGAACTTCCGGCGCAGGCTGAGTAGTGGTGTAAAAATGGCTTTGGAATGGCAAAATTCGACCGAAAATCTTGTTAAAAATGGTGTGTTGACCATTCCGCATCCAAGTAAGGTAACATCATGGGCGGACAACATGTCGATATGGCCCAGCATCACAACATCCAAGATCTTTTCTTATTTTATTGATTCCATGGCGGTGGATGGGAATGCAATTAATAACGTAGTTTTTTTTTTTTTGTGTGTGTTTGACAAAAGCTACGATAAAACCTGTTGGAAAGCATCTTTTGCAGCGATTTTTGTGTGAGCATATCAGTGAACACCCCTGACCACTCGGTGAGTTTCACGTCTTTGTAAACGAAAGTTTAATGCGTTTTTTGGAAGGATTGTTCCAGTGCCCATATGCAGCCATTCTGTAGGTGGGGGGGAGAAGCGAAAGAAACCTAAAATTCTCGGGACACCAGCATGTGTCCAAATTTTAATCTTAACCATTCGATTTCATCAGAAACGATCTGTAAACAGGGCTTTAAGTGTAAAATACCGAACTTGTCCTTTAAATGCTCGTTGATCGGCGCTGATAGGAAGAGAGACACTTTGCATACATTGCGAGTTACTTTTACTTTTAGAGTTACTTTTAAGACAACAGCAAGGTGTTTACAGTGAGCGCAGAATGCGGGGGTGTTTGACAGTGCTTTAATTAATTCGGTGCTAGGTGACAAAAGAGTTTATTGATAGCAATGTTAATGGTATCAAGGAGGATGGCTGATAAACCAGATTGCTGTACAAGTGATCAATCGCAGGATGATGAAAACCCTGGTTCATTTAGCGACAAAAAACAAACTTGGATGCAGTTTATTGTGCAAACGTGTAACCATATACTCTCATTCACTTGATCTGACGTTTGGCATGAGGCTGTGGTTTGTTGTTAATATTTAGTATGTAAACAAGCACAGGCATCACTAGACTTTTTTTTACTGATGCATGTTCCCCAGTATAAATAGTGTGATCTCTCTCTGTTTTATTGGTTGTTTTGTTTATTGTCTAAGGGGGCTTTCCTTTTAACCATATCCTTGCCATAAGCAGCTCTTCGCCCATCCACACCTTTATTAAACATTGATGTTGATGGCTGCAGGCCCAGCTCATTGATTGTTTTGAAAAGTAACAAAAACGCTCTACCTTCATCATACCCTTGTTATTTTGATTTACAAAATGTTGTCTCTAAAAGAAGTCAATTGTGCTGTGATGCTCAAACCATTATTTAAAAAGTGTGTGATTTTGTTTTTATCTGTCTGCAGGTAGAAAATGCTGTGAGGCAAGGGAAGACAGGGCTTGCCTGCACTGATGTGCAGAATTGCTGGAATGCCAGGACAAAAAGCAATACTGGGCAGCAAAAAATCAGAGATGTGTCTTTCCGAAGACACAACAGAAATAATCTATACCAACCAGCATCACAGGCATCCTCCTCCAGCATAGTCTCTACACCTAGTCGCAAGGTAAAAGTCCATGAGACACTGGAAGAATGGCAAAATTACTGTCTCTCCACACCAATAGCGGCACTTTTTACTGCACCTGGCAGTGGACTAATGCAGCTCACTTTTAACACCAGCCTCCCTGCTCAGTCTGACGAGACATCAAAAGCTCCACTGCCCCTACATCATGGTGATCACAACACACAACTTGAATGTGAGAAATGTAGGGCATTCTACACCACATACATTGACATGACCACAACCCAATTTATGTACATTGAGCAGCACACAAAAGAACAGAGCAGGGAACAACTGTGGCATGACATGCGACGGGTACGGATAACAGCAAGCACAGCCAAGAATGTGCCAGTTCGGGCTACCACAGCACCAGACAAATTCTTGTCTGAACACCTCCATCCTACCTTTCACGGTAACGCGGCAACCCGGCAAGGAGCAGAGGGTGAAGAGCACGCCAGGCAATTCCTGCAAGACCAAGGTCATGACATCGTTGTGAAAGGTTTGGTGGTTTGCCCGAGTGAGCCATGGCTTGCTGCGAGTCCGGATGGTGTCATGAACAGAGACACACTACTGGAGATCAAGTGCCCTGTCTTAGTCAAAAACCAGTCCCTTACTGAAGCACTTGCTGCTAAAAGCAGTGAGATCAAACGCATGCCCACAGGGGACTTCCATCTGTCCTTCAATGGGCCAAAGGGATATTACATGCAGGTGCAACTGGGCATGCACTGCACAGGGCTACGTCGGCAAGCCTTGTTGGTGATTTGGAGTAACACTGAATGTCTGCAGCTCAACGTGCTTTACGACCAAACCTTTGTTGAGGGACATATCTCAAGGCTACACTCCTTCTATTTCATCCACATGTTGCCAAAAGTTGTCGATGACTTCGATGATGGAAGGCTGGAGTTGTGCTCCAGATACATGAATGTTGTAAAATCAGCATGACCTGCTTATGTATACTGGGGTGATTAGTCATTCCTTTTTTAACCCCTTGTCCCCTGTTGTCACAAATTTGTGACAAATCCTTTCTAGCTTTTATTTATTTTTATCAAACTGATTTATTTTCTTTTACTTACTCTTATTTATTTTTATATCAGTAACTTATCATTTATCTTTATTTATTAATTTTATTTATTTAATATTTTATTCCAGTCTTTTTCTTTTTGTAATATTGTGAGATTTTTTTCCTGTATTTACTTTTTTATTTAATTATAAAAAAAAATTCAGCCATTAAGGAGTTAATGAAATTGTCCCTTTGTTATGGAATAGGATCAATAAAAATGTATTCATTTCTTCTCAAAAATCAAATTGTTTATTGTCATGTGTCAATATTTACAATACAAGAAAAAGAATAGCACTCACACAAGTTTTTCTTAGTTAAAACTGTTTTGTCTTATCAATAATCACAACACCAGAAAGGGAACAATAACAGTACATTTACACAGGTTTTTCTAGCTGAAATTTTTTATATGTATATATATACTGTATATAAAAAAAAAGGAATATGTACAATAAAAAAAAAAAAATTTAAAAAAACAACTGCAGGTAACCCAGGTTTTACTTTTCATAGGGACTTACACCTCATGTGGCAGTCGGATGAGTCTGGACCTCATGTTTGCTAAAGCAGCACATATGATAAGAATCTTGTCCAACCTCGGGGTCATGGAGATGGGGACAGTTTGGGACAGAATTTTGAAGACTTTAAGTCTTCGGATTGCCCTCTCCACATGTATACGGACATTGGCCACTCGTCTAGTGCGCGTTACCTCCTCATTGGTCAATTGACCACGCTTGTGGGTAAAGGCAGGAATATTCAATTTCACCTTCCTTTCATGTAGTACATCTCGAATCGTGAAACCCCTGTCAGCCATTACCTCATCACCAGGCCTTAGGGCCTCCAGAAACCCACTGTTTATAGTGATGAACTTATCACTGCTTTTACCAGCATAGGCCTCTGATATAAACATTATCAGCCCATGAGGTGACACAGCAACAAGATATTTGGCAGTATTGGTTCCCTTGTAATGACTGAAAGTGGCACTCCTACAGTTAAGGTTTGTAGCTCTCTGAATAGCCGTTTCAGCACAATCGATGATGCAAGTGGTCTGGGGGTGGTTCTTTTTAAAGGATGGTGGCATGTTAGCACGAATAACACTTCTTGGCAGCCAGGCAACCATGGGTTCAAGCTGCTCACCCAATGTATCAATCCAGTGAGCAATCACCTTACTTACTTCACCTTTAGACACTTTAAAGCGCTTTGCCACATCCCCTAACACAAGGTTCAGTTTCAGTTTCATGAGGGTCATCAGTATTTGGTCAACAACAGGAATACTACATGATGGTTTACTAAATGGCAACATCGTTTTCACCAAAGTAAAAAAATATACCAGACGCAGTCCTGTGTACAGCAGCGAGGTATCATCATCCAGGAGCATATCATCAGCCACAGTCTGACTCCCAGTCTGCGTCGATTTGTTCACGTTGTCCAACTTTGCCGCGTAGCTGTGGTCAGTTTTTGTTAGGTCCTCCCATTGTGTTGCAGCATCTTTAAACTTCGGCTCGATGCACACTTCTAAAAGACAAACAGCATCAACTATAAATGTATATACCCTACTAACACAGGACAGAGACACATATATCAACAGTCGAACTTATGCTGCAAACTTTAGCTAACCAGAAAAATATCAAGATACACTTACCATCCGATTGCGTGTCACTTGTGTTTCTGTCGAGTTTTGCTGGGGAGGTCGCTCGTGTCCCAACCAAAGTTCCGGGAAAGGGTTTTCCTCTGTGGGCTTTTTATCAATGAAGTGATAAGAACAAACAAACAGTCTTTTTGGCGGATTCTTCAACTTCAAAGCCGCTAGCCACTTACGAGATTCAACATCTGTTTTTGGTTTCTCATACAACGCATACGGGGGAGCACATCCACATTGACGCCTTGTAGATGGTTGATGGTCGAAACATTCTCCTTCCGACCAAACATTCAGCAATCGCCACGAGTTGTTGCAACCGCGAACAGCACAATATGTCCCGGATGAATATGTAGTTTACTTTTTCTGCACGCTAACCAAAGAAAGTAAAAGACGCTAACTCGCTAACCGGAAGTGATTGGCAGACACAACCGGAAGTCGTTGGCAGAGTGAAAGGCTAATGGCGGCCCGCCTATTTCACTCAGGAAACTTGTCTATACAAAATATGGTTCTAATAGATAATAGCTAGTTTGATTTGTCTCTCCATCTTTGTTTCAGATAAAACAGGTGCTGGTCAATTACCATCTGCCAAGCAACATAGAGCTGAAGTTAAGAAAACTGCAAAAGATAAAGCCATAAATTCAGTCTCCTTCAGGAAAAGAAATAAAACATTATTGTTCGTTTAGTGTCTGACAGCAAATATCCCATTGATCATGTGAAGACTGTGAAGATCCCAGTTTTACATTATGTGCTTTCATTTAAAGGATTAAAATGGGCACAAAGCAGCATAAAAGTTTTATAAAAGAGGTACATATTTTAAAAAAAAATAATCGATTACAACTTCCTTAAATCTTCCGCACTCGGTTTCTTTGCGCTTTTATCAGATTTTTTCGATGAGACCATTGTGATCGTTTTTTTTTTTTTTTTTATCATTTAAATGAATCGATGATTCAGTTTAACTGGTGTTAATTATTAATTAACGATTCATACTGATCCGATCCACAATTTCAGTTCGGTGATCAAGGGTGTGTTCCATTTTACTTGCTTTTTAAAGTGAGCTCCCTCATCTTCACAGTCAAAGTTTACAATTGATATTTTTTTCTTTTATGTAATTTAATTTTCCTCCAACAGCACATACCTACAGGATTTTATTTCCTCCAACAACTTATATGCAAATAGCATGGTGCAAAAAAACTAATTTATAAATAAAATAATAAATCAGCTCCATTGTGAATTCCAAGTTATTAAGGGCTTTATGCGTCTCATTTAAACCTTATGCAAGAGTTCTGGCAGTATAGTGGGAACTCATTCAAGGTAAGCAACGATGCAACAACTTTACCCAGTTTTGGACTGATATTGAACATCTAATATTTAAATTCGTAAAGATATAATTTTGTAATATAAAAATAAGGATTCGGTGCAAAATTTGGTTATTAACTTACTTATTAGGGTGAATTGCCCTAATGTGGGACACTGCCTAATGTGGGACACCTAAGGTCTAGTGTTTGTAGGTCCTGTATATTTGTTTATTATTGTTGTTTTTTTCTGTTTCCTTTGATGCTGTTATGAGTGTAATAGATAATAGTTGAATAAATTCCTCTGATCCTCTATATATGTATGCTGTTATTGTTCTGTAAAGCATAATACAAAATTAAGTTAACGAGTGAAAGGCATACAAAATTGGAGTGGAACGCAGCCTGGTGTGGAAAATTACAATGAATAACAACATAAATGTATGTCTTTTTTATCTCACACAAAGCCATATAGTGCTCTGATTGTATAGATAACATACATTTAATGGTGTTTTTGCATCAATTTTAAGCCTAATTTTATTGAAAAGCATTACTGTTTTGTCATGACACGAGGATGAGTAAATTTCCATTTTTGGTAACTATTTCTTCTCTGTCTGCTCCTTTTTAGCCCCATTCATAGTGTTTGTCGTAGACTCTGTTAACAAATGTCAGCTGAAGAAGTTTAAACTAGTTCTTAACTGAAAGTAAACCTATTCTTTTCATTCATTCACTTTCACATTCATTTCATTCTTTAGAACTATAACTTTGAGAATAATATTGACAGTCACCATGTCTTTAAAGAAAGAAATGTTAGACACCACATACGCTAATCAACATTTCTTTGATATCTCAATGCATGAGATATCTACTATTTTCTGTCTGTAAAATCAAGAATATTCAAGGAAAAATGTATTAGCTAATAAGGTGTAGCCAAGATGTAGTAGTTTTTTTAATATATATACAAAAATACACATAATTTTACCCACATAAATGATTTATTTTGTTTGGGCATAAACCAGCATGTACACATTCAACAAATAATTAAACATACTTTGTGTTTCCATTTAGACGTCGTTGGACTTCAAGGGAAACATTCCTAATTTTCAGACCTAACATTCAGGGCTGCGTTTTCCAAAAGTGTCGCAATACGTCTTAGTAGATCGTAGAACCATTGCCACCATCTATTAGCCTGTCCATATTTAATACAGGAACTGGTCAATTACGATCTGCCACGCAGCATAGAGCTAGACTTAAGAAAAGTGCAAAAGATAAGGTTGTCGTCTTTAGAAAAATAAATAAAACAGTCCTGTTCGCTTTGTCGCATACTATAGTTTAAGTGCTGGAGTTAAGTGTTAACTATAGCATTCTTGGAGAAGTGCGTTTACTCAAGCCAGGGTATGAGTTGCTCTCCCTCTGTGCATTGGCATCTGTAAGGGCATAAGCTCCCCTGCGGATTCCTTGGGGTGTAGAGCCTGGTTGACCAGAGTTATTGGGCAAAACGCAGCATGCATTTCTCTTGTTTGTCTACCTTTCTTTTCAATATTGCTTAAAGGTAGGGTAGGCTATTTGTTTTATAAACACTTTTTGTTATATTGCTTGAAACTCTCTTCACATCCTGATAGAAATTAATAATAAAAGTGGTCTAAATATTAACATTTGTACATATATATTCTGTGGAATTCTCAGGACCAAAACATTTTCGTCCAATCATCACATTCACAAATGGAATGAGACAATGTCCTACCTGCCTGTCAACTTATGAACTTCCATAAGCCCACGCACTGACATCACGTCATCAGCGCTTTACATAAGACTGACAGTCGTGCCACAAACACCTCCTCAGACTCAGATTTATGCATTTCTATGTCAACACGATCACTCTCAAGTGTGTTCTGAAAAGGAATGTCGCTCAACAGGAAGTACACAGTTTCTCAAGTTTCTCACATTACAACACACACACACACACACACACACACACACACACACACACACACACAAAATGATTCCGCCTCAGCAATCCCGTCTTTGGTCTGGGTAGCGGGGGAAAATCCTCTTGCATGCCTGTTCCCTGCTGGCACGTATCAACTAATAATAATAATAATAATAATAATAATTTGAACTGAAATATTTGGCAGGCTTCTTCCATTTCATCATCTCTGTGTCCTAGAAAAATAGAAGTACTGATTACTGTAACTGTAACACATCTTTGTACAGTATGTGAGGCAATTTGATGCAGCTACGGTACATGTATGTGTTGTAACAGCACATAGTACAGCTCTCAAAAGTTACAGAGCAGTCTGAAGTACATCTACTGTACCTGTTTTTCTCCCGGAAGGTTCTTATGATTGAGGCGATGGTGAAGTGACTCAAATTTGGCTTTCCTCGTAGCCCAGCCTCCCTCAGTCATACCATGGACAAAGATATGGGCAACTAGTGCACTTCACCTTCCTCCTCCTCCACCCCCTACTCCTCTTCCTCCTTTTCCTCCTCTTCCACCTCCTCCACCTCCACCCCCTCCTCCTCTTCCTCCTCTTCCTCCTCATCCACCTCCTCCACCTCCTCCACCCCCCCTAATGGTGCTATATACAGTATATGTAACGCCATTATTTTTATTTCAATATGTTCTAATTGGAGAATATAGTTTAGAATATATATATATATATATATATATATATATATATATATATGGACAGATTTGTTGGTACCCTTCCATGAAAAAATAACCCACAATTTTCTGTAGTAAATGGAATCCATCAGTTTAATCCAGGTTTAATTAAAAAAAAATGTTGATGAATGAATGTGTTAATGAATGTGTACATAAGTATACAATCTGAGATAAAATAAGTTTGACACATTTTAAAGTAACTGTAGAAAAGTTTGTGTAAAGTTTTTGAAGTCATATATTTGACAAAAACATAAAATCCCTTTTTATTACTATATACACTACGGTGCAAATTAAGATGCATATTTACTACAGTAGTTTACAGTTAAATAAATGTATGTACACAATATGTACATCATAATATAGCAGAAAAAACGTTCATAATTAAATAATTAATAATAATTAGATATTGAATATTAGCTTTAACCGTTTAACAGCTATAAATGAATACAGTCAGATTTGATTGAATCATCTGATTTTTAATTAGGGTTTTTATTAAGAGATATCCTTGATTAACATGGTTTAAAGGTCCCATAGCATGGATTATTTTATTATTTTATAATGTTTCCTGGGGTGCCCTTATAATGTTAGTATGTTTTCTTAGATAAAAAATTGTCATAATTTAGAAATAAAAAGCCTGATTTTAGCCTCTGATTTGAACGCTCTGTTTGAAGGGGCGTGTCTGCTGTGAGACTTCAGTGTAAACGCCCACTGCTGTGATTGGCTGTGAGACCTCAGTGTAAACGCCTACTGCTGTGATTGGCTGTGAGACTTCAGTGTAAATGCTCACTGCTGTGATTGGCTATGAGACTTCAGTGTAAACGCCTACTGCTGTGATTGGCTGTGAGACTTCAGTGTAAACGCCTACTGCTGTGATTGGCTATGAGACTTCAGTGTAAATGCCCACTGCTGTGATTGGCTGACATGCTTGCATATTAAATAGCTAGTATTACATGTGGAACTCTCTCAAAAACGTTTTACTATTACAGCTATTATACGTTTTTACTATTACAGCTATCGAGATTAAAGAATCGTGAGAAGTTTTTTAAGTATTTAGATCTATTCCCATCACATAAAAGGTTGCAGTGATGAGCATTGAGCAGATTGACAGTCTGTTGATTGCGTCAATAAAGATCTTATCATTGCAACACAGTTTCTGCACTCTCACTAATGATTTCACCAATGCAAACATGATGTAAATACACTAAGAGCGTTATTGATTTCATAACGAGTTTTGGCAAGATAAACTCGCTCTGTGTGATTGACAGCTTGGGCGATTGGAAAGGGATTGTTCTTTCATCGCTTTCTGTATATATTTTAATCACAGTTTAAATAAGAATATTTTCATCCTACTAATGGTGCGTTCACACCGGACGCGAATAGCGCGTCAGGCGCGAGTGATTTCAATGTTAAGTCAATGCAAAGACGCGTTACGCGCGTAAAAAATTCCTGCGGCGCGAATGAGGCCTAGAGCGCGGCGCGGTAGACGCGAATACGCCTCATTCGCGCGTCAAGTTCGCGCGAATGGCGCGAATTGAGCGTCTGGCGCGTTAAGCGCGTTACGCGCGAATGTTTTATGTAGTGCTTTTTGTGCATTCTCGTGTTTGACGCGAATTCGCGTCTGCCGCCCGAGTTGAAAAATCTGAACTTCTGCGTCAATTCGCGCCGCGTTAACCAATCAGGAGCCTGCTTGCTGCACTGTCACGTGGTGAAGTGACAGTTTATAATGTTATTTTATGTTTGGCCTCAATAAATTATTTTGTAATATGACTAAAATGCTTGGTGTGCAAAGCAAATCTTTCACATAAAAACTCGATTTCAATATATTATGAGAGATACTTATTTTGTATTGAATGCTATTTATTCCATATCTATTCTAGATTATATGAAACATTATTATTCTAATGTAAAGGCAACAAACACAATTTAGTGTATAAAAACTTTAAAAAAAATCACAGGACAGGTTTCACTTTTGGAGGCTGGCTCCATTTATTATCAAAACAAAAATAAATGACAGATTAGGTGGGTGCGGGCGAGGGTGAACCTCGCGCCGGGCTGTAGAGCGCGGGCTCGACAGGCATAGACCACTCGAGGCCGAGGCCTTATACGGCCTACGCTGTCCTCGTCAGCGTCCTCACCGTTAGGTCCACCAAACCTAGCTCCTGGAGCAAATTGTGAAACTCCTGAAACCCTCCAGAGTG